>CM076978.1:32367371-32587371 GCA_039105355.1 Benthosema pterotum | reverse complement strand
TCACATACTGTAGTTACATTACACACGATTGCGGCAAACCAACCGCAACCATTGTCCCGGCGACTATAGATGCACTTTGGGAGGCTTCCAGTCGATTTAGCATGTAATAGACAGCACGTTTCACACTGCAAAGTGTGTGTGTGTGTGTGTGTGTGTGTGTGTGTGTGTGTGTGTGTGTGTGTGTGTGTGTGTGTGTGTGTGTGTGTGTGTGTGTGTGTGTGTGTGTGTGTGTCTGGACTTCGTGCGGTCTGGCCACCTGTGCTATTACATTCTGAGTCAGATTATTACAACAAAAAAAAAGAAAGTCTGAAGTGCTGATTGCTGGTTTTGGATGAACGATGGTATTAGTCTAGCAGGAAATCATTGGAGGAGAAGGAGGAGGAGGAGGTGGAGAGAGACAAAACTGACAGATTGACCTTTCTGCAAGTATGACTGACTATAAAAGCCCTGATTTACACGTTTGCTGCGCGACGGATGGCGTATACCGTGGCGGAAAAAAAAAGAGCAGATCTACACGTTCACAATGCCTCACATCTGCTGACATTTGCCATTAGGTAGACTAGGCAGTTGCCTATAGGGCGCCATGAGGGGAGGGGACGTCCACCAGACATGCTTTAAAAGGATCCCAAGCTTATCCTCTATAACTAGAATTGAACATTTAAAACACATATAATATGTTATTTAGTAAAACTAGTTCATAATTTTATCCCTTGGGGGGCGCCATTTTACAGGAGACCCCTACGGGTCCATTTGGTAAGGGGGAGCTCCAGGGAAAATCTTTCCTAGGGCTCCAAATTGCTTAGAAACGCCACTGCACGGTGGTACGACCAGTGTGGGCTGTTCAGTAACAACTTACATATTACTCTAATATTATTACCTTTTCCAGCAAAAGTAGTGTAGAGATATTACTTGGCCAAGATAGGCAATGTGTTACTCTGCCAAAACACACTTCATTACTTTGTATATTTTACGCCGCGGACGCATAGCGGAACCGAAGTTTTAACGGCCATAGTAAAAGATACTGTCACCAAGCAGCACTTTTGCTCCGGCGACAGCAAGGAAACAACAAGGTGTCGGACGGTAAAATGCGATGATAACATGTGTTATCATTAGGTATCCAGCTAGACCCATCCATCACCTCTTTTTACATCTCTCTCTCTCTCTCTCTCTCTCTCTCTCTCTCTCTGTGCAGGCTGATAGGGAGTCCTCTGCCTCGGGCCAAAAATAACCCCAGCGGAGGTGCAGAATATGACTGCAGCGTGGCCCCTGTCCAGCACCACACACACGCTCGCACTCATAACCATTTTTCATCTAGATGATGGACAGGACCGAGAGAAAAAGGCCGAATGGGCCGATGACAGACAAAAGCGCAGACAGAGAATTTGGGGTGGGGTTGGTGGGGGGGGGGTTGTTCACATGGAGAGAGAAAATGTGTGTATGAGAGAAATGTCTCTGTGAGAGAGAGAGGCCTGGCCTCTCCTGGCCCTGTGTTTGTCTACATGTCTCCGAGGTTTGGGTCGGGGAACGGAGCGTTTCTTCACCGACACTTGTAACAAATGACCTTCTTGCTCATTTGTCAGGTGGACTGGCGCTGTTACCTTAAACAACTGGTTAGCTGGACGGACGGCTGCAGAGAGTGACTGACTACAGGCAGACGGATCGGCTTACACCACTACACGTGTCTGAGGGTATTTGTGTGTGTGTGTGTGTGTGTGTGTGTGTGTGTGTGGGGGGGGGGGGGTTACTGGTTTTTTTTGCCAAAAACTATATGTTGATGACATTCACATGATTTATGAACACTTTCCTGGTGGTCTTTTTATCTGTGGTTTTAGATAATGGAGATTTTAGCAGTGAGTCTCTCTGATGTGTCTCTGATGTCATCGACACGACTTACTGCATACTTCCTGGACTAAATGTTATCTCAGTATTAAGGCTATGAGCACACATGCAAAGGGTGAACTTGGAAAAATAAAAATAAAACGCTCGGAGCCAGATCCCACATTTCAAGATATTTAACATTAAATTTAATTAAATTTATATTAAATGATTTCAAACTCTACCACTGCTACTACAGTAACTACAGTAACTACAATTGTGGCAACACTACTAAACCAACACCATTTCATCATTCAAAACAGAAAACGCTCTGACAAACAACTTATTGATAAGGGATCAAGCAGTCCACGAAGTGGACTTGATCCCTTCTTGTTTCTGTCTCTTTTTTCCTTCTCCTTCTCCTTCTTCCGCCAGAAATAGCTGTTCTGGCTGAACCGTGCAGTCGGTTTTCGCGAAAATTGGTAATCTGGTAGAGGGTGATGCCAAACGGTGATGATGCGAAGCCTGTGACCACTGGTCAAATGGTGGCGCTATAGCACTCAACTGAAATTGCAAACTTTAAACACTCATAACTCATGAACTGCTCGACTCACAGAAATGTAACTTATATTCACTTATGCGTCTGCTTATGTCAAACAACTTTTGTATTCTGACTTTTGACCTCTGACCTTTAGATGAGCCGCCATCTTTAATCATATGTAAAACAGTTAAAATGTCTCTTCTCCTACAATCTTTGATCAAAATGCATAACAATGACCTACATATGAACTTTGAAGCCATACAAACATGAAATGAGTGTGAATTTTGTTTTCAGTGAAAAAAATGATGTTTTTACGAGCCAATGAAAATTGCTTGTTTGTGAAAATTCTTCTATTATCCCTAATCTACACATGCAAAGTAATCTGTTTATGAGATTTTACAGTTTGGTAGAGGGGGATGCCAAATAACACTAAAACCAGTCTTGCTCCAATCGCTCAAATGGGGGCGCTATAGCAATTCTTTGAAACTGAAACATTTGAACAAGCATAACTCAGGCTTCGTTTGGCTTAAAATCATGGGACTTGTTTCTACACGTTCCTTGATTCATGTGGAACACATCTGTAATTTCGACTGGTAAGCTCCACCCCCAGAGTGTCTGCCATTTTAAGCAGTTTGAAAAATGCTCATGCCTGATTTTATGCCTGGATTTTTGATCAATTTGCATGACACCTGCTACATGAGAACTTTGGCCCCATCCGGACAAAACTTCAGAAGCAAATTTGTTTTCATCAAAAAATGACGTTTTTATAAGCCAATGAAAGTTGCTCGTTTGTGAAGAGTCTTCTTCTGCTTGTTTCTCTCTGGCAACACTGGAGCAAGTACATTGTGCCAGATTGTGTGAGAGGAATAAGCATGTGGAACTTGTTTCCATTTGTCACTTTGACCACTAAGCTCCACCCTCGGACTGCTGAATTGTGCATATTGTTCATATTGCTTACTGCTTGGTGGCGTGTTGTTGGGTTGTTTCATTGATGACAACAACTAAGCAAATCATTGTGCCTGGATAGCTCAGTCGGTAGGGTGCCTGACTTCGGAACACAAGATTGAGGGTTCAAGTCCCACTGCTGACAATACAAAGTCTGAGTCTCCAAAAACCCTGCTGTGTTTCCACAATCACATGATGTATTTCTTCCATGTTTCTATGGCTTATTTGTGCATATTTAAGGAGCGGTAGTGGCTCAGAGGTAGAGTAACCGATGGTAACCACAAGGTTGCCGTTCGATCCCGGGCTCCTGCAGAGTTAGTGTCGATGTGTCCCTGTCCCACTGCCATCAGTGTATGAATGTGTGTGTGAATGGGTGAATGTGATGCACAATCTATGTAAAGCGCCTTGGATAAAGGCGCTATATAAATGCACCATTTACCATTTACCAAGCAGTCCACTGAATGTGTGTGTTGTTTCCAGTACGTCTTGTGTCTGTTGGGTAGCCTCATTGGTAGAGCGCATGACTTGGAAATGAGAGTTCCTGGGTTCAAATCCCGGCACGGACACCTAGTAATATGAGTCAATCATGCACAATCTCATGTGGTCTTCTACATCTAAGTTCATGGTTCTATGTGTAACCCAGGGTAAAACTCAATGTAATGGTGGTTGTCACCATTCGGCCATGTTGTGTTTTGTCACTATTCGGCCATGTTGTCACTAATGACAGTTCACAGCTCAGTTCACCACTCACTCACAGCTCACCAATCATTTACTCATTCAGCAACTCAGTGGCCTTGTGGTTAGAGTGTCCGCCCTGAGACTGGGAGGCCGGGGTTCGATTCCCGGCCGGGTCATACCAAAGGCTCTAAAAACGGGATCCAATGCCTCCCTGCTTGGCACTCAGCATCAAGGGTTGGATTGGGGGTAAGACCCTGTGTCATACTAGCGTCATGTCCAGAGGGTGTACTTGTACATCAAGCTGCCTCATGCTACAGAAACAGGAGATAGGCACCTGCCCTATGGGCCTCATGGCTGGGCAAGGCTGTTTGACTGTCACTATTCGGCCATGTTGTCACTAATGACAGTTCATAGCTCAGTTCACCACTCACTCACAGCTCACCAATCATTCACTCAGTCACACCAGATTGTGAGTCAGTCAGGGCAGGAATCAAAAACCCTGCCCTGCTCCCATAATTACCTGATGTATTTCTGAAGTTCAGGCTCCCATGTTTCTATGGCTTATTTGTGCGTATTGTTCTTACTCCTTATTGCTGCTTGCTTGATCCCGTTTTATTGCTGCTTGCAGCTATATTTGATTATTGATCCTTACTTAATATACTGTGAGTACAGGATAGTTCACAGAACTAAATAATCTAAATGAAAATGGTATGTGGGTTGGCTTCATGAAGTGATGAAGCTGCCCTCATGGCATTTTTGCCTGCCTCCTAATTGGGAAATGTTACATCTGGGCCTGATGGGAATGAAGCTCCACCCAAGCTTGAGAATGTCGACGACCAGCCTCCCGGGAAAGCTTGCCCTAGCACAAAATTCAAGCTGGGCCAAGCTTGTCCCAATGACAACCAGTCAAATATACGCCATGTGACACAAAGCGTGACCGCTTTTCAAGTGTGCCCGTCAAGGGCGGATATAACATTTCCCAATGGGGGGCAGGAGAAAATGGCATGGGGGCGGCTTCATCACAGCTCAGTCACATGACCATGACATTTCCTTCTGTAAAAAGCTCCTTGAGACAGCCCAGGGGAACATTATGGGAATTGTAGTCCAGAAATGACACAACAAAGACAATACTGATACTCAACCAAAGACTCACTGATGAAATATAAATCATCGACCACCAGACCACCAGGAATGTGTTCTAAAACTCTGCCTCACCCCACACATCCCCCTCACAAATTAGCACCGCCTTTCCTGAGTGCGACAAATGTTTCGTCTTCATGATTTGTTGACAACAACAAAGTTCTGGACTGTCTGCAGGACGAAGCAAATGTCTGTCTAAGGGGGAACAGCTGCAGCATCAAAGCAGAAGCAACGTAGAGGGGAAAAATATAGCTACATATACTGGATCTATGTTGATATTTAGCTAAAAAGTTGCCTCTATCACCTTTAATGGATTACAATATAAAATTCCCCACAACATGATGATACGTCTGTCAATATGCTCGGCCCACTAAACCAGTGGTTAACCAGATGTAACTCTTTGAGAGCGTAAAAAACAAAACATTTCTCATCTGAATTAGCCCAAGTCCACACAAGAGAATGTAAAAGATGAATGGTCATTTTGATCTGTATGTTTAACTGTTTCCCAAATCCAGCCTGGAATTGAGGACAAAAGCAAAATGTCAAATGGTGGTCTGTGGCTGAAATTTTGCATAAATAGTGGGCCCTGGTATCAAAAAGGTTGAAAACCACTGCGCTATAAGGGCTGGCAAGTAGACTAAAACACGGTTCCATACCCAGGCCTCACCTTGGAGTTGCACTTGTAGATGGGGTGCGTGATTGTCTCCACAAAGTGGTGCCTCATGCAGCGCTCCGGGTCCGAGTCTCCCAGGTGCGCTGCGTTGTGGTGTCCGTTGTGGTTGTTGTGGTGGTGGTTGTTGTGGTTGTTGTCGCCCCCGGCCTTGTTGCTGGTGCTGGCCGCCTGCGCGCCCATGAGGCCCAGCAGGGGGCAACACACCAGCACCAACAGGAGGCCCGACGGGGGGCCGTGGAGTGAGGCCGAGGGGGGCCTCATGGTCCTCAGACCAAATCTCTATCTATACAGTTCTATACTGTACGTATACTGTATATATATATCCCACACTTCTTGAATTGGATTTCTTCCGTAGTCTATCTCCTCCTGAGGGAGGGCGGGGGTCTATGGCCAGTGGGGGGCAGCGGCGGGGTGAGGAGGAGGAGGAGGAGGAGAAGGCTGGTGTTGGTGGGGGATCGCCTCGCCGATGCGCTCCATCTCTGTGTTTGGTCGTCCAGATCCCACGGATCGTCGTCTGCCTGGAGGGAGCAGAGCAAAGAGACAGAAGACGTCAACGGGCAGCAGATGAGATTTGTGAGCTGCTGTGACGTGAGAAGGATTCCAGATGGAACACAATCACCCTAAAGAATAATCATTGAAGTTCTTGCATGAACTTGGTACATAGAAATTGTTTTAATTGAAGATTCTGACTTTGAAACGTACCGTCAAAAAGCATGTTACAACACTACAACAATAGTCAAAAATGGAGACCATTCCTGTGATTGACAGCCTATGCCTAAAGGGAACACAGAGCTGAGACAGACAGACAGACGGACAGACAGACAGAGTGTGGATGGGAGCGACGCATATAGTAGGATGTAGTATCAGGTAATGTTTTGTCTATTAGTCATTTGTCTGCATGCATGTCCATGTGTGCAACTCTGGGAGCTGGAGAAGAGATCAGCCAGTCCTTTCTGTCTGTGCGTGCGTGTTGTGTGTGTGTGTGTGTGTGTGTGTGTGTGTGTGTGTGTGTGTGTGTGTGTGTGTGTGTGTGTGTGTGTGTGTGTGTGTGTGTGTGTGTGTGTGTGTGTGTGTGTGTGTGTGTGTGTGTGTCCAATTTACGTGCATTCCTACATGTGTCTGTGATCATGTGTTAACACTAAATAGTGGCAGGAAACAAGTTGCAAAACACTTTTCTAGCCATACTCTTTGACAGCTACAACAATTTACAATGTCATGCATTTTTCATGCACGCTTTTCTGTGCTATGTGTGTGTGAAGTCCGCACATGTGTGTGTGCGCGTGCATGTGTGTGTCACAGGGTCACCCAGCACGTGGATGTATGTGTGATGCACGGTAAAACCTGGCTGCCCACTCCCCTCTGTTATTCTCACAATCCCTCCTCTCCCACACGAACACACACACACACACACACACACACACACACACACACACACACACACACACACACACACACACACACACACACACACACACACACACTGGTGCTTTTATTACACGAGAGGAGAAACTTAAGTCGTGTACAAACAGCCTCCAGCCAGGCCCTTTCCTTCTCCCCGGGAATGACTTTTTCATTAAAAAAAAAATCGCTCCCCCAAACAAGCCCTCTCACGACCACAAAGACCTGTACCAGTCCCACCGCATATTTTCATATTTTCACGTGTTTTTTTTTTTTTTTTGCTTTTTCTTCTTCCAACTACTTTTATTGTCCTCCTGACAATAGGGTTCGTGCTAACGGTGGAAACCTGGTTGGCCGGCTGCAGTTACAGAAGCTTAGCTTGCCTGCTAATAGGGGAATGCTCTGCGAAGTAGAAGAAGTGCACGGACGCGTGCGTGTGTGTCTGTGTGCATGCGCGTCTGTGTGTGTGTGTGTGTGTGTGCACACACATGTATGCGTGCCAGCTCTGGGAATAGGTGTGGAATGCTATATATGAATATAGAACAGGAGGGTATGTTCAAGCTACACAGTTCAAATGTATTACTCATTGCTAACAAGGTCTTTCTGTAAGCGTGTGTATACTACAGTGGGAGCCCCTTCCTCTATAGGAGGGGCGACATAAATTTGCGGCCGCGACTGGTGGCAGCGGCTGATGAGTGTCGACCACTACCAATGGCCGGGACGATTAATAGACAGATTGATACAGCCGCGATTCACCGCAGTTGTTTGTTGTTTGCCACTGTAACTGTTGCAGTGTTGAGTGATGGAGCTGCTGGCCAATCAGCTGCGTCCGTTCAGATTTTTTTAGATCTCCCCCCCAACTCCGACTCTCATTGGGTAAATACATCTTGGTGCTCATGCAAGCAAATTATACTGTAGGTTGACAAACGCCATAGAAGACCAGACCAAGAGACTCAGTGCACTCAAAGAGTGGGCTGGTAGGTCTGAAGAACCAGGCTGACCCTATGGGTTGGGCAGGTGTCCTATCCAGTGGAGGTTAAGTTTGTGGTATAAGTGTTTTGTATCTTACAACATTATGTATGAGTACAATACAGAGAATGGTTGCATTCGCCATCTTTGTTGAGGAAGAGTCTATGTCTGAGATAACTAATCTTACTTATCTTTCATATTGGTGAAAATGTTGTGTTAAGTTTTAAAATCCATTGTTTTTCTGCAAACTTCCTCTCCCCCTCTGTCCAAGTTTGGTCGCATTCTAGTCCACATACTTCCATTGCGCCAATTCCATGTCCCATAAAATGCTGTACTATTAGCGACATCTCCTTGGCATTTTTATGTTATATCTATGCTGGTTAAGGTTAGGTTTAGGATTAGGTCTTACTGCGGTTATGTTTAAGGTTTAGTAACCTAACCTTGGCCTGTGGCCTGTGGCCCATCGGTCATGACCGATGGGCCACAGTTGTCCATCGTCTCTCCCTTTCCCTTTCCCTTTGTTCCCCATAGAGTATCTCTAAGGTCCCTATGGATACCTTGCCTAAGTACTCCCCCTAGTCCGGCCCCCAGAATCTAAGCCACCCCTCCCCTAGATGCTGTCATATGCAGTGTATGTGCATGTGTGGCGTTTGGAAAGATTTTTTGGAAACACTCTCTCTGCGACACTGTCATACGAACAAAACAGGATGTTCGTTTACATGACAAAAACACAAAACGACAAAAAGGAGATGACATGGAGATGTGCAAGGTTTCCGGCTATAGCCTGACCCTGGAGATATGCGAGTGATGTGAGATTCTGTGTGTGTGTATGTGTGTGTGTGTGTGTGTGTGTGTGTGTGTGTGTCTGTGTGTGCGCATGTGTGCGTGTGTGCGTGCGTTCGTCTGCACTATATAGACGAGGAATGAGTGCAGGTGAAGGCCGTGGCTCGGCGCCCTGAGTTACTGTGGCAGTAAGTATACTCCAGTGTAAAAGAAAAAGTGTGTTTGAACCGGAGGAAATGATCGCAAAGGGGGGAAAGAATAAAAGAAGAAGAGGGGGAAAAAATCCCTGAGCTCTGCATTGTATCAAACAGCCCTCGCTCCTGTATCCATCTTCATTTCTACACACACGACTAACTCCTAGCTCTGATTTCCTCATTTGTACCCGAATCGCAGGACGACACGCCAGGTTCATTCGAAACCCCCTGTACCCCCCCTCCCCCCCATCACCCCCTCGTCCAACAAACCCCCGGTGTTTTTCTTTCTGCGGGGAATCATTTAGACCTTAACATTCCTCCGGTGAGAAATAGAAGTATCAATTGGCCCTGTTAAAATAAATACTCCCCGAGATGTTTAGCTGGCCCAGTGAACATGTGTGCTGCAGGGTTTTTTTTTAACACACACACACACACACACACACACACACACACACACACACACACACACACACACACACACACACACACACACACACACACGCAGTCAGACATCCCACAGTGTGTTCGTGTGTGTGTGTGCTCTGACCTGCCGGGGCGGGCTAGCTGTGTTCAACACAGCCAGCCTCCATCAGCACCTAAGGCCCTGCCAGCGTCATACCTGGCCCTGCCGAGCTCAGCTGCATGCAAAACGCAGCAAAACCACCCCTGCTATCTCCATCTCTGTTAGTTATACAGCAGCGCCGTTCGCGTAGGTTGTCGGCAGTGTTGAGCCGCAACTACAACGTAGTTAGTATAATGTAATGTTATTACTTTCTCCAGTAACCCCCAGTATTGTAAAGTATTACTCTTACTTTCTCCAGTAACCCCCAGTATTGTAAAGTATTACTCTTACTTTCTCCAGTAACCCCCAGTATTGTAAAGTATTACTCTTACTTTCTCCAGTTACCCCCAGTATTGTAAAGTATTACTCTGCCACAACAGTACTGTAAAGTATTAAGTAAATTATTACTCTGACACAAAAGTAAAGTATTACTCTGACACAAAAGTAAAGCATTACTCTGACACAAAAGTAAAGTATTACTCTGTCACAACAGTAAAGTAAACTATTGCTCTGACACAACAGTAAAGTATTGCTCTGACACAACAGTAAAGTAAAGTATTGCTCTGACACAACAGTAAAGTATTGCTCTGACACAACAGTAAAGTAAAGTATTGCTCTGACACAACAGTAAAGTAAAGTATTGCTCTGACACAACAGTAAAGTAAACCATTGCTCTGACACAACAGTAAGTATTACTCCACAACAGTAAAGTATTACTCTGACACAACTCTATATATGGGCATAAAAGGGACAAAGATAATAACTGGTAGAGCTTGCATTTCGAAATTTCATTGTTCCAGGTAGAATAGCAGATATTACAAGTTACTTTTATGTTTTGTTGGTTGTGTGACGTGTGTTAACATTTCATTTAAAAGGTTGAGAGAGATCATTGTGGCCTTCTTTTATGACTTTTTTGGTTTATTGGTGACCTTAGTATTTAGTATTTATTTATTCAGCACAGTATAAAACATTACAAAGAACATATATAAAAGGGTGAAGTGCTAGGCTGAGGCAAAAAAGCCCAAGGGGCTTATACGAGGCCTCTGCCTGTAAGACAAAATTAGTTACAAAATATCGAAAATAGAATCAATTGATTGATTGTTTGACACAGAACAAAATAAAATGGAATAAAATGACAGCAAGATTAGAATAATTAGTTACATGATTACAGATGAAAAGACATATGAAGATTAAGCAATCTGGTCAATTAAATGGGACCTAAGTTTATGTTTAAAACAATTTAGTGAAGTAGAATTGGAGGAAATTACTGAGTAGGTGTTCCAGATCTGGGCCCCCTGTATCTGATGGAAAACTGAGAGAGACCAGTACGAAACTTTGGGAGATGTAAATGATTTGCCTGTCTTGTGTTGAAATGATTTGCCTGTCTTGTGTTGAAATGATGCACGTCACTGTTGAACTGGAAGAATTCCAGAACCTTCTTAATATTACTATTCAAACAACTGGATTTTGTTCTGAAACTAACTAAACAGATTGTGTTGTTGACTTGTTGTGCATCCCCACTTTCGTGGGGGGGGGGGGTGGAAAGCGAATGGAAAATGATTGCGTAATATCTCTTAGGCCTTTACAGACGGGGAGTAACAAATTGCGGCTTTTAGTTCATTTCGTTTTGTGCTCAGAAAACGATGTGCGATAAAGCAAGCGTGTGACGCCAGGCGTTATCACACGGCGTCCAGTGTTGTTTATTTCTTTTTTTCACTACTTTCTCACTACGAGATTCTCGTCTGTCAGCACTGAGTGGCACGGTGGAAACGCTGCGATAATGTGCATGTTTCTGACTCCTCGTCTGTAAAGCTCTTTATTTTGATTCCAGATAATAAACAATGTAATATTCATCCATCCATCCATCCATGTTCAACCGCTGATCTGTAATAGGGTCAAGGGGGCAATAACTTCACCATTATTAGAACTACTCAAGGCCAGATCTAGAGGGGCGCAATATAAAATCACATCACAATAATAATATTACAAAATATCTGCACTATTTATCATTTTTTATTGGATGGGAATCACTGCTAGAGCCCTATAAATCTTTATGGGGGGTCGCTGCCATGTCTCTTCAAATGGGCATAGTATAAAGTCAATTTGGGGTTCCTTGATTTTGGAAAGTGTTGGAGTCACCCCTCACACACACACACTGCCATTCTTTCAGCCCAGCTTAGTAGGGCTGGCTAAATCCAGCCCTGAAACGGGAGTAATAAGTAATAAGTAACATGTTACTCTCAGTAATATTGCCCAACACTATGGTTGTCAGCACTCTTTGCCTTCTTCTCACCGTCTTCTATAGGATGAGTGTTTCTATAGAACCCCCTGCCCCCGCCCCCGACACCCCGGGTCCGGTCCCAGGTATAGTAACGGTGGTGTGATACACCTGTAGATTTCATTACCTGTGTAAGTCATTATGTTGTGATACCTATACACAGAACTATCCCCCACATGGGGATAGAGGGCCGGAGCGGGACGAGTGGAGACTTACACGTCTCCACTCGCATTACACGGCGCAAGATCATGACAGATAGGGTCCAGATCCATGCAGGTATGGAATACAGTTTTGAAGTTACTGTAGTTGTCCACACCCTCAGATTATATGGTCCGAGGCAAACGCTGCTGAAAGGCAGAAAACAAATATGCGGGGGGAGGACGACGGAGTCCCACCCCGTGCGTGCCATGTACTATACGCCTCCGGACAAAAAGGGAGAGATTTACAAACAGAATATAATATCTGCAAAATCAATTCACATCAAACACGCAAAAACGGACGCCATGATATCTACGGTTACATGCGGAGGGGGGGGGGGGGGGGGAACTTGCAGCGCCATTTTTTAATCATAAATCACAAATCCGCACACGCAAAAAAACATGTGTTTTTGCTTTAAAAAACAGATTGCGGGCCCCACGGCAAAGTAAGACATTGGCAACCTTTTAAGAACCTAATCACACCAATGACTTCACCTAATAAATATCCGCAGCGAGGCAAACTAGACTGATCTTTCACCGGGGGTTGTCATTTCGAAGTGCGCTGCCATGAGGCTCGGCGCAACACGCCTGAGAAAGCGCACTGATTAGCGGGTCAGCCGTGGCGGCGGCCAGATCGACACTCCCCCGTCACATCGGTTTGGATATGCAGCAAACAGAAGGCCAGGGAGTGTTAGAGAGAGGCGGGGCCTGAAATCCCAAGCAGGGACAAATTAGCCAAAGGTGCCAGTGGGGAAATTGACCCGAAAGGGTATAGGTTTTGAGGCCACTTAAAAGGGTCTCCCAGGGCCATTTCGTTGGCCAATGATTGTGTTACATTTAGGTAAAAACAACATCATAAAAACGCCGAAAACACAAAATTGCCGTGCACACACGGCAAACCAATTTGGTTTCATTTACACAACTAGAGAAAGCAAAAGAAATCTTAAAAATGTCCTCAAATGGTCCGTTGTTCAAATGCTGAATAAATAGTGAGCCCTGATATCAAAAAGATTGAAAACCACTGCTTCATATGAAAAACTTTGGAGTTCCCCACCCTGCCATTCTTCCAGCCCACCCTAGTAGGGCTGGCTAAATCAGCCCTGATTTATAAGAGCTTTATAACCGTCACAGCGTACGTTGCGACGGTTATAAAACTGTCGCAAGAGTTTCATAACCGTAACGACCCTTTTGCATAGTGGTCATGGCGGTTTCATGACCGCTGCGCCGTTTTCATTGCCACCGTTATGCAAAAACGCTTTGCATAACGGTCAAGGGTTAAGGCTAGGGTTAGGCTGACTGAGGTTATGTTTAGGATTAGGGGTTAGGGTTAGGTTTCGTATAGGGAAAACGGACTACCATTTGAAAACCGTCGACTATTATGCAAAATGGTCGTGACAGCTATGAAACTGTCATGGCTGTTATGTAAAACGGTTATCAATGAATTTGCGACCTCATGGACCGCTTTACAAAACATCGGCGGTTAGGAAACCGTTCCGGTCGAACATGTATTTTGCTGTCTCTCATATAAGCGGTCACTTACGCCACAACCACTATAAGGGCGGAACCATCAAAGGCAGAAGATTTTTTTAGGTATCCCCTGGCCTATATCCCATACATGGGGGGAGGGGGGTGGATGGGGTATCCCTTGGTATACAATTCCTCATTACCGCCTCTATTCGTGACTTAATTCCACATATGCCGAGGTTTGAGAGGCTGACGGTATGACCTCAGGGCATAGCTATGCATGGCAGCCATCCCGCTCAGATAATGCAGGCTTTAGGGAGAATAAAAGAAGATACTAGCGTATGTGCGTGCATGCACGCGCGTGTGTGTCAGGAGTGGATGTAACATTTCCCAATTGGGGGGGCAGGAGAAAATGGTATGGGTGCGTCTTCATCGCCATTTCAGTTACAGGACTTTTATTAGGCAAGTAAAGCATCAATAATAACATCAGTTGTTGCTAAGTTGCAACAGACATGCAGCGTGCATAAAGCTAAAGTACTGACCCAGAGTTTTCTGTTGTCAATGATGAAATGCTGTTGGTTTCGTGGTGAGACAACTGTAGCTAGTTAGTAGCAGTAAATCATTTTAATTATAAGCACTTTAATTTGTGTTTGATGGGGCAGGCAGGGATTTAGGGGGGCATTGCCCCCCATGCCCATGCCTAGATCTGCCCGTGGTGTTTGAGTGTGTGTGTGTGTGTGTGTGTGTGTGTGTGTGTGTGTGTGTGTGTGTGTGTGTGTGTGTGTGTGTGTGTGTGTGTGTGTGTGTGTGTGTGTGTGTGTGTGCACGTGTGGTGCCTGCCAGCGCTGGTGGTGGGCTGCTGCTTGCTGGAGGTACAAATGGGGTCAGGAAGTTTGAGGCTATAGGGTATAAAGGCCATTCTGCGCTCCTCTGTCTCTCTCTCTCTCTCCTTAACTCCCCCACACCTGCCTGTGGGGGATCAGATTTATAGAACCCTGGGTGTCCACAAACAGCAGCTGCATCCTCCCTTTTTTCCTGCTCTCCTCTCCTCTTCCTCGCCCTAGCAGCGTGATCCTCCACCCCCCCACGCTCAATCACACAGTAATAATCACTGTCGGAATACCCCAGAACGCAGGGGCGGATCTAAGCATGGGCATGGGGGAGCAATGCCCAGACTGCCCCACCATACATGATGGCATGCAAAACAACCCAAGATATTTCAACTTAAAGTGCTTATATTTAAACTGATTTGAACACTACTACTGCTACTAACTAACTACTGAAAACAGAAAACTCTGAGTCAGACCTTTAACTTTATGCATTCTGTGTGTCTGTTGCAAATTCAACAACAACTGATGTTATTATTGATGTTTATACTTGCCTAATATGAGTCCTATAACCGGAAATGGTATGGGTGCAGCTTCATCATCCGTGGCGCGAAGCGACACGGGCGATGAAGCCGCCCCCATGCCATTTTTTCCTGCCCCCCCAATTGGTAAAAGTTACATCCGCCCCTGCCAGAACGGCTCCCCTCTCTGCGTATCTCTCCTGGATCTCATTTGGAATCAATCCCCGCAATCTCGTGCGTCCGACCGTCCCGATTGGGATTCTCCACGCGGTTTAAGAAAAACAAATCCTCGGCACGTTCCGCCGATGCACCCTCCCCGTCAGTCTCTTCATCATATGCTCCTCCCACTCCTCCTCCTCCTCCCATCCTATCCTTTCCATCTCTTCACCTCTCCTTAGCTTCGCCCCTCACAGGACAGCTCCACTCCGAAAACTACCCCCACCCCTCCACCCAACCCCCACCCGTTTTTTACGGCTGAGCTCAGACTCTAAGCCCAGATTCTGGGGCCTTTGGAGGTTTGTCCGACTTGGGGTTATTATACGGAGGGATTGTTGGATCGCTGCTGCCGATATCACCTTGGTTTGTTAACTGTTCTCACAGAACCCCCAAGACAAGCTACGTTGGCGGGCCCGGGGCCCAAACGCAGCACAATCAAGCCATTCATTTCGAATTACCCGTGAAACATTCATTTCTCATTAAAGTAAACAACTTTGCGAGCAGGACGAAAAAGTTTGAGGCGATCCAGCGAACCGTCATCGAACAAATTCGAAAGTGTTTTTTTCCCCCGTTCCAAATAGCCGAGTTAGAATTTTTTCTTTGGAAAGCAGGACCTGTATCGCCTCTGTTTTGGAAGGAAAATAAATAAATAACCGTATAGTTTGAGAAATGGCGTGACGGTCGAGCGACTTTGGGGTCTGGGAAAGTATACCGTTGAATCGGGCCATGGTTAATGTCCTAGGAGCGGTGCGTGTGTGGCCTAGTGCCAAGGCCCTGGACCAGGACTCAACCTGGAGCCTCTCCTCCCAATCTGTGTGCCCTGAAGAGGAAAACATGCTATTCTAAAGAAGATAATGTCCCATTTGTTGTTCAAATAGTGGAAATATAGACATTCTAAGGGGCTCACAGCACATCACAGTTAAATGTGATACATTAGACCTTGCTACCAGTCCAGTGTTTAGATTGTGAAATCTTTTGTATAAAGACATACAGTTTTGCAACATTTAATTTCTTTTTTTCTTTTTTTTCCGTTTTTCTTTTACACCCAGAAAACCAGAAAATTCAGTGGACTTTCTGTGAGCTTCTGTGGGGTTTGGAAGGCTTCTGAGCTGCGCTGAATACAGTGAAATGTTTTTGGCAACATTAACACCTTAATTGTTCATTGTTCTTCATTGTTCATTGTCTAGTCTTTCAGACTAAACAATTAACAACAATTGTCTAGTCTTTCAGACTAAACAATGAACAACAACAATGTTTATGCCATTGGTCATGATATTAGCATATTCAGTACATACCACCGCAGAGGCTGGAATTAAGTTTAGAAAATATGCTGTAGTTTTTTCATAGTAGTACAAAGTTGAAACATCTTTTTTTGTAAGTAGAAATACAGTATGTCTGGGTCAAATATGCTGTTTAGGGACTGTGTATACAATACATACAATATACTATAGCCTCTAAATGACTGAAGTTGCCCAGTCTAAAATAGTGTTTCTCATTCTGAAACTGTGGGTTAACTGAACTGTTAGAACTGTCATTCAAGAAGAGTAATGCTTTTATGCTTCATTGGCGGTTCATCTTACATCAACAGCTGTATTGTTATGGCATCATACTTGCTTATTTGCATTTATGGTTTGTCTTTAAAAAAAATCATTAACATGTTGAAACACATCTTGATGTATTTCACCACAGTAAACAAACAAATTATACACAAGAAAGATCTAGAAGCTCACAACTCCAACTCCACGACTACAGTGCCAAGGGCGGGAGTATATTTCAGAAAAAATCCCTGTGTGATTCAAAACCTCAACATATCCATTAATCTCAATGTGTTCTGTGTACATGCAACACAACATCCAGTCAGAGTCATTCAATGTAATATTCCAGACTAATTCAAACAACACCCTGAACGTTCCATGTAAACAGCATTTTCCAATGAATACGTGGAGCCGTGTTTTTTTCCAAGCAGGTTGGATAATTGAAGGGGATTTCATACATGTAATAAACATCCTAATTGAATCATGACTATGTTTTTCAGCGTTATGCAACACATTATTGCTCCTTGACAACACATGTTCCACCTTCCAGCTTGATCTTGATCTGGCTGTAACAGTCTAACACAGAGGACTTATGTTACATACTTTACATTGCGTTTCAGGGGCAGATGTAACATTTCCCAATTGGGGGACAGGAGAAAATGGTGGGTCTGACTCAGAGAGTTTTCTGTTTTCAATAATGAAATGCTGTTGGTTTAGTGGTGCCACAATTACCGTAGTTAGTTAGTAGCAGTATTAGTGTTTCAAATCATTTTAAATGTAGGCACTTTAATTTGAAATATCTTGTGTTGTTTTGCATGCCATCATGTTCGGTGAGGCAGTCTGGGCATTTTCTGGGCATGCCCATGCCTAGATCTGCCCCTGGTGCGTTTGCACATATAACATAACCCTTATTAAGCCATTTCGACCTAATAACTGCATTTGACACACTAAATCATAAGAGTTTTCAGTGGGGGATGCACCATTATTCAGTAGTGTAATCATTTTTACCATACAAATATCAGATTATACACACACTCACAGTGCGGCACTCAGCACTCTAAATTTACCCACAAAGGCCCGCATTATAGGCTATGCCCTGGAAAGAAATGTGCATGCCATTATTTCAATAAAGTAGAAATACAAGTAGATGTTAGAGGGAGAAACAGTATATCCAACGCAATCAACTTTAACATCCGACAGGAGTTTTGCATGTCACGCACTCTAAGACTACAGTGATTAGTATTATTGCCATCACCTGGGTGGGTGAGAGTCGTGTAGACTTCCCCGATGTAATAAGTTCAACAACGCAGCCATGCAAAATAACACTGACAGCCATGATGATGGTGATGGACGCTTGCCAGAGTATACACTATGCCAGCTTAGAGTCGCTATAAACTATATTTGGATTGGCATTGGACAGTCGCTTGTTTTGGGGAGCAGCTAGGGGTTTAGAGAAGGGCTCCATTGTACAGTATTTGCACAGCATATGGGCACTTTAGGTATTGGCACTTTATTGATTTGCACAGTTTTATTTTTGCACAGGTTTTATTGTTGATTGGATAGATTTCAATCAACATTATCCCCCTTACACGCACCCGCGCATGCGTGTTTGCGCGCTCACATACACGCACTACACTTCACTGAAGGTGAAGAGCTACATGCAGTGTTCTTGTCCTGTTTTCTACTGTATTTTCTTTTGCAAATAATTCATTCTATAACAGATAATTTGGAGGAACTAATCTGTTCCTAATCTTAACCCGCAGCATACAGAATCTAACCAAAACAAAGATTTCGCTGGGGGGCAAACCATAACATATACTGTAGCTATACACATTTCAATTTTTGGCTAAAACTATAATACATTTAAATACCCCTTCTGGCAACCTTAAGGCCTAGGTACTAATTCCAGAAAAAACTGAGAGACACAGCCAGTTGAAACAGTTATCAGGTGTACACAGCATGTCCAATGCAAAGGGCCCCTGTTAAAGGAAGTCGAGGCAACTTATTAGTCAAAATAGATATATGGCTATATTTTTCTTTGTCTTTTTCCCCTCAACATTGCTTCTACTTTGATGCTGCAGCTGTTTCCCTGGAGACAGACACTTGCCTCGACCTGCAGACGGTCCAGAACAGTCGTGATTTCTTGACAACTGTTGTTGTCAACAAATCATGAAAACAACATTCATCATTCATCTGGCTCCGGAAAGGTGGTACTAATTTGTGAGGGGGAGAGGGTTGTGTGGGGTGAGGGCAGCGTTTTAGATTCTGTTTTTAAACAAATCTGTTTACAAACACAGTGTTTGTCCACACTAAAGTTGCCTCTATTACCTTTAAGTTAAAGGCTGAGGTATGCTTGGTCTCTGTCCTGTGTCGCACATGGGAAATAGCAGATGTTGTATAGCTCGGTCTGTTTGCGGTACGAGGACCATCAGTAGACCCTGAGGCACGTTCTGTCCGACACGGCAACGAGGGAGGCCCGACTCAGCTCTGTCTACCTCAGAGTTCACCAGTGATGGATCGAGACTTTCAGGAAAAGAGGGTCAGTCAGACATTTATTTAGCTCCCTCTTTGTCCTTTCATGTAAAAGATCTATCTTTATCGGGCGTGTCGGTCCACATGCTGAGACAATTACAAAATACCACATAGACATGTCAATACATGTAATTATGACTCAATAGACATAACAGATGGCATGACTAAATCAAATTGTACTACAGTTGGTGAAGCAGTGACAGCTTTGTCAAAGGTCAGAAACTACAGCAGGGGTGAAGATGGAAAGTTCCACACTCCAGAGGACCACTGTAGTTCCACACTCACTCCAGAGGACCACTGTAGTTCCACACTCACTCCAGAGGACCACTGTAGTTCCACACTCACTCCAGAGGACCACTGTAGTTCCACACTCACTCTAGTTCCACACTCACTCCAGAGGACCACTGTAGTTCCACACTCACTCCAGAGGACCACTGTAGTTCCACACTCACTCCAGAGGACCACTGTAGTTCCACACTCACTCCAGAGGACCACTGTAGTTCCACACTCACTCCAGAGGACCACTGTAGTTCCACACTCACTCTAGAGGAGCAACATTGCATAATTCTGTCAAAGCAAATGGACTAAATAATAACTAATAATAATAATAACCAATAACATTAGACTGAAGTCATTAAAGCATATATGTTTGGAATTGTACCAGCTGAAATCAATAATAATCACTATTTTGATGGCCTGTCAGTTGCCCATGTATGAACTACAGAACAAGGTACAAGTTCACACTCACACACACACACACACACACACACACACACACACACACACACACACACACACACACACACACACACACACACACACACACACACACACACCACAATAACCGTAACCTGCATGGCTTGGAGAATATTCAGGGAGCCGTGGCATATTACAACCACAATTCAATCCCTCCTTACATACCACATTCCCTCTGGTTTGAGGCTTCAGGACTTTGTGGTTATGAGGAGGTAATACAGAGCTTAGTGTGAGACAGACAGTACTACGCTGTGTTTCCCATGCAGGCGAGGGCAGGCTCGGTCGCACGCACATACTATTATTTTTATTTTTCCCTCTTTAACCTTTTTCCTGTTAAACCTCTCCCTACGCTTACCTATAAGTGCGGTTCGTGCTTTGCTGGAGTCTTATATCAAGTGAATTTTCTTCAGGAGAAATAATAAGGTCTGTCTGCACACACACACATGCGCACACACATACACGCGCACACACGCACACGCGCACACACGCACGCGCGCACACACACACACACACACACACACACACACACACACACACACACACACACACACACACACACACACACACACACACACACACACACACACACAATCACTCACTCTTGGAAAAGTGCTTTCAAAGAGTGTCCAATACACAATTACGATGCTGCGAACCAATCCACAGTAATTGTAATCAGCTTGCAATCGCCTTAATCGCGACAATTACAATATTATTTTCACCCTCTCTCTCTCTCGCTCACACACACACTTTCACACGGAGGGCAATAATACCCAGCATTGACGGAGGGACTGGCATGAGTGAGTTCCGAGCGGTAATGAAAACAAGGTCGAACGCGAGCCGCGCAATGCTCGAGTTGTCCTAACACAAATCAACAACAATGTGCACGCATTCAAAGCATCCGACACAGACGCCTGAAGAGAGTTCGCAACAGCTGTCCCGGCCATATGGTGGCGTCACGTGGAGGTGAAAACGCGGCGCCAATCACATAATAAAATGTATAGACACGGAATACATGGCCCCGTCCCATAAAACTTTATGCTCCCCTCTGTTGGCTCCCGGTTGTACAGAACTGAGGCTGGCATTCAAAGCAACCTAGAGGAACGCCATCGCCATATCACTCTGATCACACGCTATACATGTGAAGCTGGAAGTATACCTTCACTAAAAACGCCTGGATGACCTCCACATGCCCCAAACTCTTCTCCCTTCTGTAATGATATGAGCAAATCGTATTTGCTAGATCGATTACTTTGGCTGTGTTGTTGTTCTCCATTAACCTGATCGTTTGACTAGTATTGCCTAGAGCTTTCCCAAGGTGCTGTGCTCGCCTATTCTGCATACTGAGCCTGCCAGATGTTGATGTTACTTGCCTGATCTTCTTCCTACCACTTTTGCTAAGTAAAGTCTACTGTTTAAACTAACGTGCTTTATTTCAAGAACCCACTACAACTACAACACGAGTTATCACACCTTCTAACTCCAAAACTATGGAATGCCCCTCCCGATTGCAATCAAAACCGAGAATTCAACACACCTCTTCAGACTCCATCGTATAGTCCATAGCACTTGCAGTAGCCCAGACCTCCTGCAGGCTCAACTGATGTATTTTAAATAGCACTTAATGTACCTAGACATGGCTCTCTAGTGTATGGTTTCCATAGGCAGGTATTCCATTGTTATGATTTGTCCTTGTTTATATACTGTAAGCAAGGACTGTAAATTGCTCTGGATTAAGAGTCTGTTAAATGCCTAAACTGTAAATCGAAAAGCAGAATTAGAAGATCTACACAAAAGCTTAAAGATGGAGTGCCATGATTTTTCTCCACCTTAATACCTTGTCAGGTATTATTGTTATATGAAGATGAACATTTTTTCACAAATGTCTACACAGTGTTAAAATGTTGTTAAAATGTGAGCACCAGATCATTAAATACTTCTGGTTTGCCTGCTGGGTGGCGGTGGGTAGAGGTTAACACGCACAGCTGTACAGTAGTTGTATGATAAAGGAAAAGGGGTTAGGGGAGGGGCTGATAGTGTGATGTCCCTATATTACACATTTGACTGGAAAGGTTCATCCCCTGCAAGAAGCCCTAAATACAAAGGGAGGACACTGCACATAACAGCCACACCAATGGGGTCTAATTAAGTATTGTCACCTCTTAAACATGTACAAATTTAGCAATGGCCACAATCCCTCTTGAAAAGACTACTTCACCCATCTACATACAATTGGTTGTCTCTAATGGCTCCTAAGATGGTCCCATTTCTGCCTATACTCACTCCATGTCTCAGAGGAGTGCTGTGGACATGACCTTGTTGTAGTATAAGAACATTAAAACGTGTGAAGTGCTCCTTTAATCGACTACCCTGAAGGTGTCTCTGTAGCCAGCCAGGGAAGCACAGACTGTACTTATATTCTTTTGATTGATCGCAGGCCAGCTGAGCCAATCAACATGAAGGATCATTCTGACCCGGCCGTTAATAATATGTATACAAAATTTAAGACCAAGTTTACCCTTGGTGGTGAGTAGGATGAACTGAGGCAGTGCCAATTTCTCTATGAAATATATTGCTGCTCATTAGACTGAAGCAAATGACAGGACTGCTGCAGTGGCAATGAACTGTGTGTGTGTGCATGTGTTTCGAGCTGTTGATGCACAGTTTGGGCTGTGCAGGCATGCACTTTATGCTGTTTCTCATTTGCCAGGCTGGGTTAGTCATCAGATCATCATCGAACATTAACACCAATAAATAGACTGTCTATATATCAATAAATCACATGCAGGCCAACAGAAGATATAGTGCAGTGGTGTGAAGGATCTACACCAGGGGTGTCAAACTCAGATACAGAGTGGGCCAAAAGTTAAAACTGAACAAAGCCGCGGGCCAAGTTTCTCTTTACAGAGAAAGAAAAATCATTAACATGGTGAAATACATCTTGGTGATGACATCAGATGTATTTCACCATGTTAATGATTTTTTTCAGACCTCCATTTTTAGGAAATACAGAATTGGGGGAACTTTTTTATCATGTCCACACATATTAATGACATATTAAAATGTTGAAAATGGGTGGTCTTCCCCTTTAATTTGATAAGGTCTCAAGGGCCAAATGAAATTACACGGCGGGCCAAATTTGGCCCACGGGCCAGAGTTTGACACCCATGATCTACGCATTGCTACCTTTTTTAATAAGTTAAAAGCCGTGTTGGGACATATTACTAATATACTAGTAATATATTACTGAAAATCAATGGCAAATATTACCTTTTGAAGTAATAATCCCAACACTGGTTAAAAGGATAAATAAGTGCAAGAGTTTTCTTATTGATATCAATGGAGGCGTAGTGTCGGCATTGTAGCCGGGGATTGCAGTGTTTTCATTGGCTTCTGAGCATCTTGCCCAGAGCTGGCGTGGGAATAATAAATAGCCGCCATCGAGATCTTCCGTGATTCTCAAACAGTGGATCTTTCAAGGACTCGCAGTGTGGCATGCATATTAGACAACAACAACAAAAAAACTATTTAATGGCATTTCTATCTCAGAGACCCCAATTTATCTTGTAAAAACAATGTGATTTGGTTAGTTACGAACCCATAGTTGGATATTTGGTTTCGAACTATCTTTTAGGTGGGAACCCCCTGGAACATAACTCTGGGTGCCCTGAGGGTCAACGGACCACACTTTGGGAACCTGTGATCTACCGGTAGACAGCTAGAAAAACAGCCTAAAAGGAAAGTGGGATCATTCACAGAACAACAGAGGCCATAACAGAGGGACTACTGTACTGTAGTGGATGTGTTCACACTGGTTGTAGAGAAGAACCCGCGCTGTGCACGCATCCACCTGGGTGACAGCAGACTGTACTGGCCATATATGGAGCATGTCTTGAGTATACAGGGTTGGGTGATGAGGTCGTCAGATCAGGGCCGAATCTAGAGGGGGGCCAGGGTGGGCAGAGCCCACCCAAATGTGCATCCTGCCTACCCAAAGAAAGGTAATATCAATGGTTTTCATCAGTGGTCCGGGGAGCACCAGTGGTCCTTGAGAGAGTTGTGGAAAGTTGTTTAACCAGATGTCCATTTGGTTTCATTTTTACACTCTCAAGAGTTAAAATATTCATCAACAGAAATAGCCCAAGTCTACACAACTAGAGAATGTGGAAGATTAATGGTCATTTTGATCTGTATGTTTGACTGCTTTGTTTTCCAAATCCAGTCTGGTATTGTGGACAAATGCCGAATAAATAGTGGGCCCCGGTGTCAAAAAGATTGAAAACCACTGCTACATATGAAAGACTTTGGAGTTGCCCATTCTTCGCGCCCACCCTAGTAGGGCTGGCTAAACCCGGCCCTGCGCCAGATCAACATATGGAATGTCAGAACAGGTCAGCTGCATATACACTGTATAGAGATCTAGGGGTTTGAGTTCAGATGTACAGTTTGCTGGGCGGGTCCAATACGTATGCAGATTTAGGTGATGATCCCGTCTACTCTGTGTATCCAGGGGTCAGATGAGGTCAGTGTCGTGATCTTCATATATGGAGATGGCCATGTATGGTGTATGGTAGCATGATGTGGCAAGAGGCACGGACGAACAAATGGGAGATGCAGGTTGTTGTAGTAAATGCGCTCTACGGTCAGAATGGAAGTTTCATTTGTAACTGAGAGTGTGTATAATGGAACCAAAGGGAGTCTTTAAAGCAGGGCTCGAGATTAACACGGTTATACATCCAGGGGCCAATAAATGATCTATATGGGACTTAAATGTATGTCATGTGGGATGGTTTCAGGACTAGAGCAGATTTTTGCACTGAAAATGCACATACAGTATTGTGTGCACTGTGAGCAGCATGCAAGAGACGTTTCTTTCTTTTATTCCTTCATTTCATTTTCTCATGGCATCCATGTAAAATACATTTGAGTATATACAGAGTACCTGTATTGCTGCACATTGGTTTAGTCAAGTAGCTTATATAATCACTATTACTGATGCACTACTTCTATTTGAAAATAGATGTCTCAGGTTCTCAGGTTGAATATCAATGTAGGATTAAAATGTGATTCATTGAAATTAATGACATATAGCTCTAATTAGTGCATTTTCTCTGTAGCTTCAGAAGAATCATAACGCCACTATCTATTATGTACTGCATATTGTAGGAATGCAGTTATTCATTTTGCAATCTAGTGCTATTTATTTTATTTTTTATTTTTTTCAGGACTGTATACATTTATTTGCGGGGTAGGGTTTGAGTTGTATTTTTTGGGATAGTTTTGGGCGTTTGTGAAAAATGTCAATCTGGAGCTCTGCCTTTAAATGAATGTTAAAGTGGTTGACTGATTGATTGATTGATTGATTGATTGATTGATTGATTGATTGATTGATTAAAGTTCTGAGCAGGGGCAGAATATAAGCACTGAAATGTCTTGGGTTGTTTTTCATGCCATCATGTTTGGTGGGGCAGACTGGGCATTTAGGGGGGCATTGGGGGCCCCATGCCTATGCCTAGATCCGCCCCTGGTTCTGAGGGACTGGGACAGATCTCTTGGAGGGATCTTCCATACATTGCCTCCCAGGATAGCCCGCCGGCCCACAAAGGCAGCTGCAGAGTCCACAGTTGTTGCCCGGCAGTGGGACAGCTAGGCAGGACTATAGCTATAAGCGTTCAGTAGCCCCCAACCCAACCAGGGACATGCACAAAGGGGACTTCAGCCCCTGCCCT
Organism: Benthosema pterotum; assembly: GCA_039105355.1. Taxonomy (NCBI): domain Eukaryota; kingdom Metazoa; phylum Chordata; class Actinopteri; order Myctophiformes; family Myctophidae; genus Benthosema; species Benthosema pterotum. The sequence continues at coordinate 32,561,621 of CM076978.1, read as the reverse complement.
TGATAATTGCTTCCCCCCCCCACAAAGTTTCCTGAAATTGAACACGGCATTGTGTGGCACAAATTTGTTTTGAAAGATAGATCATAGATCTGATGGTTTTTTTGTGCTTACTATAGCCTGGTCCAGATCCTTTATTTTTTCCCCAGGTCACCGCAAAGACTGGTGTCCCTCCCTCTGTGTTGTTAGTATTAGTTGAAAATCCAACTACAGCAGCTGATTGGCCAACAGCCCTGTCACTCAACAGTGTCAGCTCCTCCAATACTTCTCTTAAAGATGCATCAGGTTTTATAAACATCACCATCTGACATATTTTACTGCTTTTGTTCACACCCGTCGGCTATGTTTGTTTGGTTACCAACCGTGGCGAGCACATTAGCCACATTAATAACAAAAATGTTGTCTGCTTTCTCAATATTCTTATGGGTTGGTGCGAACCAATCACTGTGAAGACTGCCGCTTTGACGCCCATCCCAGAAACTGCTGTCTGAATAATGATGTGTCTGAATAATGAAATGAAGTGAAATGACAATTCAGACTGAGGTCAGGCTACGCTCTTACCAGATTTCAGCCCTTACCTCTCTAACACTCTCTGCACGTCCCACAGTCCCCCAACCCACCCACCTCGACAGACAGGCCTGCATGCTGACCCCATAATAAACAGGTGCATTGGAATGACATCACACTGAGCAGAGTTAGTATAAAAGGGAACAGGAGGACCATGCAGGAGTCTGGAACCAGAAACACGGTTTGTGCTTTTATAGATCGATGCTCATGAATATCTTTCTCCTTTCCCTCTCCTCTCCTCCTCCTAGACCTTCTCTGTGTCATTAGTATTCATTCATTCACTCGCTCTCTCTCTCTCTCTACCTCCGTCTGTGTACCTCTCCTCTCTCTCTCTCTCCAGCCCAGAGGTTACGTCATTGCTTTCTGTTTGTCGCCCCCTCCCTCCCTCCCTCCCTCCCCCTCCTCCATCTCACCTCCCTCCATTGTTTCACCAGCTTTTAATAAACTAAAGGGCAGATTCCTGACAGGGAGAAAGAACGGGGAGGGGGGATACGTGCACGCACAGACGTGCGCATGGGTGCGTGCGCGCGCGCGCACACACACACACACACACACACACACACACACACACACACACCGCTTGGCATACCAAGTACCAAGTTGACCAACCCCCCCTACCCCCCCCCCCCCCAACGCACGCACGCATTTGCACACACACGTGTGCACGCGCAATCCCTTATAGCTGTCAATCTACTTCTGCTATTATTTAAGCCTAACCTACAGTATATACTTCATCATACACCAGTGTTGGGCAGTAACAAATTACATTACTATATTACTGTAGTGTATTATCATATCACCTTTTCCCCAGCAAAAGTGGTGTCACGATGTGCCAAAATGGGTAATATGAAATGTGTTACTCTGCCAAAACACACCTCATTACTTATTAAAAAATGAGAAAATATAAAATGTGAAAATTTACAAGCTATCAACAGATAACAGAGATGTACAGTGGATCTTACATTTGGCCTAGATTTCCATCACCACTGAACCCCTTATCTCTTCACTTTTTTATAGCCTCTTTTAAACATTTTTCAAATACATTTTTCAATAATTAAAATGGCCAGTCTACAATCTCACAATGTGTCAATAGAATGGTACATTGAACAAAAAGGTTTTTCAAAATAGTAAAAAAAAAAAAAGGGCAAAAGTTATAAGGATAAGGCGTTAGATGAAAATGGAGACCTTTAAGTTGTCGCTAAACAGATGGTGTTGTACATCATTATTCTTTTGCGGGTGGGAGTGGGGAACTGGGGAAAGTAATAAAGTAATATGTAACATATTACTGTTTGATTCAACTAAGGGGACATAAAGTAAAGTAATGCAATATTGCCCAACACTGTCAAACACACACGCACACGCACACGCACACACGCACACGCACACACACACACACACACACACACACACAACACACACACAACACACACACACAGACCCCTACAGTAAATTTCGCCACACAAAAAAATAAGACATTTTCAGTTCTTTTCAGCTATTTTCGCAGCGAGGTCTATGGACGAGGATTCACCCACCTCTCCCACACGCTGGCCTGGCCTACTAAAAGCCTAAAGCCTCCTCACTAAATATATCTCGCCCGGTAAAGATAAGACAAACAGCGTGGATTTGACGGGCGTTCCGCAGCCAATGATAGGCAGGCCATGTGAGCCGGGGGGCTAAGCTTATGTTAGCTTTACAATTTGGGGCTTCTCAGAAACACACACACACACACACACACACACACACACACACACACACACACACACACACACACACACACACACACACACACACACACACACACACACACACACACACACACACACAGGGAGAGAGAGAGAGAGAGACTCTATGACATACACACACACATATATACAGTGGTAGTATATATGTTCCACACATGGGGGGACTTTATTATTTCCACCCACAACTCTAGGCATACTAATGACAAAGTGAAATGTTGGAAAATCCGTGGAATTGCTCTTTAAGTTGTGAGTCTGCATAAGTAGAAGCATTTCCTCTACTTATACTGTACCTCCCCATCTACCTGTTATGTCTACATGTCCACATCACACTGAACACACTGACCCCCAAGGTCACTTACTTATACACTCTGTCATACAATACAGCAGGGGCGGATCTAGGCATGGGCATGGGGGGGGGGGGGGGGGGGGGGGGGCATGATGGCATGCAAAACAACCCAAGTTATTTCACCGGATAAACCTCCTTCTGTGCAACAACTTTTTCTTCTTCTTCTTGTTTTCTCCAAAGCCTCTTGTCTCTCTCTCTCTCAGCTCTTACCTCGGTATACCTTGACTCACACCCACTACTGTGTGAGTGTGTGTGTGTGTGTACTCACTGATTGTTTGAGTGCTGATCCCCACCCCCCCGCTCTCTCTCTCTCTCTCTCTCTCTCTCTCTCTCTCTGTCTTGCTCTGTTACATGAATGCACACCCCCTCCTCTCCGTTTCTCTCTTTCACTCTCTTTCATCTATTGACACGTTGTGAGCATGTAGACTGGCCATTTGAACTATTGAAAAATGTTTTTTTTTAATAGCTTAAAAAGGCAAAGAAGTTAAGGGATAAGGGGTTTAGCGGTGACGAAAATCTAGGCCTAAATGTCATCAAATGTTGGTCTGTGGCTCAACTGCAGAATACATAATGGGCCTTGGTCTATTTATTAGGGTAACCACAAACAACATGTAAGAACCAAGCAGAGACTGAGGATTTTCTTTTCCTTTTGTTTATGACTCTAGCTAGAGCAGGATGCAGGTTTTCCTTTGGGGCAGCTACAGTATATGGCGCAGCTATCTGTCACGCTCTTGTCTGGCAGTATAGCGGCGCTAAAGAACGCGTCGTGTATTGCATACCGCCTACGTGGCCGCCCGGCGGTGGGCCTGCGTGCGGTGCGTGCGGAGCATCCATTTGTCAGGAGCTCCAGCATTCCTGCTGGCGCTGACTGAGACACACCGTGAACTCGCCTAGCGCTGGTTTCAACACCCGGCGGTATAAATACAACACATAACGGCCTCTAACGCGAGCGAGACGGGAGTAGGAGGACGTGAGAACAGATGCGCATCACGGAACATGCGGGTTTTGAGACGCATGTGAAGAGAGATCCTCAGACGTCTTGCATCTTGGGTAAAGTTCAAGTGGCACCTGAAACAAACCTCGGGACCTCAGTACTTTTTCCGCCTTCAAATAATAGTGCGATGGCACTTTTGTTTCCCTCCTTCCTCTTCCGTTTGTTTCTGTTACTTGTCCGTTGTCGCTGGCTTCCAGCGTCGAGATATCTGGACAATGACGTCTGCATCACTCGATCCATCTCCCTGTCTCAACCCCTTCCTCCTCCTCCTCGTGTGTTGAGAACTCCGTCAGTGGCACCTCCTTCCAGGTCTCCTCCAACTCCCATCTCGCACATCTCGATTTCATTCTGTTTCTCCTATTTATCGCTTCCTTTGGCCCGTTCTCGTCCTCTTATGGATTTTTACCGTTTCCCCTCCCAAAAAACTCCTCTCTGGCCTCTCTCGTTATCCAGAATCTCGTTACGCTCACTTCATTTTTCACTTAAACACCTTCTTCACTATCCCCCCTTTCCTTCTAGATTGCCATCCGCCCTCTCTCTTTCTTTTTCTCAACCTCGCAGACAGAAAAACACATACTCACGCGCACACACACGCGCACTTTCCTCCTGCCTGCAGTTTGGATGGAGGTGGTGGTGCTGCTCGTCTCTCTCTCTCTCTCTAGCTCCTACCTACCACAGCGTCCATTACATCTGTCATCATCTCCTTCCAGCATAAACCAGCAGCCTCGGGGTCCGGCAGAACAGAACAGCCCCCCCTACTCCTTCTCCTCACACACACACACACACACACACACACACACACACACACACACACACACACACACACACACACACACACACACACACACACACACACACACACACACACCTCCGTGCATCTGCAATTACATCAACACGGTTACTAACCCGTTGCATTAATATACTTGTTCGTAGACACAGGCATGCAGGGTGCACACCTTTCTCTCTCTCTCTCTCTCTCTCACACGCACACACACACACACACGCACACACACGCCATTACATACACACTCTTAATCTCTCTTTCGAACTATTCCCAAACTGGCTGTCAGAGGCTTATTACTACACTGTACCACTGCCAGCACAAACACTGTGCCTTTCCTCCTTTACACACTGTGTCACAACTATATGTCTTAATCACAACCACTTGACCCCAGCGGAGAAAATATACCTTCACTGGAAATGTCTGCGTATGACAAGAAACATACAGATGGGTCAGGGGGGGAGGCTTCTTGTTAACATGCTGCATGTGCACAACTCAAAACTCGCCAGTATAGTCTGACTGTTTAGATCTGACAGGTATGGTATTAAAGCTGCCACATCGCTCTCATATCCGTCCTCTATTCAATTGTTAACATTATTCCTGTCACAACCTAGAGTAACGCCGGAATGAAAAAAAAACAAACAAACAAAAAAAAAAACGCAATCCCCATGACGAATAAAACGTGAGATGATGTCAGCTTCTTGCTATTAGTCTATACGGAATAATCAAGTGACTGCAATATATGATAAAACAAATAATAAATAAAATAAAATAAAATAACTAATAAAATAAAATAAAACAACAACAACAAAAATCCCAGCCAACAGGTGTGTTCACACTGCGCAGTAAAAAATCCAGTAGGTTCAATTCCCTCACACCAGTGTCAAAGGTGACCCGCCGCCGCCACAGCGCAAGAAAAACGGGCAACCCTCCCCGTGGGTTCGACTGCGTACGGTCAAACCCAGTGCCCCCCAAGCCCCCCCTCTTTCTTCCAGGTCCACACGGACTGATCCTCCATCGCATCAGGGGGTTTGAGTGAAGAGGAGAAGGAGAACATGGGGGTGTGTGTTCCTCCTCCTTGAGGTTCCTACCTTGAGCAACTTCCTCCGTCCACAGCAGATGATGATGGTGATGACCCACTGGAGACAGGACAGGACGGTCAACCCAGCCCCGGTCAGGGGGGTGAGGGGTGTCCACACGCACCTCACAACAGACACATGTGTAGCCCCACCGGATAAACCTCCTTCTGCACAACAACTTCTTCTTCTTCTTCTTTTCTCCAAAGCCTCTTATGTCTCTCTCTCTCTCTCTCTTCTCTCTTGCCTCGGTATGCCTTCACTCACACCCACGTGTGTGTGAGTGTGTGTGTACTGACTGATTGTCTGAGCTCTGATCTCTCCCGTTCCTCTCTCTCTCTCTCTCTCTGTCTTGCTCTGTTACACGAATGCACACCCCCTCCTCTCCGTTTCTCTCTCTCACTCCCTCCTAAACTCTCTTTTCACAGTACTCTCTCTGTATCTCTCCTTTCCCCACCTCTCTCTCTCTCACACACACACACACACATACACACACACACACACACACACACACACACACACACACACACACACACACACACACACACACACACACACACACACACACACACACACACACACACAGTCCCATTCCCCCACTCTATATTTAAGAGTAGGAAATTCGCTCAGAAAACAGAGAAGGGAGGCTGAACGCATCGCCTCTCGCCGTGCCTCTGAGAGAAGGATGGCCGCACTGGTGGGATGTTGAATCGTGACACAGCAGTCGTATATCATGGACAGACACGCGCGCACGTACGTACACACACACACACACGCATTGTGACGCATTCGTTTCCTATCCGTCACGCACACGTCGCACACACCTGTGTCGTGTGGATGCAGCCGGCCGCACATTACAGACACACATTCTTGTTTTCTATATTCTGTCCTGCCTGTCTGTCTGTCTCTCGCTCTCGCTCTCTCTCTCTCACACACACACACACACACACACACACACACACACACGTGCGCACACACCAACTGACGCCGTGACACGCTCCGCGGCAGCAAATGGGAATTCCAGCCCCTGCATACTCCTCTCTAAGATCGCACCATCAGGAGAGAGAGAGAGGAGAGAGCTGACCAAACGCCGCCTGGCCACTGTTTTTATGAGGTCGGCGTTATAAAACTGTTAGCGGATTTTAGTTTATTTAAAAACAGCTGGTCTGTCCCGTCCCATTCCACTTCACGTGCTTTCACCTACTAGGGGTCAGAGGTCACGGAGGGGAGAGGGAGAGGGGGATGATGGGAAGAGAAAAAACGGGAAGAAAAAAAAATGGGAAGAGAAAAAACGGACGGGAGGTGAGAGAGGAGAGGGATAAGTCGCCTCATCCCACCAGGAGGAAAAGCTCCCTCCCTCTCGCTCCCCCAACCCTCCTTCTTTGCGAAGTTTCACATAAAAGGAAAATTAAATATGAGCTGCATAATCCTTTTTACATGAATCATAAGAAAAGATTTAAACGCTACATTTCCTGCTTTGGAGTCGGGGAGGGCTGAGAAAGCGTCCGGTGGTTCACAAGACAAATCACTTCATTACTGAGGAAGGCCACCGGGCTTATGAGCGACTTATCTCGTCGCCAGGGGCGGATCTAGGCATGGGCATGGGGGGGCAGTGCCCCCCTAAATGCTCAGACTGCCCCACCAAAAACGATGACATGCAAAACAACCCAAGTATTTCAAATTACAGTGCTTATATTTAACATGATTTTAACCACTACTACTGCTACTAACTAACTACAGTTGTGGCACCACTAAACCAACAGCATTTCATTATTGAAAAACAGAAAACTCTCTGAGTTAGACCTTTAGCTTTACGCATGCTGAGTGTCTGTTGCAACTTCAACAACAACTGATGTTATTATTGATGCTTTACTTGCCTAATATAAGTCCTGTAACCGAAAATGGTATGAGTGCGACTTCATCGCCCGTCGCTCCCATACCATTTTCTCCTGCCCCCCCGATTGGGAAATGTTACATCCGCCACTGCTTGTCGCTCCGGCGCGCATTAGGGAGGAGGCACATAGGATCACGTTGGGACTGCGGGAGGATACGTATTACACCGTTTAATTAAATTTCACGATGGACAAAAAAAAAACGTCCATAGAAAGGCTTTAGGGGCCAAAAGTTGTTTTGTTGGAGCCGAGCCGGGCCTCGGAGAGTTCAACTATGCTCACGTATATGCTGTAGCGCAGGCACAATTATATTACGTTCCTTTTGTTACGGCAAAACAATTAAGAGCCAACTCTGTTGACATCCCTGGGGGGGTGTTATACGTCGACGATGTGTCCGTATGTTGTGCAAACATGGAAACAAGATAAATAGTCTTCAAATAGCTCCAAACCGTAATGACCTCATCGCTTTATCGCTCTCTAATGGCACCGTGTGAAAAGACAAGAGTCCCCTCCGGACGCGGTTGGCGGGGGGGGGAGGATAACACGGAACCAGAAAGCTAATATCATTGAGCGAGGCATCACTGATACTGCGAGACAATCGCTGCCATGCATACCTTCTCTTAGGCTTTTTATACACAACGCGGCCGCTGCCAATATTGTGACAATATGTATATATTACATCTGGAATAATCTCTGGAATGTTGTCAGCGGCCTTATTTTGGAAAGTCTCAGAGCTTAAGTTTAAAGTTAACACGATGATCAATGCCATATCGCAAAACTGGCACCGGGCGATGGCAAACGAACGGCGTAATCCCCTAATTGAGGCATGGACGGAGTCCAGGGAGAAGTATAAAGAGGAACGAGACAGAGCCAGACAACAAATATGTCTCACACTTGCTGCTTTAGTATCACAGTCTCATTTCCCTTTCGACTATTGCACAGACAGAGAGTGGAGTGTATTCTCTGTTTTAAAGAGTCTCTATAGATAATTGTATTTATAGAGACTCTTTAAAACAGAGAATACAAAGTGGGAGAATAGTTGAGCACTGTGACTGATCCAAAACTAAAAAAGAGACATTCAACTCGATATAGACTCGCCATTGAGAAAGGCTGCTATAGGAAACCTGGCTCCCAAGGGAAGAACTATTCACCCACTGCACACAAAGTGACTTAGAGACTGAGCTAGACTTCCTAACCGTCTGTCCACTACACCAAGATATCGGATACACATACTGTCCACTGTACCAAGACATCAGATACATAATACTGTCCACTGTACCAAGACATCAGAGACACATACTGTCCACTGTACCAAGACATCATAGACATACTGTCCACTGTACCAAGACACCAGAGACATACTGTCCACTGTACCAAGACACCAGAGACACATATACTGTCCACTGTACGAATTTAAGACACCAGAGACATTGTTCACTGTACCAAGACACCATAGACCTTGTACTTCTCATGGATTCAAGGAGAGTTTGAAAACATGAGTGATGACAACAAATTCCCATACCTGTTGGATGAAGTGCAACCATGTGCAAACACAGACACAGACAGAAGGATAGCAAATGGAACACAACCACCCAAGATATTAATCATTGCGTGTATTCTAGCATCAAGTGAACTCGGTACACAGGCTAGTAATTGATTTATTGAGGATTATGCACTGTTGAATTGCAGATTTTACTTGTTTACTATTGCCAGAGAGAGGGAGAGATAGAGAGATAGAGTTGGAGAGAGAGAGATAGAGGGAGAGATAACAGGGGGTGGGTGAGACGTGTCACCGTGTGAACTTAATGTATTTTTCACAACCCGATTTAACAACAATAGGTCCTGTCAGGCAATGTGAGAATGACAATGGGGTGCCGATGCCAAAACCCGGGCTGAAAAAGAAAAACCTGAGCCGTGTATGGCTGACAGCGTAGAGAGAGAGAGAGAGAGAGAGAGAGAGAGAGAGAGAGAGAGAGAGAGAGAGAGAGAGAGAGAGAGAGAGAGAGAGAGAGAGAGAAGCTTACTCTTAGATACTCTTCTTGGGTGCTTGGGTATACACATGCACGCGCACCACAAACTCTCTCTCTCTCAAACACACACACACCCTTGGTATGTGTGCGCAGTTAGAGAAACTCTCGGGGGAAATAAGGAAAAGCAAAGCTGTGCCACGCTAAGTAGGGCTTAGTGGGTCAAGAGTTTAAGCAACACAATTACCTGCAAGACCTTGGCTGACCCCCCACCAACCCCCAAATTTCTCACCTTCTGTTCCCTCACACATGAACACACACACACACACACACACACACACACACACACACACACACACACACACACACACACACACACACACACACACACACACACACACACACACACACACACACCTTCGACAGAGGGCGATTTACAACCCGCCTGCAGTGGGAAGGGAGGCGGAAAGTTATATCCACCGACAACAGATGCCTTGAGAGAGGGAGAGAGCTAGAGAGACCCAAGTGCGCACAGTTTGTATTTTGGTAACACATTGGAAGCGTTTAAGAAATGATCCTGGCGAATATGGCGTCAAATTAATAGGTAATAACTCTCTCCTTGGCTTCCACCCGGTGTGTGTTTCGCATGCGAGGTGGTGACAAGAGACTAAATGGCTTCTAGATGATGTATCATAATATCGCATTAAGTAAAAATGGCCCTTGCAAAAAAAGAAAAAAAAAAAAAGCTAAATGTGAATCCCATATGCAGGCAGGACCTCCGGGGAGATGGTGTGTGTGTGCGCGGACGTGTGTGTGTGTGTGTGCGCGCGTGGACGTGTGTGTGTGTGTGTGAGGGAGGGGGTGAACGGCAGAGGATGGGGGGATGGAGCAAAGGAGATATATTGAGCAGAAAGAGGAGATATATTGAGATTGCCTGATATATGACCTCGACAGCAGCTTTCTGACAAAGCGCAACTTGTACAAGTGCCTTAGCAGAGCCGGGGACTTTAAATGTCCGACATAAAGGCTTTGTCATGTTTGGGACCGTTGACAAGGACGCGGGTTATTACTATTGCAGATTTACAACGAGCTCTCTTGTTTCTCAGCCCCCCCAGCCACCCCCTTCATCCCAAAATGGTATTGTCGTACTCCTGTGTTATTGACGAGGACTTACAGTCAGTTTAGTGTAGTTTTGCGACAACCTGTAGCCGTTCATGACAAGAGAGGGGGTTCAATGAAGGCTCAAGTACGTTGTTATTGCGCCGTTGTTACATCAGCACAGTCAGGGAATATTAGGAGCTCCCTTTGTTGTGTTAGGGTTGACACTATGGCAGGTAAATGCAACGGTAGAGTTCGCTTTCGAGTACGCATTACGAGTGGGGGGCCTGCTATGAACACAACATGAGGTACAGTATATAGCGTACATACAGTAGCTGTTAAAAACACTCATTCGTCAAGCATATGACTATAACTATAATAACTTTGTCTGCGCCTGTCTTGTGAGTACTAAGACTAAACCAGCATTTAAGCCACAGTACCGGTATTTGGTGCCCTTGCAGGTGTTTCTGGCTCACACTCACAGAGGTCTTGGTGAAGATGTAGGGAAACAAAGAGATGAGCCAGAGATAGAGGCTGATTCGGCTGCCTTCACATACTTCTTCACATGCTGTGGCATGGTGATCACCTTAAAAGACAAAGAGCATGTTTTTAGGTTAGATTTAGGTTTAGATATTTATGACTGGAACCCCAAATTGATAGAAGTTTTGTTTTGTTTTCACTGGGTCCTGTTACTACTGGATATGCTATAAAAGCTCTTGAAAACATCTTGGAAAGGCATCATCTTCAAGATGTAAATGTAAGAACAGTTACACTACGGTAGTCCATTGGTGCAGTACATTGGTCTCATACAGCTATAGATACAGTACAGTTGTATATACCGGTAGATGCAGTATGTGGTCTATAGGCTATAGCTACAATGCATTGTGCGGTATGTGCTCTACAGTGGTCTTTAGATGAAGTATAGTGGTCAGATTCTGTGCAATTCAAAACTTTATAGACACATGCCATTATCTGCTAGTCTGGTTGGATTCAAGCACATAACAGGCATCCCTCTCCCACCAAACTGTAAAATATCATAAGGATATTAAGCCGCATGTGTTTATTAACAAACACATGATTGGTCATTAATACACACATGCTCATGAAAAAATTGGCTTATAAAAAGCTTCTGAACTTTTGTCCGTATGGGGCCAAACTTCACATATAGATGGGGCCAAAGTTCACGTTTCATGCAAATTGAAAAAATAAAAATAAAAAATCCAGGCAGAAAATGAGGTATATAAGCATTTTTCACACTAACCAAGTCGACTTCGTGGACTGCTTGGTTGCTTAATAAATGAGAATGAATATCACAAATCCTTGAATCATTTCGCTACTTGATTTGCCCTCTGCTGCTTGTATCTATTGCAGGGGCGGTTATAACATTTCCCATTTGGGGGGGGGGCAGGAGAAAATGGTATGGGGGCGGATTCATCGCCGTGGCGCGAAGCGACATGGGCGATGAAGTCGCACCCATGTCATTTTCGGTTACATGACTTTTAAAGCATCAATAACAACATCAGTTGTTGTTGAATTTGCAACAGACACGCAACATGCATAAAGCTAAAGGTCTGACTCAGAGAGTTTTCTGTTTTCAATGATGAAATGCTGTTGGTTTAGTGGTGCCACAGTGTTTCCAATCATTTTAATTATAAGCACTTTGATTTGAAATAACTTGGGTTATTTTGAATGCCATCGTGTTAGGTGCCGGGGCAGACTGGGCATTCAGGGGGGCATTGCCCCCCCCCCCCCCAAATGCCCATGCCTAGATTTGCCCCTGATCTATTGCCACAGCAGGAGCTAAACAGCAAACTTTTCCTCACTGCCACTTGGAAGCAGAGCCCTTCAGTGGTCCACTAGATTGACACCGGAGCCCCACCTTGACCATAGGCCGTCCCGCTGTCCCCCACGGGCATCAAACCAGACACTGATGTGACTGGACACGACACTGCGGCGTGAGTCATCACCTCATCAGAATGGGATTAACAGGCCGAGGTCACATAGCAGCTCCTGTCCTCCTGAGTCACACACATATCATCAGCCCACGGGCTGCGCATTCCGTCAAACAAGCCATGTGCATTCCCCCGCCCACCCTCTTTCCCCTCTTTGTATATTTCTCTTTTCCCTGTTACCTCCCACTATTGCCGCTTCTGGTTCTATTAAAAACTTTGTATGCCTCTTGAATGCCTTGATAAAATGAACAAGGTGGTGATCACTATTGCTAGCAATTCTAACTAACAGTATTCTTTTGCAAAAGTCCCACTCTGGCTAATATATACCTTCGTATAGAGCAGGGATTGGCTAAAATGCCATCAAATGGTGGTCTGTGGCTCAAATTCTGAATAAATAGTGGGCCCTGGGATGAAAAAGGAAAACCACTGGTATAAGGTTAAATATTTTCATCTGCGTATTATTAACTGAACTCATTTGCTCTCCTCCTCCTCCTCCTCTGGAAGGTCAGTTCGAAAGCCTGTTTTCAAGCTCCTCGTATTTATATGCGTGAGAGCGACGGCAGGGAGAGAGATTGACTGAGGATGCAGGGACACGTTCGTTCAGTCTTCATTTAGGTGATTGATTTCCAACCTTATTTCAAGCTACACGAAAAAAAGTTAGGGGGCCATAATTTTGGGAGATTTATGTGGACCGGCGGCGCGGGGAGAAAAACAGGCGTATACGGCGGCCCCTCGAAATAACGGCCTCCGCCGGGAAGCACTGAACTCCCAACGAAAATAGTCCCATAGTTCTAATTTACAGCCGGTGTAGAATAACTTCTCCTTTTCTTTCTGACCAGGTAGAATAATGTCTCGGCGGCTGCCAAAGACAACCGTTTGGGTTTTTTGATGAGCGTACCAGGCACGGCCGAGGGGGAACGCAACTCGCTCAGTTACAAGTGTACGAGAGCCTCTTAGGCAGAAGGAGTAAATGGATAATGTCTGCTGAGGGACTGCGATGGCTGATATCAAAGCAAAACGGAGCACATTTCAGAAGCAGGGGGATGTTGTGGTGTGTGTGTGTGTGCATATGTGTGGTACGTGGAGGTACGTGGACCACCGACATGACAGACCAGATCTCATTTAAAGCTAATAGAGGCAACTTTTTTAGCCAAAAATCAAAATAGATATATAGCTATATTTTTTGCCTTTCCCCCTCTGGGGTTGCGTCTACTGTACTTTGATGCTGCAGCCGTTTCCCTGCAGACAGACACTGCTCCTGCTGTCAGTGCAAGTGGATGGGCGAGAGTGGTTTGAACTACAACGTACTGTATGTTAGTTATGATTAGGGATGTCCCAATACTCAATATATATCAGTATCGGAAAAAGTATCGGATTGGCCCTTTTCTTGTCATATCGGTATCAGCAAATACAAGGAGTCGCCCAAGTGCACATTTGAGTGAGAATTTTGCTATTCCTGGTTGGTGGACTTCATATTGTTTTTCTTATATGTATTATTACATATAAAGTATTGGAGTCAATAGGAACTGTCGCTACCCTCTCTCATTATTATAGATATTGTAGTTGTGTGGGGTGAGGCAGCGTTTTAGCCAATCACAGCACAGCAGTCCCCAGCAGATTCATAATAAGCCAATAGAGTGGAGGTGAGGTGGAGATACCTTACGTCGCCGGCTTCGGCTTCTAAAACATAGAGTTAAATTCTGTTTTTAAACAAATCTGTTTACAGATTTGTGTTTGTACACAAAATTAAGTTGCCTCTATTGCCTTTAACACACACATATACTTGCACGGCACACCCACGTGAAAAAAACTGCATACGCGCACACATGCACATACAAGCACATAAACGCGCACGCACGCACGCGCGCACACACACACACACACACACACACACACACACACACACACACACACACACACACACACACACACACACACACACGCACACAACCATGCGCGTGGTTATTTCAGCCTGCAGAATGAGAACAGCAGCCCTTGCAACTGGACGGGGGATTAGTAGAGGCCAGAAATACAGAAGGATAATGGAGCGAAAGTAAGTGAAAGATTCGGAGAATAAGATTGGAGAGAAGTGGAGAGAGAGAGAGAGAGAGAGAGAGAGAGAGAGAGAGAGAGAGAGAGAGAGACTTTAACTGTTTCCCCATGTGCACCCGGGGCAGTGGCTGACCCCGTAAAGTGGGGAGGGTTTACTCTCTACGCCTCCTTATCCCCTCCACCCTATACTCTCTGCGGTGCCGGCGATGCCCATAGGCACAGAGGAATCACTGGAATGAGGGGGAAAGCGGGCCAGAAAAACCCCAAGTCTGCTAAACTCTCCCGTTTCCCCGCGTCCCTCCATTAGAAGTGCCTTTAACAAGAGAGACCGAGCTGCTACATTTACAGTCCCCTGTAGCCAGAGAACACTGGGCCAAAGCAGCTCAATGCGTTCTCCTGCATGCAGCCTCCCATCCACGGACAGCAGGAGCAGGACTTCATTGTCCCTCATTGTCTCTGGTCCTATACTGAGGCGGTGGCGGGATTGTTGAACCACTTTGACACGGGCACAGGTAAATTGTATTGTAGCTCTTTCCAGGGGCGGATCTAGTCATGGGCATGGGGGCGTGGGGGGGGGCAATGCCCCCCTAAATGCCCAGTCTGCCCCACCAAACACGATGGCATGCAAAACAACCCAAGATATTTCAAATTAAAGTGCCTATATTTAAAATGATTTGAAAACACTACTGCTACTACAGTAACTAACTACAGTTACTGTATGTCACCACTAAACCAACAGCATTTCATCATTGAAACCAGACATTAACTCTCTGAGTCAGACATTTAGCTTTATGCATGTTGTTGTTGCAACAACAATTGATGTTATTCATCCTTAATTGCCTAATAAAAGTCCTGTAACCAAAAATGGTATGAAGCCGTCCCCATACCATTTTCTCCTGCCCCCCCAATTGGGGCTTATTATGTGCTCGCACTAAATTCATATGTACAGTATCTGAGCTGACATATCAGTGGTCCGATACACGTAAACCTCAGAAATGTCAGACAATATACTGGCACTGCTCCCTGTAGCAGACAGTCACTTCTACTACTATGGCATTTCCGGGTTGTGACTGCGCCGATTCCACTAGGATGCATGTCATTTCAAGAAAAAAAAGTGCATTTTAGACATTTTAGAAGCTTCTCCCAGCTTCAATAATAGACATTTGCCAACGTCTAGAAGACTTTGTTTCGGTGAGTAGTTTACGTCATTTAGTTTATTTTCGCCGTCCAAATCGACAGGGCGTCAGTGAGAGGCTCGCTGTAAGCACTGGACGAGGACTATAGGGCATACGGTATAACGTAAATCACTAATAGAATAGGGAGTTAAACAGCTGGGAGGAAAACAACGAGCACACGGTTGCCGTGCGTGAGCGACTGAGAGTATGATTGATCTCAGGTTTTTGGTATTTTGTTGTCTTGAGAGACAAGAGAGGCAGACTGCCACGACGTAGTAAACAAGACCCCCCCCACCCTTTCTTGTTCTCGGATGTCTCTAACCGTTTAAAACTTCTGGGAACTCAAGATCAGACTTTATAGATTAGCCGTGATTGCATCGGACACGCGATGAGATTTGTGCACGCTCTCGGAGTCTCTCGCACACTGTGTGTGTGTGGGAGTGACTGACTGAGCGAGAGAAAGTGAGTGACACCATATCCTTCTAACACAGGATCCTTGTAATCCCAGAGACATTTAAGACTTTCCTGCGTATCGTTTTTTACAGCGCTGTAGTCGCGAGCAGGACGGCAGTAAAGTCGAAGCGACGTGGGATGAAGGAGAAGGCAGAGAAGAGTCTTTGCAAGGCGCTGCAGCGCTGAGACTCCACGCTCTCTCTCTCTCTTCGTCTCCCCGCATCCAGGGGCACGCCTTGGCCCGAAAATAACGCCCCGGCGTGCTGCTGGGACCAGGCTAAGCCGGACACATTAACAAGGAGGGCTGATTTGTTTATTTGCTCGTTTTATTACCCCCCCTACCCCCCTCTCTACTGAAATAAAAATGTTAATGGTGCACGTGCAAGTCATGTGGCGGCGGCGGAGGAGGAGGCATATCGAATGTTTGCGGTGCAATTCGATTGCCGCGTGTGATATGATGGCCACACAAAGTTGGTGAAACACGGTGGAAAGTTGTCTTTATGGTTACATTTATATTTATTTTCAGAACTACTACAGTCTGTATTCATAAAGGACTACACGCAACCGGTTAAATGGCAATTGTGGTGATGAATTTACAAACTGGAAATCCAGTTCATGAAGTTATTTTTGTCAATGACAAGTTGTCTGAATCATGAGTTATTTAATATAGACAACTTTTTACATATATTCTTTATACATATATGCCTTTTCCTCTCTTCTACTTTGATGCTACAGCTGTTTCACTGCAGACAGACACTTTCATTGCCCTGCAGACGGTGTAGAAACTTCATTCTTGTCAACAAATCGTTTTCGTCAGGCTCATGACAAGGTGATGCTAGTGTCCGTGGTGTGGGAGTGGGGGGTTAGCCAATCACAGCACAGCAGTCTCCAGCAGTTTCATAACGAGCCAATAGAGTGGAGGAGGTGGTGGAGTTAGATTCAAATCTGTTTACAAACACAGATTTTGAACACACTGAAGGTGCCAATATTACCTTTAATGTTCGACTTTATCATGTTTTCTGGATGGAAAAAAATAAAAGTATTTTTTTTCTAAGAAAACCACACCAAGAATCCCGGAGTCTCTGTTGGCTGACCAACTCTGTGGTATCTGACAGCGTGACAAGAGGCGTCACTTGTTCTTTTCCGAGTTCGACCGCAGTTGTTCGCAAGTGGTGCGAACGTGCCATGACGGGCCACAATCTGGGAATCTGTGGGACGCGTGAGAAAGACAGATAGAGGGGAAGGGACATGCAGACAAAGATGGGGGAGGGGGGGGGTGTTGTAGGAGACACAGAAAGGGTGAGGGTGAGAGATATGCACCCATGCACCCCCTGCACTCACACTCTACTGCAATACACCCCCATTGTCCTTCCTCTTGGAACACGTTTCAGAAGGCATAAAAGGCTATAAGTATGCATGCGCTCGCCAGGGGCAGATGTAACATTTCCCAATTGGGGGGGGGGGGGGGGGGGGGCAGGAGAAAATGGTATGGGTGGGACTTCATCGCCGAAGCGACACGGGCGATGAAGCCACACCCATGCCATTTTTGGTTACAGGACTTTTTTTATAGGCAAGTAAAGCATCAATAATAACATCAGTTGTTGTTGGAGTTGCAACAGATACGCAACTTAGATGAAGCTAAAGGTCTGACTCAGAGAGTTTTCAATGATGAAATGCCGTTGGTTTAGTTAGTTAGTAGCAGTAGTAGTGTTTCAAATCATTTTAAATATAAGCACTTTGAAATGTCTTTGAAATATGGGTTGTTTTGCATCATGTTCGGTGGGGCAGTCTGGGTCCCCCCCCCATGCCCATGCCTAGATCCCCACCCCCTCACCCACCCCATCTCCACCCGGCGATGCCCTTCCTGTGTGCAGCGGCGTCAGACAGCGCCGGTGTCACTGGGTGGACCATGTGCGCAGGGGCGGATTGGCCATCTGGAGTACAGGGAGTTTTCCCGGTGGCCTGCGCCACATAGTGGCCTGGACAAGATCCAAAATGCACTAGTGGCACTTCCAAAATGCCCTAGAATGCGCTAGATGCTCGCCTGGAACATACAGATCAAAATGACCAATAATCTTCTACATTCTCTAGTTGTGTAGACTAAGTTGGGCTAATTCACATGATGAATATTTTAACTCTTGAGGGTGTAAAAATGAAACCAAATGGACCCGCAAGGGTCCATTTGGTTTCATTTTTACGCTCTCAAAGAGTTACATCTGGTTAACCAGCTGCCACCTCCAGGGTGGCCTGGCAAAGGCAAAATTGTCCTGGTGGGAAAATATGTGCCAATCCGCCCGTGCATGTGCGGGAGGGTGACTCCGGAGGCTAATATTTTAGTATGTGTGAAGGCAGACGGCGCGGACCTGATAATGCCAGCGGTGATGTCATGCACTCTTTCTGGGTACAGAGGGCCCTGCGTGTGTGGTGGAGGGGTAGAGAAGGTACACTGGGGGTGCCAATGTGAGAGACAACGCGTGTGTCTGTGTGTGTGTGTGTGTGTGTGCGCGCGCATGAGTGTGTGTCAGAGAGAGAGAGAGAGAGAGAGAGAGAGAGAGAGAGAGAGAGAGAGAGAGAGAGAGAGAGATGAGAGAGAGAGAGAGAGAGAGAGAGAGAGAGAGAGAGAGAGCGAGAGAGCTGCTGTGACAGGAAAAGATTAGCAGATCCCATAAGGAAAGTTTTATATATACTGGATGTGTCATATATGCAAACTCTTTAAAGTGCCACCTTTCATACAATAAGAGAATAAAGTTAATATACGATCCATAGTATTTTTGGTACTGTGATAGATACAACAATATATACTGTAATATATGGAACATACAGTAGATAATTATTATTAAGAAGATATAGACATCAAAAACATTCTTGCATCAAGTGAACTTGGTACATGGAAATTGATTTATTGACGATTCTTACCTTCGAAAGTAAAATCATTTTTGTCTCATTTGTATTGTTTGTGCCAATAAAGCCCTTTCAATTGAATTGAATTGAACTGACAGAGAGAGAGAGACAGACAGACAGACGGAGACAGGGAGTGATTGAGGGTTTCTGTGTGTGAGTGTGTGTACGTGTGTGTGCCTGTGTGTGCGTGCCAGTCTCATAAGGGTTGTGGTCGCGTTGGGTATAGGTATAGTGGTTGATTACCAAATGTTTGAGTTATCCCCCAGAACAGCATTTGAGATGGAGGCTCTGATTACACGTGGCGCCCCAACCTGAACATTAACCTGTGTCTTTTTTTATACTTGAAAAGACACACACACACACGCACGCACGCACGCACGCACACACGCACGCACACACACACACACACACACACACACACACACACACACACACACACACACACACACACACACACACATTCAAGGTGTGTTTCCCATATGTTTGCCCCCCACCCCCACTACCACTCCCACCCCCTCCACACTGCCCCAGAGAACTTGAAAAGTGACGAAAAGTTATCGTTCCAAACAATCCCTCTGTCCCAACCATTTTTGTTCCATTGTTTAAAATAGAAACCAACACAACACCCCCCCCCCTCCTTTTCCCAGAAAGAACTCCAAGGATCTCAAAAAGAAGAGCAGCCAGTAAGAAATTGTGGCCCGGCGGCTTTACTGGAGAATTTTCTCCAATTAATTCAATAGTTTACATTCCAATTTGCATTTTTTACGCCAAACCTGTCAAGGCCGTGCTGGAAACAGCTTATGAAAAAAAAAAAAGGAAATTTCCTTCGAGGTATGAGGTATTATATAAATGCTTCTTTCCGTCTAGACAGGCACGCGTTTGCAGATTTCTTTGTGTGTGTGTGTCAGTATTGCTTATCTCCTTTGGCCGGCCGGAGGTCTTCGGAGCCGCGTGCCGCAGGGTCGGATGTAACTTTTCCCAATCGGGCAGGCAAGAGAAAATGGTATGGGTGCACCCATACCATTTTCGGTTACAGGAATTATATTAGGCAAGTAAAGCATCAATAATAACATCAGTTGTTGTTGAAGTTGCAATAGACACGCAGCATGCATAAAACTAAATGTCTGACTCAGAGAGTTTTTTTTCATTAATGAAATGGTGACGGTGTAGTGGTGGCACAATTGTAGTTAGTTAGTAGCAGTAGTAACGCTTCAATTTAAATATAAGCACTTTAATGTATTGGGTTGTTCTGCATGCCATCATGTTTGGTGGGGCAGTCAGGGCATTTAGGGGGGCATTGCCCCCATGCCCATGCCTAGATCCGCCCCTGGCGTGCCGACTGACTGACTGACGGACGGCGGAGCTGCCTGCTGGCTCTGTTCTTCGGTTATAGCATGGATTTAGCCGGCGTACAGTCATCTGGTGCATACGCTCATCCATTCTGAAGGCAATTTCCCTTCTCTTATCAACTGTAAACCAAACGGCGGGGCTGGGTGTGGGCTGTGGGGGATACAGTGCACTGTAGCGCTGCTGCAATCATGCCGTGTGTTGCGTGCCGGTCTGCCTGGAGCTGAAATATGGTTCCGCTTTAACGCCCCATATCTTTTACTGTGTCTCTGAGGGTTTCGCACAGATTCATGTCCCGCAAGCTCACACACATGCATGCATGCACACATACACACACACACTTGTATTCACACACAAAATTCTACCAGTCCCCCCCCAACCCCAGCTTTTTTCACATACCAGGTTTATGCGTCTTTGTTTTACACATTTTCCCCAAGGGGTGTTGCGGAACGAAATCAAAACACAGATGTAATGTAACAGCACGTGTTCTTTAATTTAGGATAAGTAATGGTTTGCGGTTCGAGTGCGTGGGTGGTTTGTGTTATTGTCACATTCATTCACCTCTCTGTGGAGATGGGGAGATGTTACTGTGGTTGGGGAGGGTGGGGGTCCGTAGAGACGTTGGGGTTGGGGAACGTATCCTCCAGCAAGGCGGAGAAGTTGACGTTCTTCACGGCCGGTCCACGGTTGGCCTCGCCGCTCCAGCCCACGACATTCACCTGAAAAACATGCAAAGAGAAACGTTTGGCCAAATAACAACTTGCACTCGGCAGAGTGTAAACTTGCACATTGCCCAGTGCAGCGTGAACGCAATAACATTAGTTATAAAGGTCTTTTACTTACATCAAATTATGTCAACCCCTTAAATGGCCTACCCTGAGGGAGCGACCGCCGACGAACACCGAACACCTAGCACTGAACGCCAAGCACCACACACCGGTCGCCTTACTTGCGCCCGCTCCACTCACCCAAGTAATTACAGTCATAGTAGGAGGTGAACCAACTCCGCTAGTCCACTCCTTCACTTCACCTAGGCAGCATTATAGACAGGCAGGATGGGATGGACAGTGACGTCACGCATCAAGAGTAGGCAACGCCAGGACAGCCTTTATCATATTGAAAAACATCCGGTCCTTCGAGGACATAGCCACGTCAACTTTTAAGTGCTGCTCTTCAACCGTAATGTAAAATCCGTTCCTTCTCTCTGGTTCAGAGACTTTGGAGAATGGCGAATAGAACATGACAGCAAATACAGACCTTTATAAAACAGCTGGTCTGAGGCGCATCTTCAGAATCAGGTTGGCCAAATAAAATCAAAGAATGAGGAACTATGGCGGAGAGGAAGGCAGGAACTGGCAGGCGAAGCAGATCCTGAGACAACAATTCACGTGTGCAGTCTTTAGAACTGTCAAACTGGCCTGTCAAACAGTGCCGTTTTCTACAGTGGAGAGACAGTGAAATCCACTTGCGACCGCCACGGCCGTCAAACGGTTATAAAACCACTGCGACGGCCGCCGCGGTCGCAAATGGACTTTGCAAAACAGTTGCGACCCCTAACGCTAAACATAATCTCAGTAAAACCTATGCCTAAACCTAACCTCGACCATTATGCAAACCATCGTGACAGTTATGTAAAACGGCCGTGACTGTTATGGAAAAAGGTTGACTGACAGTTAAATGTTACGCAGAACGTTTGGGCCAATAAAAAACGGTCAGGGCGGCTGTCGCGGGTCGCAAATGCATTTCGCCCCTCCTGGTTTTCTACCCTACTCCATCTTGAGGAGTCAGGATTTTCATGTCGAATCATGCCGAGTCCCTTTGGAAATAAATGGAGCTGATCTTATCAGGGCTGATTTTGATGAATCGTGGCTGATTTATCAGATTTAATAGTGTGACTGGGGCTTTAGGAAGCCTGTGTAGTTGATGGACGTCGACTGATGCAATTGGTTCGGTCTTTATAGGGACCGCGAGGGAGAAGAGAGCAGCTGGAAACCAGCGAGGAAAAGGAGAAAATTAGAGGGCCAGAGAAAGAAGTGTGGTGCATGGCGAAGCAAGCACGCACAGACGCAGGAGCACGCGCACACACATGCACACATTCCCTCATCTTCTGCCAATGCCCCCCTCCTCTCTCTCTCCCTCTTGCATTTGCCATCTCTTCGCATCGTGTGTGTCCCTCCGCCGGTCACCTGTTTCTGTTTAGCTCTCTCGTCGAGGCATGGCACGCTAAATCGGCGTTACGTAGTAAACACGCCAGACCTGGGAGAGGAGATCAGAGGAACTCTGTTCCGTTTTTTTGTCTCGTGTCATTTTGGCCGACCGTTAAATCGCTTCACTTGTCTGTTCGACTGATGGTTCACTCTCGTAAAAAATAAAATAAATTTAAAAAATCAGCGCTTCTTTATGGCCAACTGTGGATTATTAGACTAACACGATATGATGAAAAATGTTCGCTATAGCTACTATTTTCAGTGACAAAGACTGAGTGAAATCTAAATACAAACCAAACCATGTTGGCTAAAACTAAGACTAAATGCAGCGCTCTACTGTCAACAAAGTGTTGCAGCTCCGGCCCACTTGCTGATTCTGGAAGAGAATTCCCCCGTTCATCTTCCTCATAGATTTTTCAAAAATGTTTAATTATAAAGACAACTGACACATTGTGACGATGGACACAATGTTTTGGACCAGTCAAAAGTTTGTAAGAAGAAAAACGAAACCGAAAGTACCCTGCTTAATACAATATTACTAATCATTTGCTCAGCCGGAAAAATATGTGTTTGTTGTCATGGTTTGATCCCCACCCCCAATCAGACACACAGAAAATCACAGATATGTCAGTATACAGTAGTTCTATCACTATTAACAGGAAAAACTTTTTGTTGGGGAGAAGAATATTTCACGTCAATGTAAAATATTAATATGCACATTTGCTCAATCTATAATAAATATCGGTTAAATCTATCTGTGGGTTATCTGTCTGCAAGTGTTTGCGGTTTTCTCACCTTCAGGATGTCATCAGGCAGGACCGGAGGAGCCGGCTTCTCCCTCCAGTTGATCCCAGCCAAGAAGGCGTGGTAGTCGATCTCTTCTCCCTCTGTGTACCTGCAGCAAAACATCCGTGTTTACATTATTGGTATTATTGCCATGACACTTGTTCATTCATTCAAACTTTATTTGAATACATTATAATAATCATATTTCTCTTAACAATGAGGCCCTCATTGCCTAACCCAGCCCACTGAAATTAACAAGATGTGCACACACTCTCAAAGTGGGGAGGCACGCCAGCAGGACAACAGCTAAAATGTTTTGCCATTGAAACAGCTAAATCTCAGCTGTCGGCAACTGGTGATTGCAGTCAAATGGCAATCATTAAAGGACAACCATACCCAATACGATGAGACACTGTGCCAAATTCTACAGCAAAACACAGCGTGAGAATACGAAGAATAGATAGACAGACAAATAAACAAAAAGGAAGACAAATCAGGACAAAAAGGAAAAGAAAAGTCTGGAGTGTATTCAAATGTTTTCCGGTGGCAGCTGGGACGCTGCAACCATGTTTAAAGTATTCATCATTGTGAAGGCTTTAGTTTTGTCATGCTGTGTAGTTGGTGGTGTACAGCCCCTACTTCCAAGAAAAAGTACCTGAGGGAAACAACAAACAATGCTTGTAAAACGAGCAGCTAAAAAATGTACAGTTTTTTCCCCATTTTGTCACAACCGCTAAGTGAACATGATACTGTACATTCCTTATTGCCACTGCTGTTGTAAAACCGAGAAAACAGCCAGCACACACATAAAGAGCAAAAATTTGAATTTGAAGTTAACACTCATTATTTTATTGGTTGGGTTGTGTGATTTAAAAAATATGTCATAATGTCAGAGTGTTGTGTTCACGGTAGGGATGTCCCGGTACTGTATCGGCATCGGAAAAAGGATCAGATCGGCACTTGCCCAGTCGGGCAACCTGATAGCAACACCCTAGTGTCCATGCCTCCCCCGAATTGGAATCGCACACCCAGGGCCCTATTATCCATGTCTAATTTCCAGGTCAGACTCCAAGCGGTGAACAGACAGGTACTTTACCCGAGTGCTGAAGAACTTTTTTATGACTGTAAAAAAATAGCCTGTAAATGGTGCATTAATATAGCACCTTCATCCAAGGCGTTTTACATAGATTGTGCACGGCATTCATCCATTCACACACACATTCATACACTTATAGCTGTAGAAACCATGCAAGGCAAAACCAGTACATCAGTAGCAATTAGGGGTTCAGTGTCTTGCTCAAGGACACTTCTACAGTGACTCAGGGGGAGCCTGGGTTCGAACCGGCAACCTTGTGGTTACCATCCAGAGACTCTACCCTTGCTGCCACCGCCCCTGTATCGCTAGTTACAATTGGTTGATGTATAATTATTGAATATATCCTCATACTGTATGGTTAAATATATCTGCAAGAATATGAACAAGAACATGAACACGCACATACACGCACGCAGGCACACACACACACACACACACACACACACACACACACACACACACACACACACACACACACACACACACACACACACACACACACACACACACACACACACACACACACACACACTGTCCTGTTTGCTTACTTCTCCAGCAGGGCTCTGAGCAGGTCGTCGGGCAGGGGGAGCTGGAAGGCTTTACAGATGGTCCTCATGTCCTTGCCGGACAAACGGCCGGTCCTGGAGACACGGGGACAGATGGGAGAAAGGTATTCAAACGTCAGAGGGGGGTGGATGAAGAGAAGAACCACACGGAGTCAGTATACCTGCAGGCTTTGAGGGGTGAGGGCCCCCACACACAAAAAATGTGTATTTTAATAAGCCTTGAAGGGACTGACATGCCGTGCGATGCAGTACGTGGACTGTGTTGGCGGGATAAAGGATGGACATTGGGTATTGCTGACAGAGAAATATTTTTTGTTTTCTGAAGGCTTTTTTTTTGGGGGGGGGGGGTATTTTATGATCTATTTTGATCGGCCGGTGTAGAGAGACAGGAAACCAAGTGCAGAGTGAGGAGAGACATGCGGGACAGGACAGGGGTCAGATTCCATCCAGGGTCCTCCTCATGCACGCATACACAGAGCATAACGGTCTGTTCCCTAATGCTCCAGCAAAGCCACCCAGGGACCCTCAGACATTTTTGTTTTGATTTGATTGTTCTAACTTGTTGATTTTGTGTTGCGGTTTTGTCTTCATCTATTGTCTTTCTGTGTTGAAAACAATAAAAACAATAAAAAAAACAAGTGTTTACACATTGACTACATCAACCTGCTAAATGTGCATTTTATTCCATTGGCTTTCCTTGCTTAACTTTCTCACTGCCTCCTACTGTTAGTAATGTAGATAAGCTAGCTATAGTTAATCTATAGACCCTCATGCTGCAATTTACATTTGGATGCGTACTTCAACATTTGTCATCATCGCACAGACACTTTGTTTTGTTGTAGCGTTCCTTTGGTTGCTCGTCAACCTGCCAGTTTCCTGTGACCTTTACTTTGTTTGTTTAGTAATATTCCACTCCATTTGCTCCCTTTAAAAAACAATAATTTCAGGTCACTGCTTTCAGGTCATTAGTTCCATTCTGGGGCATCCAGCCATGACGCACAGCATATATTCTGATGGCTAGTGCACCATCAAGTCGCATCTCCAAAGACATGCGTGATATCTAGTGGGAGGATAACTGCTAGTAGCAATGGCTCAAACCTGATGTCATAATAACATCCTGGGTCAGAGGGTACAATCAGAACTCTTAAAGTGACAGTGAATGGCTGGCACATGACTTTAATGCAAGTGAACTGTGTTTCGCTGTGAGAACCATCATTACTGTTTGTTATTCTTCCTCATCGTAATGAGATACGATGAAATAATGAAATCATCACTGGCAAATAGCATTAGCAATCTCTCGCTTTGACAACAGAAAAGGCGAGTATGATGTTTTAAAAGGATCCCTGGTTAATGAGACAAATATGGATAAATACATTATACTTGCGTAACTTGCCCTCTATAACTGGAATTGAACACTTAAAACACATAGAATAAGCTATTCAGCTTAAAAATATTTCATTTTTTATCGCAAGGGGAGCGCCATTTTACTGTGCCTGTCACACGGCCTGTGATAGGGATGTTACAGAAGATCTGTAGTATGGAACATAGTATGGAACGTTTCATGATTACCCAGCATTGCAACGTAAAACATCGATGTACAGTATATACACTGCTCTGTTTGCAATGACAATGGTGACCCCCACTGGTGAAATAAAAGACTGCAAAACAAAGAGGATGAATATATAGGAGGAGAAAATATGTAGTTGTTTGATGCATTCCATTACTTCTACTGCAGAGCGATCTTCTATGACAGGCCATGTGACAAGCGCAGTAAAACGGCAACCCCCTTGGGATAAAACATGAACTATTTTAAGCTAAAGACCTTATTCTATGTGTTTTAAATCTTTAATTCTAGTTATAGAGGGCAAGTATAATGTATTTATCCATATTTGTCTCATTATTCAGGGATCCTTTTAAGGCATATTTGTCTTATTAGTCAGGGATCCTTTTAAAACTACAGCAAGTCTCTTTGTCAGTTCATTGATGGGAAAAAAGGGATTAAACATAAATAAAAAATGCATGACAAAAACAAACCATGTCAAAACAAAAGACGCTGAGGCAAACACAAACAAAGAGACAAAACACAAACAAAAAAAACATCAAATTGACAGATGGAGACACAGCGGAATTTAGATAATAAGAGCTGGACTGTTTTCCGGGGCCGTGATGATGGCGGACAGGTTTGGGGTCTCGTTCTTGTCATACCAGGGAGAGAGTGGAGGAGAAAGTGCTGCCAGAAAAACCTCCGGCAAACTCTAAGTCTACGTGCGGGCCAGATAAACACGCCACGCTGCTTGACCCCCATGCACCGTGAACCATCCATTTACCCCCAGTCCCTCTTAATCCCCCCCCTCCCCAGCTCAACCGTGTGTGTGTGTGTGTGTGTGTGTGTGTGTGTGTGTGTGCACGTGCGTCCGTGTCCTCCCTGGCCCTGCAGAACTTACATGCCATACAGGTCTTTGTGTGGGATCATCTGGTTCCAATGCTCCACTTTCACACTGCTGGAACGAATCGTTCTTCTGAGACGTGGGGGCCGCTGGACGCACGATTGATGGCTGACTGTGACATTATCTGACTGTGCATGTGTGTGTGTGTGTGTGTGTGCGTGTCAGAACCTGATGGTCTGTGTGCCTGTGTTGTTTCTGTTGTTCGACGACTGTTATGATGGTGTGTTGCCACTACAAACCAAATCTTCTTCATCCCAGTGGTTCACAAACATTTTTCATTTCAAGAACCCCCCAAAATGATATTTATTAGCCCCACAGACCCCTCATTTGAAAACATATGCCAAGGACCCAGCCAACACCAACGTGTTGTCAGATCCGGCCCCTCCCCTGCCCCCCCACTGCTGTGCTACGTCACATCGTTTGGAGCGACCCCCACCCCAAAAGGTTCACTCCCACTTCTAGGCCACCGTGGCTAACGATTTAGTCCAGGCTTTCCGTTTTCGCGCAACGTGGATGAAAATGAAAGCCTGTGTATCGAGGCTAGATCTGAAGTAGTTTCCTATGTAATGGCATTTCTATCTGTGGGACCCCTAATGTATATTGCAAAATCCATTTTAACGCTTGTGACGGCACTCATAACTTCCAGTGTTTTTCCACTCAGAATGAAACTAAATGGCGGGTGCTTTTCACAAAAGAATGGATTATTTTCAGGAAAACAGCAATGGAAGGTTTTTGTTTTGAATAGATCCCGATGGAGTGGAGGCGGACGTTATGGTATACAACGAGATGAACTATAGAATCTGCCTAACAAATGGGAGGTGGTATTTGTCAGTTATGCATGGGTGGTGGCGCTAGAGGTGTGCCCATGCGGTCCTGGTAGCCTAGCTCAGTCTGAATTGTCATTTTGTTTCACTTCGTTTCACTTCAAGGCTGGAGCGAGGCTATGGCCCTGGCTCAATGGGTGTTAATTCAATTCTGGAAGTGTAGAAATGGAACCAAACGTTCAGAGTTACAGACCCATAAGTGGTCCATTTTTCAACCAACCCTACCTTTGTCTGTCCTCCTGGACGAAGGCTCGGGTCATGTCAGGGAACTTCTCGAAATGCTTCTTCCGGAGGTAGTCCTGTGCCACGGCTAGCAAGGCGCCCACGTCCACCTCAGGCTGCTCTCGCACCGAGAAGAAGCGGCCCAGCATCATCACCTCATGCTCCGAGAGACCACACTCCATGCCCACCAGCAGACCCCTTTCATGGACACACACACATGCATCCATGCATGCACGCACACGCACACACACACGCACACACACACACACACACACACACACACACACACACACACACGCACACACACACACACACAGGCAAATGAACACACATCTACAAGCAACTAATTCTTGTAGATTCCTCAAGCTATACTCCATGGTTCTGGTTACAGGGAGAAAATCGATTTAATCCCATTAACTTGTTATTTTCAACAACCTGAAAAATAATGAATGTATTTCATTATGTACAGTACAGTACAGCACAGCACACGTACCTAAAGGGCTCATATGGGATGATACCAGTGTTGTTGGGATCGCTGAGCGTCAGGAACTGCCTGATTTCTGCCTGCTTCTCCTCCGAGATTGAGTGCACTTTACTCAGGATGGTGCCAATGTTGGCCCTGGGGAACTACACACAGAGAGACATACATTATATACTGGTACACGCACATGCTTCAAACCTCAGTCACAACATATACCACAGACCAACCATTTGTCAATACATGAGGACAGCCTACATGAGGACGGACACAAGATTACACCCCTGCTCTGGAGTGCGTGCAGACATGATCAACACTGCCCACTGCTGCCCTCACCTCCTCTGCATGCCGCTCCATGTAGTTGAAGGCATATTCGTCGGCGTCCGCCACCTGGAAGACGTGGTTGTTGAGGTTGAGCGTCGCCCCCACGTACAGGTCCTGGGCTGAGAAATACTCAGACATCTGGCTCTTGAACAGCTCCTGGCCTGGCTTCTTCACCCGACCACGCTCCAGGAACTTACCTCCAAGCACACCTGGGTGGGGGCAGAAGGAGAGATGAAAGGAGGAGGAAGAGGATGAAGGACATGCCAAGACAAAACTTTGGGTGGTAAGACAATTAATAATCAGAAAATCCTAATTCCTAAGTCCTAAAGAGTGGTCAAACATTATACATTATACTCTCAGATTCCAACATTTAGAGATAGTCAAACCACTAAAGAGAGGTGGAGATATAGAGGCCTACTTCAAAGATAGGCTTATTTAAGTTTCCTAAAGGTGTGTGTGTGTGTGTGTGTGTGTGTGTGTGTGTGTGTGTGCGTGTGTGTGTGTGTGTGTGTGTGTGTGTGTGTGTGTGTGTGTGTGTGTGTGCGTGTGCGTGGTTACTTTGCTATGATGTAATTTCAAATATGGACAAAAAAAAAGTCGGTGATAATTCAAAATATGCCCCTCCATTGACTTGACATTATACAGTACACTAAAACAGCTCTCAAAGTCACTCTTTTGAGCATCACGAAAACTCATGTGGTTTTACTTTTTTAATAAAAATAAATAAAAATGTTAACTTCCTGTTGGTTTTAGCATTCTTATTAAAAAGGTGGATCCGGAAATCAACATGAAGTTGACATTTTTTATGAAAAAATAAGTAAATCAACACGGGGCATATTTTGAATTATCAATTTCTAATGACTGGAACTTTTTTTTTTTTTTTACTTTCTTGTCCACATTTGGAATTACATCATGGTAAGGTAAGTTACCACACAAAAAAACTCGACAAAAGTGAATACAATATGAAATGTATTACCTTGTATGAACTGATCAACGCATCAATTTCACAAATGAGTCCCAGCTGTCATTTTGTCAATATGTCTTTGTTGCGAGACAGACTAATTTGAAACGCTGAGAAAGGGGCTTGCGTGCCGAAACGCATTGGTTTCTGCTTTGATTTCATGAAACATAAACTTTATACGAGAGAGATTGTGGATATTCCCTTTGTTCCAAGCCAAGAACTATGGCAGCAACACAAGTCATCTTGGCTCTGATTTATCAATGGACTGTACAAAACATCTTCATTTCAAGGGCCAGGTTTTCAGGTTTTCCACGTCAGTGCGCCGAGATTTATCAACCAGGCTGCAGAACCTGTCAATTCTAGCGTGAAGGATGTTGTCTGCCGTTGATCGATGCGACGCAGCCGCCTCGCCTCACCTGTTTCTCGACATGACGAAGATGAAGCACCACCCGAGAAGAGGAACATGTGAAGTTCCCACCGATCGTCTCCGTGGATTCACACACAGCAACACAGCAATGACACACGCTATTTGCATACCTGTTTTTTGTCTACACCAGTTTGCTAAAGGATAATTCCACACCAAAACACATTTGGCATCCATCTACCTTGATTCCTGTGATGTTAGAGATGCCCCCTTTTCTACATTTCACCCATCCCTCAAATGCAGTTTGCATTGGTGCAGGTTGTCTTTATTCTAATGCTGGTATTTTAGTAGCCTCAACACCTAGACTTTCATTTTCGTCTGCCTTGTGCGAAAACGGAAAGCCTGGACTAATTTGCTAGCTGCGGTGGCCTAGAAGTGGGAGTCAAGCTTCCGGGGTCGCTCCAAATGATGTGACATCGCACTGAGGGGCCGGGGATGACGACACGTTAGTGAGATCAAATCAGATCAGCTCATCTGCTGTGGAAATCTCACAGCACCCCGCCCTCCCTAGGCCAAAATCATTTCAGGTTAGGCAGGGTTAGTATTTTAGTAACATCCAACTTATTTTTTTCACACATCAAACCATCCGTTACAAGATGATTGGACCACTACGTGGGGCGGCTGTGGCTCAGGAGGTAGAGCAGGTCGTCCAATGAACCGTGGGTCGGCGGTTTGAATCCCGGCTCCTCCTGTCTATGTGTCGAATTGTCCTTGGGCAAGACACTGAACCCCAAGTTGCCTCCAATGATTTGGTCGGTGTGAGCTGGCCACCATTGGTGTGTGAATGTGGGAAGTGGGGACGTTGGTGTCGACTGTTCGCCACTCTACTTCCCAATGTATGAATGAATGTACCATTGTAAAGCGCTTTGAACACTTGGAAAAGCGCTAAAAAATGCAATCCATTACATGATTTAAAAAAAAACTGACGTGTGACAGGAGTTTCACCCAGAGTGATTGGAGAAGAGAGGAGGAATAGATTATCTCTGGGATTACATGTAAAG
Source organism: Benthosema pterotum (assembly GCA_039105355.1). NCBI lineage: Eukaryota > Metazoa > Chordata > Actinopteri > Myctophiformes > Myctophidae > Benthosema > Benthosema pterotum. Next base: position 32,529,945 of record CM076978.1, on the reverse strand, counting down.
GCTGCACCAGAGTGATGTAAAACTCATGCGTGAGTATCAGTATGCTATTAAAATGTGGTGTGTGGGAAAAAAAAGTTTGGAGCTCCTAAAACGCCCACATTAGAATATAGACAACCTATATGAATCACAGCGATCAAAGTAGATGGATGCCAAATGTGTTTTGGTGTGGAATTCTCCTTTAAATGAGGGCCTGGGGAGAGGTTGACGTCATGGCTGATATAGAGACTTACACAAATAAGCAGTGACATAACAACAATTTGGCAATGGCCAATCGGGAGGGTAGATACATTCATCTGACATTCTGTCCCTGTAGAAGATCATGTTGACCTTGGATATTTATCACATAATGGAGGAAAAACTGTAGCCAGTTTACCCAGTCACCAATCTGTCCATTTAGATTGAGGACAGAAATGAAAGGGAATAGTATGTGGACGGTCCAATCTACAAGCTAATTCTGCCTAACGTTTGACCCAGAATTCGGATGCTGCTGGGGTTTGAGGGCAAATCCTTCTTTACACAAAATACGCCTCACACGGGCTACAAGAAATATAATCTAGGTATCGCCTTTGTACCTAAACTGACAGCTAACATTTACTCCCCCTGGCAAGAAAACGTTCCGTGACGACGGCGAAGCCAAGCTTTTTTTGATAACTGATAAAAATATCAAATGTCATAAGCTGGAAAAATAAGCTGCTCTCGGTTCCATGACAAATGAAAGGTTTGATTGATAACAGGCTAACCTTTGTTATCGAATTACAGTGGAAATTTGGAAGGCAAAAATCGGGTCTGGCAACGATAATGTTGTTTTTTGACAATACATTTTAAATACCCCATATATAAGCCTTGTAAGTCCTGTGGATGTCTGTGCTCTCTTATGATTGAGGAAAACAACAATCCCAATATACCTGAGTTCTTCTGTGCGGGCTCGAACACAGCAATGGTGTCATCGCAGAGGTAGAAGGAGATGATGAACACCCTATCTCGGTCCACGGGGTCGGAGGTCACCATTTTAGCGAGGAAACGCAGCACATTACTCTCAAGGCCATGTCTGGGGGAGGTACACATGTGGGTGGGGGGTTAGTGCACAGTACACACACACGCACACGCACACACACACACACACACACACACACACACACACACACACACACACACACACAGTCACATGTGTTTTGGCGTTTCAGTGAGTTAACTGTTTTTGTTTAGTTGGGGGAAATAAAAGCTCCACATCCGACCTGTCTTTCTCCATGAGCTTGCGGAAGTCTTTCTGCGGAGGCCTGGGCAGCAGTCCCTGGCAGGAACACAACGAGTCTTCTTCTGAGCCGAAGCCGTTGTAGGGGGGCACGGGCCTGGGGGGCTTTGAGACCGCGGCGGCCTTGTACTGCACCGGGTTAAAGTCCTCTGAGAGAGAGACAGAGAGAGAGAGAGAGAGAGAGAGAGAGAGAGAGAGAGAGAGAGAGAGAGAGAGAGAGAGAGAGAGAGAGCACAGAGGGGACCGTGAGACCATCACCCAAAAAGGTCTGCTGTTTTGAAAGTAGTCTTAGGAGAATTCCACCCATTTTCAACATTTTACTATGTCATTAATATACCTTAGAGATGTTGTGTGCACATGATAAAAAAAGTTCCATCCATTCTGTGTTTCCTAGAAATGGAGGTCTGAAAAGAAATATCATTAACATGATGACATCATCAAGTTGTCTCATCTCATTTTCCTGAGAGTGTACAAATGGAACCAAATGGACCCGCTAGGGTCCATTTGGTTCCATTTGTTCCATGTTGAAAATGGGTGGAATTCCCCTGTAACACAAAAATGCATTGGCATGGATAGCTGTCAATTCAATGATATCAAACAATATTTACGCTTATTGCCATTGCCCTTGATCGGTCGGCACTTGGTCAGTGACTCCTTTATTGCAGTCCTTTTCTAGCCTGTGTACCAGACTGCGTTACGTTGATTTTGAAAGTTTATGTAGCCAACGGCAAATGAGTTCATTAATCGAGTCGTAATGCCACTCACCGCATTGTTGGCATCGTCTTGTTAGGTCTTGTTGTTAATATCACAGGATCTCGCATCGTGCCATAAACACTCATTCAATCTTTCAATCGCTAGTATCTCCTATCTCTTGTCAGAGATGGCATTTTTTGGATAAAAAGTGTATATTCCACGGCCTAGAGCAGTCAATGGAGGCTGCCATTGTATTATTATTCGTAATGTTATTCTGGGATGTACAGTATCTTGTGACGATCAATTTCACTTGGACAGACAAAAAGCTTCTTAAGATCACTTTTCTCTGGACCTGCAATAAAAAAACCTCACCTGCAAACTTTTTAAAAAAAATAAATACATAAAACGGAAGGTTTACAAGCTAAAAAACGAGAGTTTTACTCTTTATTCCAGGTTATAATCGCTCCGTAAAGAAGCGGCAGCAGCACCGGCCCTGGTTTGACGGTTACCCGGCATTGACCTCTGACCCGCCGAGAGGCAGACAGGGGTCCTCCATCATAGCGACCTGTCACTGTTGGGGGTGGAGGGAAGGGGTCCACATGGATTGCTACTGTGACTAATGCAACACGCCCCCATGCAACCTGCCTCCTCGCTGTCCCAGGATGGCAGACGTCAACACAGGCAGGGACCAGCTTGGGTTACTGTTGCTGAGGGGGGGAGCCTGCCGCGTGCCTCTCGCAGCGGGGCCCCCCTGACTACTATACAGCCCCGGGGAGGTATGGAGAGAAACCTGTGGTTGTGGGGGGGCAGTGATGTGGTGTCTGGTGTCTAGTGGACGCCAATGCCGAACCTCAGGGGGGGTGGGGGTGGTGGTTGTTGGTATCGGAAAATGATCGTCCCGATCGGAATCGGTATCGGGAGATCGGGACGTCCCTAGAAGTGACCAAAGCATACTGTATTACTGTTAAAGGGATTACACCCAGTTTCAACATTTTACTGGGTCATTAATATACCCTCCCCCCTCCAATCTGTGTTTGCTAGTAATGTAGCTCTGAAAAAAAAAATCTTGAAATCATGTGAAAACACATATTGATGTCAGCAAGATGAGTTTCACCTTAGTTAGTGACTTTTCATTCAAGGCCATAACGCTAACCCTGAGATGGGCGGAATTCCCCTTTAAGGCTGCTGATTGTAAATGACTGAGCTTCGTTCTGCATCTCAGCATGATTTTGCAACTTAATTGGTCATTGTTGTGAAAACATTACACAAACCTCAACCAATCCGGATTCAAACATTCAGTATGTTAACATCAGCCAAGGATTAGAGAATTATGAATGACATAAGCTTAATACATTGTATAATAAAATTATAAAACATCCTGATGAACTAACTGTATAGCTACAAAATAATAGCAGGACTATGGTTTCAAAGTTTGCACAGGGGCTCTTACTGCCCCCAAGTGGTCAAATTATGGAATACAAGCAACTCTCTCAAAAGCTGTGTCAGCCTGTGTGCTACATATAAATGCTGCTCAGCAGAGTACATAGATTTGCTAATAAAATTGCAACAGTTCCATGTATCACTATGGCACTATGGCAGGGTATATGAACATCTATGTTTCAGTCCAAAAAGTAAAGTACATTGTTTGCAGTATGGCTGTAGCACTATTGCTGGAGAATAAATGTCAATGATTCATATTTAACCCACGAAGAACAATGAAGAATGAACTGGATTTTCATCCAGACAATTATATTTTTGCAATTTTCATGATGTTGTTGATGTCTGAGGTGGGTGGGTATTTCGGTAGCTTAATGATGCTTGGTGACATCATAGAATGTGTGAGTGTTTTCCTGCACATAACCCTATTTTTTCATCCAGCCAGGTGTTCAGGGGAATCTCACCCGTGTTTAGTGATAGCGTGATAGAGAAAATCCCAATCACCCGCAATGGACTTTTTTATTTATTTATTTTATTTTCTCTTCACTGGACCTCCCAACTTAATTCCTCTTTTTTTTAGGAATATAACCCCCCCATGATGAAATATTAAAGAAGAGTATCTCAAGTTCATATATTGTAATTATACATTGTAATTTGAGAAATATTTAAGTACGGCATTAAATATACTGTGTTTAGTGATGTTGATGGTGTTCAAGGGTTAAACTGGAAGGCCGGTATCGCTGTACCGGCACCAAAGGCTCAGGATACAACATGGCATCGCTGATGCTCTATAATCCAATGATAAAACACTGAGGAGTAGAGATGTGTGACCACAGACAGCACTAACTCTCTTGTTAGCAGCGTGTAATGGGATGCCTGGCCTCACCTATGCCATATTTGGTGCGGTAGTATTCTTTGGTGAAATTGTCACAGTCGCAGAGGACAACTTTCCTGCCCCACACGTGCACCACCCCGCCCAGGGTCAGGTCACTGTCCTTGTAGAATTCATCGTGAACGGCTCCTATCTGCGGGACAGAGAGAGAGAGACAGACGCACGCAGACAATCAGACATGAGGGGTGCCATAGGAGATACTGTCATTTCGCCGAGAATCCAACTCTTCTGAGTCTTCTCGGCAAAAGGTCAAGAGAAACAATTTAATTATTAGTAATGTAGCATGCATCACATTAAAGATTTTAAAGTGTAGTTATAGTGTAGTTATATAAACCCGGATATGTTATAGTGCAAATTATTTTGTGCAAGTAAATGCCATAGTAATTAAATGATAAAAAGGTGATGTAATGATCTGTCCATTACGAACAATCTTATCTTTTGGAGGAATAAACTGTAATAATTGACATATAATTTTACTCTCTTGAAATAGCATTCATACTCCATCTAGAGTAAATCTCTAAACAACCGTACACTTAACCTTGGTAACTCAATTTAATGCAATAAAAATGCCCTATTAGCCTGAATATGTTGTTTTTTCAATGGAAATATCCTAAAAAAAAAAATTGTCATAATAAAAGGCATTCAATATTCTTTTTCCATTAATGAGTCTTGAAAAATGGGGGTTGTCTAACCAGAGTTGTCTTATACTGTATTTGGGACAATACAGTAACAGTTTAAGGCATTTTAGTACAAAATTGCCTTAAAACGCAGTGAGTTGCATTCTCAGCGAGATGTCCGTATACCACCGTAGACAGCAGGTAAAAATGACAATCTTTATTTTGTTTTAATAACCTGCTGGAAAGACCATTGTTTCACTAATCTTTGATCTATTCCTCTCTGTACCACAGCCACAACAACCAGGCCAGGGCACATACAGTACGTACTCTGCGGTTGTCCAGAATATAGCGTCCTCCCTGGCCCATGGGGCCAAACACATTGAGCACCGTGCGGTCTGTGATCTCCCCTGGCTGACGCATGGCGGCGGGAGCATGCTGCAGAGATAGATAACAAACACACACACTGAGAAAAAATAAACAACAGGGACATGTACACATAGACATCAAAGGAAGAGGCTTCAGCTCCTTCACTGTTACCCCATCTGTAAAACAACTGCCCTCTCTCCAGACCACGAAGGCAGCATTTTGCACACATATACTGTACATATGGGATTTTTATCACCCGTGTTTCAGAAATGGAATCCTCATTCATTTTCCTCATAGACTTTTTGAAAATGGTTAATAGGGTCATGTAGTGTGGCCCTCTGTGGTGTGTGGAAATACTTCTCGGGTTATTTTAACTTAAAAACACAGCAGTATAGCAGTTAAAGAGACTGCTATACTATAGAAATAGCTGATCTACAAGCTAGCTAAGATCTCCTATTTTGCTCCAAAAATGCCCCTGCCTATGTAAAAGTCTCTTGCAATGGTTATATAAAGTGCAAAGGATACGATCGCACTTGATATAAGATGATAATAATATACACATTACTGAATCACGACAGTCCCCTTTCATGCCGTCGCCCCCAGCTCCCAGAAATAAATTCCCAATTCACTGCAGAGCCAACTCGGGTCGTGATTTGTGTTGTGTAGTATCCTGATGTTTTTTTTTTTCATCTTACTAATTATTTGATTGGCCCAAAAAGATGGGTGGCTTTGTCCGTGACACAATAGTCTTCTTACAAATCTCTTTTTTTTTCTTTTTCGAAACGTCTATAAGGAAAATGAATGGGGATTTTACTTATGGGCCGGGGGCGACGTCATGAAAGGGGTGGGACTGCGATGCTCTATAGCCTGAGCTGAGCTGACACTTCGGGAAGAAATACAGGGAGGGAGGGAGGGAGGGAGAACGACAGATAAAGACAAATTATAGCAGTGGTTTTGTCTTGAAGGACAAATATAATTTGTTTGTGGGGATGTGATGCTTTCCCATTGGATGGAACAAGCAGCTCGACCTTTCGCGATGACATTTCATAAAAGGCATGCGTGGCCGCGGATGTGCAAGCGCACACGCGCACACATACCAAACAAAACCAAAAAAAGAAAAATGACAAGACAGATGGATGGATGATTGAGGCCTGGCTGTATTTCAAGATGAATGAGTGCTCTGGACAGTAACTGAAGGGTAAAGACAAAATGCTGGAGGAGAGAGAAGGGATGCTTCAGCTGGCCAGAGTGGATAAGAGGAAAAGAATTAAAGAGACTGGTCCAGGCAGAAAGGGAAGGAAGTAAGCATTAAGTCACTGTTTTAAACAAATGATGGGAAAATCACTAAGATTTATCTTCACCCCAAGCTTTTTTTTTGCTCAACGAATTATTTTTAACTACATTTCAAAAGTAGCATTACTTCATGTAAAATGGCCTAGTTTCTGTGCAACAACTGTACAGTAAACATGCTGTCTTGTTCAGAACCTAGCTGGAGTTAACATGAAACGGATAGATATAGATCTATTTGACTGTGCAGACACATAATTGCCTTTCTGGATGCCTTTAATATCTGAAATATCACTGTTACAAAAAGCAAATCCTGCCAGAGAAGATATCTGATTAGATTTAAAGCAGTTTAAGTGTTAAAGTTAATAGAGGCAACTTTTTAGCCAAAAATATAAATATCCTATTGGCCTGAATGAGTTTTTTCCCCAATGGAAATATTGTAAAAAAGTGGAGTGGTCTTATATTTTGGGACTATATTATTTGCCATTCAATGTTCTTTTTACATAAATGAGTCTTGAAAAATGGGGATCGTCTTATAACCAGGGACGTACCGGTATTATATTCAGGACAATACAGTAGATACAGTATATAGCTATATTTTTTTTGTTGTTGTGGGGGTGAGGTAGTGTTTTATCCAATCACAGCACAGCAGTCTCCAGCAGATTCATAATGAGCCAATAGAGTGAAGGTGAGGTGGAGTTGTCTGTTTACAAACACAGTGTTTGCACAAACTAAAGTGGTTGCCCCTGTTTCCACTAAGACGATCCGCCGTGCAAAAATGAAAACGGTCTCAAAAAGTTTACCGTCTCCACTGACCACTGAAAACGCATTGAGAAGGGTGCAGTATATATGCCGGGCCTGTAGGTGTCGCTGTAGCAACTCGTTGGCACAAATATCAAGAAGAGGAAAGATAAGCGGTTGCCATGTTTGCGTATTATAAGTGACTTTGGGCCTGTTTCTTCAGAGTGTATATAGTATTAGTTGAGCCTGTTTCATTGGATTTGTTTTAGCTCATTATAAAAACTAAACAATTAAAGACTAAATATATATATGACTATTATATATATGAGCTGTAACAGACTGTCTAGTCTTGTGATTTTGTGTAGCCTATTGAGGATTTGTTGAAAGTATAACTTGACTTAAGATAAAGGAAGTGACCACCATACCAAATTTGTGTTGTTAAAATCATTAATAAAAAAAATTGTCACTTTTTTCCATGGTAGCCTATATGCATAAATGCACCGTTTTAAACCAAATATAAGACAACATTCATTTCTCTAGACAAATTTGTGGAAAAATAACATTGGATGTCAAATGTCTAGTCCTCACTTAGCCTGTTTTTACGATATTTCCTTTGGGGAAAATGTTCTTATAATCAGGCCAATAGGGTATATATGTTTGTTTTAGAGAGAAGATCAACAAGCTCACAAAATGCAACATCATGTCACGACTCGAGCCGCAAACTTGTTGATCTGCTGTTCTCAAATAACCTGGTCGCGTTTGGGCTAGTATAGGCCCGGGCGCTTATTTCTCGCTCACATTCTGGCAACACTGCCTTTGACAACGTAAACATGAGCAACAGACCTATGGAACAGACCGAACAGACACTTGTTACAAACAGCAGTGGTGTTGTTGCATAGAAGCAGTACATGTTGTTGGAAACGCACCAACTGTGAACTATTTTCTACAGCATTAATGCAATGAATGCAAACGCTGGGTGCCGCCATGTTTGTTTATTGTTGTTCAGGGGTGAGCATGCGCTGTGGGATCTCAGTTAAAAAACTATACGGTTTCGCCCGTTTCGACTGTCTACACGGAGACGCAAAATGACCGATAAGTTTCGATCCACTCTGGAAGGCCGATTCAAAGTTTGTCGGTTTCGTTTACCGTTTTGGGCGTTTCAGTGGGAATGAAAGGGCGAATCGTTAAAAAAGTTTTGCGTTTACACGGCGGATCGTCTCCGTGTGGACGTACACTAAAGTTGCCTCTATTACCTTTAAAGAATGAAATGCCTTTCTGTCATCATCTTTTTACTGTTTTACACTTCTTTCTGGGACAGACGCACCATGCATTTGAGCATTAGGTGTGTTCTGTGCCAGCTATCCATCAACCTCCTCCCAGCGGCTCACCTTGGGCAACTTGCTGCGGTGCAGGAACTTGGCGGTGGCGTCCCGGCCCGAGTTGGGGTGGATGACCTCCCGTATCTCGATGGTGTCGTCCGCCAGGAAGTAGTGCAGTGTGAGTTCACGCGGGTCCCCAAACGGGCTCTCTGTGTCGTCCCAGAAGCAGTAGAAGCACAGCACGCTGCGGTCGTTCTCCAGGAACTGCCTGAGTGTGTCCTGCCTCTGGTACGGCCTCAGTGGCTTCATGCTCTGACGCATCTGGGAGGAGAGAGACACACGCGCACACACACACACACACACACAGACACGCACACGCACGCACGCACGCACACACACACACACACACACACACACACACACACACACACACACACACACACACACACACACACACACACACACACACACACACACACACACACACACAGCATTGTTTTGGAAGCGCTCCATGTCCCTACTAGCAGGTTTTGTATCAGAAGACTGATTGAATGAAGAATTGATTGACTTCAAATTTGATTCACAACAATAAGATGTGCACATCTTATTTCAAGTAATCTAAACAAACCAAAACATACTAGCTCCATTGGCAGATTTTTTTTGTCTCTTAGTCAAAATTGTACTTGTATTATATATATTAGCTTATTTTGAGAGTGTTTTTTTTAGTGCAACTTAAAATGGACGATATGCCAAAAGTTCTGTCCTGATGATTATGTCTCCACCGTCCTTCCCTCCCTCTCGCTACGGTCTTACCTGTTCTCGCAGGTTGCTGTAAGGGTCTGGGGGTACGAAGGCGGGGGCGTTTAGGCGTACGCCCAGCCTGGTGAGAAAGTTCCTGGTGAAAGGGTCACAGTCGGTGATGGTGAAGGTGCGCGAGTACAGCACCATCTGTTGGTTGATGTTGAAGTGGTGCACACTGTAGAACCTGTCGTCGTCCGGGGGCGGCAGTGGGACGCGGTGGCGACGGATAAATGTTCCTGTCACAGGGATCCAGAGCACAGTTGTTAGTCAGTAATATCCCAGATAGCAAAATCCATTGATTCAACGTTGAATTCTGGTTATCTAACCAGAATTCAACGTTGAATTCTGGTTATCTAACCAGAATTCAATGTTGAATCAATGGATTTTGCTATCTGGGATTACCGTATTTTCCGGACTATAAGGCGCACTTAAAAGCCTTTCATTTTCTCAAAAATCCACCGTGAGCCTTATAATCCAGTGCGCCTTATATATGGATTGGTTGACTGCAGTAGCTTCTATTTTATGTTAACTGTAGTAGGTTCTATTCACTGCGCCTTATAATCCAGTGCGCCTTATATATGAAATCAGTTTTAAAAGGTGCGCCTTATAATCCGGTGCGCCTTATAGTGCAGAAAATACGGTATATAGAACACCTTATATTGAAAGCCGCCATTGGACTGATCACATGAAGTGAACACAGTTTACGACAGCATAACTCTGTCTATACTCAGGGCCGAGTATTCCTGCTGAGTATACAAAAGGAACCAAAGTGACCCAATTATATTATATTATATTATATTATATTATATTATATTATATTATATTATATTATATTATATTATCAATATACGGTAAATTAAATTGCTAGGGAACACTGCTGAGAATCACTCCTTGACCTTCAAAAGGTTGGGGAACCCCTTTGTTCTACAAGACTTCAGCCAAGGATAGAAGCAAGTGAGATAAAATATAGGCCCCATTCACCTTGAGGAATCCCACTGTTTTGGTACTCTGATTCCACCACCTGGATGGTGTCATCCTCCAGGTAGAAGTAGATCTTACACTTCCGGATGCGGTATGTCTCCTCCCGTTTCTGAAGAACGGCCTCCTGGAAGTACGCCTCGAAACACAGAACCTACAATGTTGGACCATTAGGGTGACATATTAGCCTACTCAATGTCAGGAATACCGTATGATTGAAGTCAGAAATATGATCAACATCAGCTGTTCACCTGCTTGTCAAAGGCGACCCATGATGGAAGAGCAGTGCCCTCCACTTGTGGGTAAACAGAATACTTTGGTGGGATCTTCTGGCCAACTAGTAACTCCCCTCCGATGCCTGGCTTCTCAGACCCTACCAGCATAGGGACCCCATTGGTGTAGTCGAAATGTTGAGACTTGTGAAATCTCTCCTTCCACAACTAGAGTCAGAGTGTAGGGATAAAAGTATTTTAGTTGGCAGGCAATGAAAATACAATGTACGGACAATATGCATCCTTGTTTTAGGCTATGACTTGACCTCCCGAGTCTCAACATGAAAATGTTATTCAAAAACATGTAATCATGACAGGGATAGCCGGTTAGGCACTATGTTTGATCAGTTGAATACATTAGTTTTATATTTTGCATGGACAAGCAGTAGCTTACAGTACATAGGAGACTATAATAGTCTACAAGCTGTGCTAAAAGGATGAATCCAACTAAAAAAGCCTATTAGCTTTAGTGCCCATTTCCATTGGGGTTCTCATGCAGACCTACTCTACTCAGAAGAAATCATGTGTAGTGATGACTATCTTTTTTTGAATGATTGATTTTTAAATGAACAATTAAATGAACAAATACAAAATTGCAGTAGGCCTACATTTTAAGTACAACTCTATTACTTTAATAGCAGTGGTCATTGGTGAAACTCCTTTGTGATTGCAGAAAAAGCATGCTATTCTCATCTAAATCCTCAACCCACCTTGCATTTTAGAACATAGCAGGATTATACAACATAGCTAACTGTCACAATCTCACATCCAATTTGAGTTGATATAATGATACTGGCTTATTAAATTATCACTACTTACATTTTTGTTGCGGGAATTCCCTGGGAGAAATGGCAGCGCCATATCATTACTAGTAGAATCAGCAAATGCAGTTCTACTAGGGGCCTCTACAGAGTAGCTACGTGCCTTGTTTGTTTGTTTCCATAGCAACGTCCATCTTCATGTGTCAAACTCATTGAGCTGTGTCCAAGTGCCGGGACTGCAAAACAAATGGCTAACTAATGAGTAGGTCATTTCAAACAATGATTAGGTCATTGATAGGTAAAGTAAAATAAGTCTATAAATGTCTCTAAGCTAATAGTTAGGGCATTTTATCAGATGCTTGACCAATATGGGAACTAAATCATTAAGAAAATGTCTTCACCAATGTGTTTCTAATGGTGTCAAATAACACATACTGAAAGTCTGAAATTCAACTCTCATGGGAAAACCTCATAAAAGCAGGTCAAAGTTGAGGTATTAGTCACTAACCTATAGCTGCTAATATCACGTATAGGTTGTGCTCTATAATATATATCACCTCCAATCAGCAGTAGAGCTATGGACCAGAGCTACATATGCATATGCACTATATTTATTGAACCTTTCAGAATCTTGTTACCTGCCAAAACTGACTCCCTAATAAATGTGTGAATTTGAAGCTGATGATAGTAAAACAACACAGTAGCCCTAAGTAAAAAGCTTACAATGTTGTTTCTACATTACTAATAATTTAAAAAATCTGATCAATAATATCAGAGTATGTAATAGTTTGGTAAGTTAAGCAATATGATAAAAAACATTTGAAATGAATGCAATATATGCATAATGAGCTGGCATTGAAAACTTTTATTCATTCAACATCGTTATATATCGTTATATATAAAATACAACAGCAACCACAACCTGAAGCATCAACATCGTACTGCTAAAAAAATAATTGGCTAAACCTTCCTTTGAAGAAAAAAAGTGATGCATTGGAGACTAATATCGCTTTGTATTTATCACACAGACTCTACTAAAGGCCAACACTCTGTTTATCAAGCACTTTTAGAATACAATTCAAGTCTCAACTCTGAAAATGATTTGACCCAGTACTAAGCAAAGTAACACTGAGTGACACTTAGGGAATTCCAGGGAAAACACCATCACACATACAGTATGAGGTGAGCTTACTTATACCAAACAGTTTCCAGCACTCGGCACTGTAATATTATTTTTAAGTGCCGGCAATAATAGTGCAAACATTTCCTAGGTGCCCTTTTTCATTTTAAACTACATATAAAACATTGCAGCATTTTCTTTTTATTACTTTGGATGTTGCTCTAACAAAACATAAAACTGGACTCTCGAGCAGTGGGGAGTGTTATCGTATTATACCACTTCAGTGCATAGTTATAGCAAAATGGAAAGATCCTTGTTAAGGTCTTGTCAAAGATGCTATTTTGAATTACAGGGACATTCTGGATTGTCAATTTAACATCCTCAGTATTATGGTAGAAAATAAAAGTACGTGCCACTTTTGTAGACGCACAAACCTACCAAAGCTAATGAACTGGTTGCTTGCAAACAACAGCCACAATGGATTGCTTTTTTGTTTGTTCTTTCTTTAGAACAAAAGTATAGACACTTCACTTGAGATGCTCTAAGATGCCAGGCCGAGCAGGAAGCCTCCGACGAAGCCACTGGTGACCATAATGTTCTTCTTCACAAACTCTGTGGACTGGAAAAAAGAAAAGCAGACATGGGTAGATATGTACAGCATAGTAGATATATTCCTACACCGCTCAAACACTTTCTATGATCCCTACTTTATAATGCATTATGAGAGCATTTATAGTGCATTATAAATGCATTCATAATGCCTCATAACTACACTCATAAACAGACATAATGCTTTGTGATGCACTATATCAGTAGTCATGAAACATTATAATGTCACTGTCATAATGAATTATAACAGCTTAAATTCCAAAGATTCTATGGATGTTCTTGAATACTTATGAAGACCACATCTATAATGCATGATGAGCGTTTATAATGCACTCTTGACTGACTGCTTATAATAGATTATGAAAACCTACACATGCAGTTCATGTGAACAGTAGTAATGACCTATGGCATGCTATAATGGCCCATTCATTATCATGAGTTATCATTGCATGGGTTAAGTAAAGTGACACACATGTATGCATTTATGATCATGCATAATTGATCATAAAGTGTCATTGTTGGGGCTAAGTAAAGTGTGATTCATTTGCTTGCATTTAAAATAATCTATGCTGCATCTTGAGTGATTATTATGCAAGACAAATACAGTAAAATGTGTATGGTGGGAATTTATGGACAAGAGACCAAATACATTTGTCACATTTATTTTGACAATTTCAATTTGAAAATAGCTGGAAACACCAAGGCCAATTCAAAAATGGGTGGCAATCCCAAGTAGAAAAACAAAACAAACAAACAACAAAACACACTACCCATAAAAGGACAACTTTGTTTTTTGTTTTTCAGCCAAGGATAATTATGTACGTTAGAGAAAAGATGCATGTTAATTTTTCCTTTCGCCGTTTTTAATTTTACTGATTTTAGACTATATATATTTTACTGATTTAGACTATATTATGGAGATTTTTATTACCTACTATAGTCCTAATAAATTAACTGGCTACAAGAGTTCAAAGGACATGGGCCTTGGATGAAAAACAAAAAACAAAGTTCTCCTTTTATGGGCAGTGTGTTTTGTTGTTTGTTTGTTTTTTCTACTTGGGATTGCCACCCATTTTTGAATTGGCCTTGGTGCTTCCAGCTATTTTGGTGTTTCCAGCTATTTTCAAATTGAAATTGTCAAAATAAATGTGACAAATGTATTTGGTCTCTTGTCCATAAATTCCCACCATACACATTTACTGTATTTGTCTTGCATAATAATCACTCAAGATGCAGCATAGATTCTTTTAAATGCAAGCAAATGAATCACACTTTACTTAGCCCCAACAATGACACTTTATGATCAATTATGCATGATTATAAATGCATACATGTGTGTCACTTTACTTAACCCATGCAATGATAACTCATGATAATGAATGGGCCATTATAGCATGCCATAGGTCATTACTACAGTTCACATGAACTGCATGTGTAGGTTTTCATAATCTATTATAAGCAGTCAGTCAAGAGTGCATTATAAACGCTCATCATGCATTATAGATGTGGTCTTCATAAGTATTCAAGAACATCCATAGAATCCTTGGAATTTAAGCTGTTATAATTCATTATGACAGTGACATTATAATGTTTCATGACTACTGATATAGTGCATCACAAAGCATTATGTCTGTTTATGAGTGTAGTTATGAGGCATTATGAATGCATTTATAATGCACTATAAATGCTCTCATAATGCATTATAAAGTAGGGATCATAGAAAGTGTTATAGATATATTCCTACACCGCTCAAACAATGTGGACGTTACCCCCACTCATCTGAATGAGTGCGGGGGCAATTTTGAAAATAGCTCTCAAGTCAAAAAGGTGTGAGCACTACCCCTGCTCACACCTTTACTATATGGGCTTAAGGCCTATTCAGAGATGGATTTTCGGCGTCACCGCGACCACTGTTTCCTACAATGACGTCATACCACCGCAACCACCGCACTTTCCAGCCCTCCTCTCGGATTTTACTAACCACCGCACCGCACCGCAGCGGTTGCTTGTTTTTAATGGCTGTTTTATAAAAAAAAAGAAAACACACAACACAACACAACACAACACAACACAACACACCACAATGGGAGGGGGGGGGGGGGGGGCGGTGCTGGCAGTGGACTTTGGAATAGCGGTGGTCGCGGTGCTCTGAGCGGTGCTCGCGGTGGCCACCGAAAATCCATCTCTGAATGAGCCTTTAGTTGTGAGGGTGGAGTTGTTGGTCAGTAACGCTGTATCCCGTGGATATGTTTACAGGGACACTTCACCATAAAGACCCCCAGGAAAGTGTTCCAAATCTTCCAAATGTGTGCAAAAATGGTGTCCCTTTAAGGCTGGGGTTTATAAATGCTTTGTGCATTTATACATACAAAACATTTTCCCGAAGATGGCATACCCGTTTCCGGCTCAGTCTCCCATAGTTTCGCGAGCCAGATTGTTGCCTCCCACAACTTTCAAATGCTTCCGTTATCTGAAAATGTTCAGAGGATAAAGCGTATATAATCCCATCCACTTCTGTTTTATCTTTGCACTTGTCCAAATTGGTCCTCATATTTATTTGAAATAATGAATCTAAAATATAGCTTGCTGCTATATATTCCAGACTCATTTGGAGTTTGTGGAATAGGCTACTTGTCTGGCTATGGGAAGCTATGGGAATAGGTTTCCCATAGCATACTTGATTGGAGTGCAGTCTCACAACACAGAGCATGATGATGCACTTTTTTTGCTTAATTCTGGTATTACTTTGTCAACATTTTTCATGTTAGTTGCACTAATAATAATGGGCATGAGACATTTCTGGTCATTTCATCCAGCTGTTTTATACAAGTGAAAGGAAAACAATTCTAAAAAAAATCATGCAAAATACACACACTTAAGGGCGTTACAGACGGCGATTCTGAAATGCACACATTATCGCAGCGATTCCACCGTGCACTCAGTGCTGACAGACAAGAATCATGCAGCGAGAAAAAAAGCACACAGGATTGAGGTCTAAAATAAATGGCCGCCGTGTGCACGAAACAAGCACGTGGGCAATAAACAACACTGGACGCCACTCAATAACGTCCAGCGCCACACGCTCTCTTTATCGCACGTCGTGTTTTGAGCACAAAACGCCAGCCCCATTGAAAATGGACTAGAATGCGCGGTTTGTTACTCGCCATCTGTAAAGCCCCTTACTGCAATCAGAGGATTAGGTAATTATGACAGAATTCACTGTGCTGCCAGAGACCATTGTTCTGACAGTCCTGTGCATCATGGACACCCTGTGTTATAACAACGGACTCTGTATAAAACTATATTGGACCTCTATGGACAGCCTGGGTAATGGAACATTTCTCATAACAAATGATTAAATAAAGCAATGATAGATATCAAGAGGATATTCCAAGCCGCCGTAGAGGTGAAATATTTGTGGGCTTATCATAATTTAATACGATCAGATTAATGGAGCTGAGACAGTCAGTGGAGGAGGTATTGGAACAAGAGGCTGGGATAGCCTCGAAGTCGCTTGCAGGAAGTGGCTGACCTTAAGCCTTGAGCACACCAGACTCTTTGCGGCACTTTGCCGCAACAGCCATTTTTATTTCCCATCCACAGCCATTAAATAACTCCAAACATGGCGGCTGCGTCTGTGCTCTTCTGATGTGGTTACAACCCTATCGTGTCAACATTTTTGACTCATGTCTTTTTAGTCTGGGGCATCCTAACCAATATCCATTTCTAATCACACCACTAACTCAGTCCGAGTTGGGGTGACTAAATTCGGAGCACATACCGGTACATATTCTTCATGACTTCATGACATCTCTGGACTCACCTTGTCAACAAATGAGTTTAGCTCCGGAACAGCTTTATTGGTACCCTTCTTCAGCTGTTTCTTTGCTTTATTGACATCCTTCTCCACTCGCTTCCAGTCCACTTCAATATAACCGCTATTATTGGCAATCTGGAACAGAGAGGGGGAAGCAACGGAACAAACATTTTATTTAAACATGCGTAGCCTAAACCTTTTGTGACGAGACATAGCTGTAATTTGCAACACAAGCTTTCTTTTTTATTATGGGATGGATCTAAAGTTGCTTGTAGTAAACAATGTTAAACTCACCAACATGAAGCTACAGAAAAAGCTTGAATTATCATTCCAAACTACAAACCATTTGTTTCACACAATTCCACTGTAGATACCTGTACGCTACGAGCTTTATGTCAACAAACTCTGTGGAGGTGACTATTTTTCATGTTTGGAAGTGCTCATCACTGAGGGGGATTACCACATAATAGCACCACATAATGCAGGAGGCAGCAGCGCAACCTATTAATAAAAACAAGTGCTTCCAAACTCAAGAAATTAGTAGCATTTTAATGAAACAAACTGCAGTTTGAAAGAGGATAATTCAAGCTTTCCCTGCAGGTTCAATGTTGGTGATGTAAACGTTGTTTAATACAAGCAGATCGGAAATGCAGTTTGGATCAGTGGGATGTCAATGGTGGGTATTTCAACTCCATAGATTCATACCATTGTTTAAAAAAAATCTAGTGTTGTGAATGGCGGCTAACAGTGGCAGCAATACCTGTAACAGCAGAAGGCCTCCTCCAACAGCCGTAGCCGCAATCTTGCCAACTTTCTGACACAGATATCCTGCACACCTAAAATTAGAAGTTATCCATTAGAGTATGTCACAGTTTTTTTTGTTTTGTTTTATGTCCTTGAAAAAGATAAAGACTCTTTACCATCCACTGACTCCCCCAAGGGCCAACTGTGTTCCCACGTTGTATTTCTCCGCTATGGGCCCGGAGTTGTTCCCGAAGATGCGGTTCCACCATCGCTGACGTTTGGCATATTCTGTCAGATCTACGACCTTGTCGTAAATCTCCTCTTCGATCTCTTGAACTGAGTAGGAACATAATAAGAGCCATGAGGAAACGGTCATAATAAAGGCAGTGGTTCCCAAAGTGGGGTCTGGGGATCCCAAGATGTGCTCGAAGGAGTTCCTAAGACCCTTCACCAAATGGACCCTCATGGGTAACTCAAGAGTTCCATTCTGTTCCATTTGTTTACTCTCTTGGTTAAATTAACATTTATTTTACAATATAACTTTGGGGTTCCAGGCAGAAATGCCATTAAAACAAGGAGGTATGTAAAGACTAATGGCCCACGCCTCAAAGGGGTTGAGAATCTCGGCTAGACAGGTCGAGCAGTAAAAAAAAAAAATAGTCTCTTATGGGGGTCCCTGGCATATATACTACTAATTCGTGTCATTTGGAGGGTCCTAAACGTGGAAAAGTTTGTGAACAACTGTATTATGGGAAATTACCCCAGCTCATGCACAACCTTTTGCCCCTGAAAGTATATTTTACCTCCACTATGATTCCTATGCCTTTGTCTATAAAGTGAATATTTGTCGGTATATTATGATGAAATGAACAACTATAACTGCTTTATTATGGTGCCGTCCAGTTAACAGTCTTGTGTTTGTGCTTGAAGTGTACCGTCATTCTTCAAACTGGTGATAATACATTTCTACCAACAATCAATCAATAAATTATGCAGGTGGAGCAGCACACAGTGCCACACACATAGGCCCAATACTCAGCGGCGAAAATGAACCAGTCAGACCAACTGTCCGTCTCAACAATAGCATGACCACTGTCTTAAAGTACGCCGAACAGGGCTCGACGTGGCGCATGGAATGAAATAAAAGACACTCCAGACGAAAACTATTTACCTAAACGTGTATGCTTATTGTTTGTTTACGTGTTCGGACGTAAATGCTCGCAATAAACGACTCAAACACAACGTTGTTATGAGTTTGTAACTTACCCTTGTCACGGTTCGCCATTTTGGAAAATAAGTCAGCACTAGTCAGCCCTCTGCTGTCCCACTGGTGCATCAGGAGCACTGCACGTCCAACGTCATTTATTTTCTAGAAATAAAATTATAATTGTATTTATCATTAATTCACTTCATTAAATATTGCGTAGGCCAGGGCCATAACTACAATAAAGTAAGCCCACTTGGCTATCTGGCCAAATCCATTTGAAAAAAATAAAAATAATAAAATAAATAGATAATTGTATATGCAGTATATATACATTATAATTGTTGTAATAATGTAATTATTATAATACATGTTGTTACAGAATATTTTGCTAGTCAGTCTGTCTATCCATGTTATTTTGGAGTACTGTTTTCTATTGACCTTAGGTGGTGTTATTCATTCAGCCTTTTCACACTTTTCTCACAAAAACATTCCAAGTTAATCCCTTTGTTTTTGTGCATATGCACAAGACTAGCTGACAGGAAATATGCTTAAACCCAATGCAAATCCCTGTCCTTGCACTTTATGAATTGAATAAACAGGACCACAATGGAAACAAGCCCTTTGACAGGTATTAGTGTTATCCTTTTGACTTTGTAAATCATAGGCATATACCACTTTGAAACTGTTAATAAAACACCTAATTATTTAAAAACTATTGTCAAATTCATATAATTTTGCTGTTATAAGATGTAGTTAAATGATATAACTTAAAGTCAGGTTCCACATATTTGGTTCACATTCAACTGTATTTGAATCATGTTGGGGGGCGTATTGTATTTATTTAGTCAGGCCTAGTGCTTGATTTGATCCTTTTTATGTCTCATATTTCATCCCCCGCCTGTCCAAGCAGGGTGACAGTCTCCATCAATTCCTGATGGTCTGACAGCGATGGCAGATTTACAGCCCAGCAGTCTCTTGCAGTGGGGTTTCTGGTACTCCAATCAAACTAGAAAGTGACCTCTGGTTTTCTTCATAAAATCTGTCTCACCATATTTGAAGAATTAGTATTGAATAAATGTTGTGAAATGTGTTCACCGGACAAACCCCTTATTAAATAGATAAATAAAAGCAACACAGGGGCATCTGTAATGTAGGTTATGTAGGCTATCAATTTAATCCAATAAGATAACAGCAAATAATGGTATATGTGGTAACACTAGGAATAAAATAAACATCTTACTGGTGCGTGGGAAGCGAACGCTATTCACTTCTGATATACAGTCCATATGTGTGACCAGGGTTGGCTAGGTTACTTTTAAAAAGTAATCCCCTACAGTTACAAGTTACTTGCTAAAAATTGTAACAGTTATGTCAGTAACATAATCTGGGTTACCCAGTTTTTATAAAGTAAAGTAACTGGTGACTACTTTTGGATTACTTTTAAGCAATACTCTATGTAATTAAATAAAATAGGTTTTACCATCAATCACCAGACAAGAATGATGAGCCTATAATAAAGGCAGGCAGCTAGGCAGAGCACCCTGGGCTGATCATGTGTGTAATCAAGTTCTGTTTAATCTGTTAGTTCCCAACGCTGAGTGTGACGCATAGACAGGCAGACAGACAGAGAGACAGACAGACAAACATTTTTGTCTGGCTTTCATAGTATATGGTTCGCTGTGTTCGCAAAATAATTGTGGGATAAAGGATAAACAAAAAACAAACACAAAATTAACTAATCCTAAAAAAACAAAGGCAACACAACTAGATGCATATTATACATATATTATGCAAACAATGTGTAAACAAACGTAATTACACGTAATGTGGGTTTGCAGATCAGTTAAAAATTGCAAACGTAATCCTTGACAGCCCTTTCCTCCCAGAGGCCAAAACCGTAAGTGACTGCTACTTCGACCAATGAGCTTCTCCAAAGCGCAGTTACGTAATCACAACAGAATGCCAAAAGGCCAATCGCGGCGCTGGAGGTAGATCTCGAGCGTCCCTCCCTCCGTGTGCGTGCGTGCGAGACTGCCAGTGTGTGCGCGCGCGTGCCCGCGCGCGTGCAATAAACACTCAAAGACAAATCAGTCACGTGACTCCCCACGGCAGCCGCCCATTGGTCGGAGGCAGACCGGAGGGCGTGCCGAAGGTGGCGGCGTGCGTTTGCCTATGTGACACAATTACAACAACTTTGAGCTGATGGTTGGGGAAGTTTTGCGACATTATCAAATAACACCCCGTCGTAAAAAACCCACAACTTTACATCAACTTCATGCATACGTTGGCATTGGAATACACGCTTTGTTTTGGTGTTACAATGAGGCGCGTGGAAGATAATTTGAAGGGATCATTTCCTTGAGGATTTGGCACACAATTTCGCTATACGCCCCACTTCAGTCCCTGGGATTAAGGTGCTGCACTTTGGGTTGTTTTTGCATTTTGGTGGACCGATCGCCGGCCGTTGTTGCGGACCCCCTTTCCTTCCATTGCCCATGAAATCGTGCGGAGTATCGCTCACCGCCGCTGCTGCTGCTCGGAGTCTCAGCAGCAGCGCTGCTGGTGATGAGGAGAAGAAAATGGCGTCGGGAAAAGCGAATGAAATCGAAGAGGACTTTCCAAAGCTAACAGCGCAAGAGAGAGAGAGCTTGGCCGGAATTGACAGGTTAGGTTACTATACGCAATCCACGCAGTCTGCCCGTTCTAAAATGTATTTTTACGTGTTGTATTCCTCCCCCCACGCCGCCGTTTAAAAGATATAAACGAATGCCCCCTCAAGTAATACGGAACCGCCTGTGTTGTCTCTGTCCTCTACTTGCAGTTCACTGTTTGGATTTCAGAGGCTTCATGAAGATGGCGCCAGAACGAAGGCCTTGCTGTTAAAGGTATGCCACTGAATAGGATCACAGAACAGTCGCAGTTCTCTCCCGTTATCTCCTCTGATTTGTGCAAATCCCACCTAGAATGAGTGGTACGGACCTCTCAGTGGCATGATGCTAGCGTATGCCTGGCCACCCACTTTTACACAAGCACCCATTTCACCAACTTTCATGCTGAATCAGTACATTTGCTTTGGCAGCAAACCTGCTGTGGATGATCGATGCATTGGGCAAGCAACCTGTGCATTGGCACTGGGCAACGTTACAACTGTGTCGTAATCGCTGTACTGTTTATGTATACATAAACTAATGAGTTAAGGCCACCACGCACAGTCCAGTTAAAATGGCAAAACGAAAATAATCCCCATTCCCCACCCTGTTTAATTCACTAGTGGCACCAGGTGCCGTTAAGGCAACGAGTTGGTTGATAACAATGCAATCGACTTTTATCTGTCATCTGTGCTCTAATGAGAATAACGACTAGGTGATAACTGTAACGGGCAAGGGTTTTACAGTGTTTTCTTTTTGACTGTGCTATAGCTATATGTGTTGAAATCTTTAAGCAGCCATTGTAACCCAGTGAGACTCTTTTCTCCCCGAGAACGCAAGTGTGTGCGTGCGAGTGTGTATGTGTGTCTGCGCGCGCGCGCGTGTGTGTGTGTAAAATTAACATTATACCATGTACTACGTATCGCATGCAAACATTAATTGCAACATGAATTAGAGCGAGTGCATATTTCTTTAACAATGTTGGAAGGCGACAAAACGCACTGTGCATGGGACTGTTTGTTCCAGCGCCATCTAGTAGAAGAGTTGAGCGACATTGAGGTGTCAGAAACTGAGCGCTCGAGCGCTGTTCATGGGGATAAACCAGAGTTGGAAATACATTGTTTTGCAAGGAGGGCATTGCAATTTGCAAATAATAGCTATTAGAGCATGTGTGCAACATGTCAGCTGTTTTAAAGTAAAGTGACTTACTAAAGTCTATGTAATGGGTTGTGCTGTACTATATTACTACATAACGATCTAAAATAAAGGTATTGGAGATCATTAAAGCAGGACTGTTGCATGAGCCCAATGCATTTCTGCCTACTTCCGGCCCAGGAAGTACGTACACTTGCCCCTATTTGTTGTCCCCATTCCCAATAGAAGTCTATGTAGAAGAACAGCCATTGGAGTGGCCCCATTAAGTGAACGCAGTTGGCGTAACTGTCTATATTCTGGTTTGTTCCACCGGTGCCATCTGTCCATCCTTTTCGGAGTCCAAGCGACAATACGATGGGCCAGAGTTTGGCTCGTATAATACGTCAGACCACTTTTTGGGGGGATGCGTTTTGTACTTGTCGCGTGGGTCTTTCGGTCGACCTAAAATAAAATAACGTAATTTTCAACCGATAAAAAGTGTTGACGCGACTCGCGTCGCTACTTTCTCAGTTGGAAAAGAAAAAAAAATACATTTTGTCTACAACATTGACGGGAACGACCGAGTCGTCTCGTTGGTTACGAAGAGCTATAAACGACTCCCAACTGTCCCGCAGTTTTTGATTCCCATTTAACGATAGTAGTGACCAAGTGTTGTTAAATAAACAACATGCTTAATGGTCAGATAAGCAGGCGAGCGTTTTAGTTGTACGTTAGTATAAAATAATGGCTGCTTAGCTCGGCCCAAGATGGCGGGGTAGACAGAAAAATACCTAGCCTAGTTAGCTGTAGCTACTAGATAGCTGTCGCCGCGGCTAGGCTAACCCAGTGCGCACACGTAAAGCAAAGACAAAAAACAGACAACAACTACAACGTCGGGTGTACAAATTGACCCAAAAGCGGTTATATAAAAGTAGATGGCATGAGACACTGCACCATGCGGTGCAAGTGAGATTTTGTTCACACAAGTTGCAATGACGTTTGGAACGAGTCTGCGTGCAGTTGAGACTACCTATGTTGGGTGTACGTGACATCAACATGTGGCTTCTCGTTCGTTATATGGGGAGTTGTGTCTTTAGCCCGTTTTCATTGTTGTTGGGGCGTACTTTCAGCCCTGGCCTAGTCCTGCTCAGAGTCAGTTCTGCTTATAGGCTTCGTTTTTGGTTGCTTTTGCTGTCCCTCATGCTCTATTGCTAGAACAACTAAGATAAGTTGAGGCCTTTCAGGAGCAAACATTGATATTTCTCACAAGATCTTTCACAGGGGCAGCCCTGACTCTATGCATACACATTCAATTTCCATATGTCTTTCTTTCTGTCCTATTTGTCCCTGTAGCTGCAATTTGAATCACTAGATGTTTTTAAAATAGTGGGATGAAGGTAGAGTTGCAATACCATCCACTGACAGACATCAATCCACATCGAATTAACGATCAGCTTGTTGCGAACAGTGAGCTAATTTACTATGTAAGCCTGGCAGAGGTGTGTGCGTGTGTCACACATATTTGGGTATTCCTGTCCTGTGTGCAAGTAAGATGTGCAGCCGCAGCGTCTTACTTGTATTAAACGATGCTAAACCTGCCAACGTTACAGCTGTAGGACGAGCCTGAATCATCAACTGAATCATCAACTTTCAATTTGCGTAGCATTTGTTCCAGACAAATCACACCTGTGTAAAGTGAGTGGTGCAATTCCGTGTGGAGTTCCCCGGAATTTCTGGGGTACCGGCCCAGCCCTGTCCCCTGGCATCCGAAACGGTCAAGAAACGACAGTTACAGCATGGGGTTTCCTGGGGGGGGGTCCCTTTAACATCCAAACCCCTCTGCGCTTCTGGCAAGCCGCCCTGCATCCAAAACAGTGAAATTACAGTTACGGTGTGGGGGTCCCTGTACTCTACAGTCACACCTGAAGTCGTCATATATATAGTTCATGGCTTTGTGTGTGTTGGGTACACAACACTGACACTTGGTGATGAAAAGCAAGCACTAATCTCGTGCTCCGTCGGATACATGGACTATCTATAGAAGTGGTTGCACCCTTAAAATCTGATTGTAGACATGTCAAAAAGAGCTACTTTCAATGAAACACCCAGGGGGCTACTTTCAATGAAACACTGATTATTGTTTTATAACTATGCTTGTTTTAATAACGCCATAGGCAATGTAGAGATTAATGTTTGTTCAAAGGCCCAAAACAGATATTACCACTCGTTGATTAAACAAACATTATGTTGTAATCGATAATAATCACACAGGTGCATAATGCCTCCCGCATTACGTTTGGCGGTACGCAGTCAGTCACCTTGTTCGCTTCCAAACTTCAACACTCATCACTTGTTCTTGACCCAACGTAGCTCGTAACATGCTTATGGTAAACAAACATTTTGCAAATTATGAGAGGGTCATTCAAGCTTGCCCTGCGACTGGCATGTTGGTGTTGGTTTAACGTCATTTAACACAAGCAATTCACCCTGTTTTATAAGAAAACCAGTCTAAACAAAGTGGTGACGTACTACTGAGTGGTAAAGTACTGGTGACGTCCTGGCTTTGGTGACCCGCCCTGCGTCCAAAAGAAAAGACAGAGCCAGGCAGTCCTGTACTGTACATTAACACCCAAACTCACGTAATGGCTGCTAAAAACCCCAACACTGCTACTCACCTGTTGGTGTTCTAAACAGACAGACTCAGATTCCTGTTCCTATATGGCCATATATGGAGTGTACAGGGATTGATATGGTCAGCTCAACCTGGAATGTGGTGGTGGGGAAGGATCAACATGTGGAATGTCAAAATGGACCAGCTCCATATATCTAAGTGATCTAAGTGTTTGTGTTCCGATATAGAGTTACTGGCTGGCTCCATATATTCAGAGCTAGATGAAGATGATCCAGTTCTTTATGTATGGCTGTCCACTCCAGGGTTAGATGAGGCCCGGCATGCCATAAGTGGAGGTGTGATGTCATGAGATGTGTTTTGGGTTTTGGCTATTTTCAAGGACAAGTTGGCACCAACTCTGGGGTGTGAACTGGAAAACCTTGTGCCTACGATCTGAGCCACTGGACGCTAACGTGCACAAGCACGTAGCAGTACAGAGTGATTTGCTTAGCCGTTATTTAAATTCAGAGTGACTAGTAATCCAATGCAAAACAAGCTCAGATTGTAGGGAAACAATCCAGTCTCTAGGTCGTCCTCAAGGGAGCATTTCGTGACTTCAGTCGCCCTGGTTCTCCACACTCGTGGCCAGCCTGTTGGTGCTTTGCACTCCTGCAACCTTCTTGAGTCCTTGTGACCGGTGCCCATGTGTTGGTTCCTTTTCACAGCACCAGGTTGCTGGCTGTCAAATGTGTTAAGGTCATTGCACACAGGTGCGGTTTTCGCTTCGTTCGCATTCGTTATTTCAATCACGATTGCACGCTGCCGCAGAATATAGCATCCATAGATAAACGGACTGGGGTCAATTTTAAATTTTATCCACATTCTGCAAGTGTCATAACAGAGCTCAGCCAGGCATTATGCACGTCTGGGTCTGTGGGTATTTTTAACAGCCGTGCGAGTGATACTACTACCAGTTTTGGCAGATCAGGACAACAATCATCTCCGTCTGTATGGAATATGTTTATTGATTTTATCGTAGACAAAGTGTAGTGTGTGTGTGTGTGTGTGTGCAGACTGCAAGCTGTTGTTTAGCCTCAATCGGTACACAGTAGGCTGCAGAGATACAGATTACAGAAAGGGTATGAAACAACCCTTCCTTATGAAGGTGAGGATAGGATGAACCCGGTATTCTCTCTTTCTCTTCCTTTATTGCTTCTCCAAATAAGAGGACCAAAAAAATAATCATCGCTACTGCTGCTTGGCTCCATTGCACTCTGGATTTCATTCTGCAAATTTGTGGGAAAACGTTTAAATAGTACGCAAGTAAAGTGTTTCAGTGCGCAAGTATAGTGTTTCGAGGGCTTGCTTTTTGTATTTAAGATCTGTGTGTGTGCATGAGAGGTATTGGATTCAGCTATATTATTGAAAGTTGGTAGACACTGTATATGTTGTAATCACTCCAGTTAACAGGACTGGCATTGGGTACATTTTCAAGAAATGGTATATAATTGGGCTCCTTTGTCCCTGGCTGATCTCCAACAAAGCACACAATGGGTTAGCCTGTGCCGATCCCTTAAAGCAAAGTGTAATTGTTTCTTTTTAATAATTGTACAAACTTCAATTATACTCTGAGCTTTGAGCAAGGCTCACAATGAAACGTCCATGTTACGTTGGCTGCCCCTAATAAAAAATCCAAGAAGGACTTGATCGTTTTGTCTCACTGTTTTTTTTTTTTTTTTTTTTTTTTTTTTTTCCGTATTGGAGTCTGGAGTTGCACACCTCCCCCTGGATGGTAAATAAACCATTCGCGTAGATTGGGTAGTGTTCAGGTTGTCCACCTGGGAAAGTGCTCATTGGAGAGGAGACAACTGTACTGGCCACAGCATTCTGTATTCTGATCTGTGCAATGTAAAATAAAAGCACTAATGTATTGTAATTTCAATAAAACTATCTTCGGACTCCTCTCTACCTAGAGTGACGAGACTTTCCAGTATGCCTGGGGTTGTGAGTGTGCAGAATTAATGTAAAGTTATTATAGGCAACCTTTTAGCCAAAAAACAAAATAGATATCTATATTGCTGGCCTTTTTCTTCACTATGCCGCCTCTACTTTGACCCTGCAGCTGTCTCCCAGCAGACAGCCACTTGCAGAACAAGGTGGTGCTAGTGTGTGTCTGTTGGGGGGGGGGGGGGGGGGCGTTTTAGCCAATCACAGCACAGCAGTCTCCAGCAGTTTCATACTGAGCCAATAGTGGAGGTGATGTGGAGTTAGATTCAAATCTGTGTACAAATACAGAGTTTGTACACACTTTCCTATAATACTTCTTTAAAAGGATCCCTGTCTAATAAGATAAACATCAATTAAAACATTATACTCTGCCTATATAACTAAAATAAAGAAATTAAAACACCAATGGCATCTTATTTCTTTCATAAATGGAGAATATTTCACTCAACAGGAACTGTTCCTGGCACAGGATGATGATGTCACGTGTGATCTAGCTTTATAGAATATATGAACATGCTCATGTGACAACATCATCCTGCGACCGGAGCACCTCCTATTGAGTGAAAGATTCTGTATTTATAAATGAAATAAAGTATTGAAGGTGTTTTTTTTTATCTGCATGTTTTAGTTATGGAAGGCAAGTACTACTGTATAGTGTTTTAAGGCATATTTGTCTTATTAGCCAGGGATCCTTTTAAGGACTATAGATATAAAGATGTGCTAAAGACGAGCCTCTTACCTTCGGCTAACGTGGAGATTGTTTTCACCTAAATCATCTGCACCCCAAAATACGGGGTTGCACAAATGCACATGGCGGTATTTTTTTCCATTTAAAGGCACAAACACAGGTATCCATAGGGACATGGGGAAATTGTATATGATCAGGGCTGCACATAACTATTTTGGTCTGGTACTCAGTGGAGCACCAGGGGATGTTACCTGGTGCTCCAAAAATGCGGCGATCGTATCGGCGACCCATATGGACCCGTATCGGCGACTCATATCGACCCCTATTTTCAGACCTCCATTTCTAGGGAATAGATTGGGGGAACAACACAACATCTCTAAGGTGCATGTCAATGACATAACATGTTGGAAATGGGTGGAATTCCCCTTTAATGCGTTCTCTCTGCATGTTAATTACATAACAGGTTGGAAATGGGTGGAATTCCCCTTTAATGCGTTCTCTCTGCATGTTAATGACATAAATGTTGGAAATGGGTGGAATTCCCCTTTAATGCGTTCTCTCTCTCTCTCTCACTCACACACACACACACTCTCACACACACACCCACACTCTCACACACACACTCACACAGCCCCGTTGCGTTCAAGATGAGGGGCGAACGCAACGGCAACAATACTAAGCGACATTGTGCATCAGCCACTTTACAGCAAAGACGTCTTTTCTGTGCAGTCTCTTTGGAGATTGCGGTGATGGAACACCAAAATAATTCCTTAATGGTGCTTGCTTCTTGGAGATTTGACGAGAGTTTAGCTGTAAGTTAGCAGAATAATGTGTCAGTGTGGGCTACTAGCAAGTAGCATGGATCGATCGAGGAAGGAGGAAAAGACACTGCGTTTGGCCAGTGTCGCCAACTGCCAAAATCCAAAATGCATTAGTGTCACTTCAAAAACGCACTCGAATGCATTAGAATGAAATTAATGCACTACAATGAAACCAAATGGACCCTTACGCGTCCATTTGGTTGGGGCCTGGTTGGTTGGGGTCTGGAAAAAAGCTAAATATAGTGACAAATGAGTCAGGTTGGCAACACTGGCCAGTGCACCCATGTGTCCACAAGACACGGTGTGATTGGCCAATGGGGGGCCAATTCATGCAGCCTGAATAGGGACAACTGGAGTTGAAAATACATTGTAGAGGAGCCGCCATTGGACTGGCCCAATGAAGTGAACGGAGTTGGCGAATTTCTATGTATACTAAGGCTTCTGGCCATAAACAATATTAATTTTTATTATGAGGCCCATCTGTGGTGCGCAAAAGCGTTCCCCAGCCCGTAATTGACAGCGCCATGTGCTTGATTGAACGCTTGTGCGCGCTGGCGCGCCAGTTGTGTGCGGTCCTGTATATCATTGCTGCTTGTGATTTTTTTTTTGGTTTTGAGATTAATCAATTAAGTAAGCTGGCACCCCGACTAAAAGGGGGCAAGGCAGGCTGTCAAAATGGCACCTAAGGTGATGCCTTTAAGCTGGGTCCCACTTTGGGGTGGATTGAAAATATGCTCACCCTACTTTAGCAACACTAAGCTCTTTCCCCTCTTCTAGGCTGTCAGCTGCTATGACGCGCTCATCCTGAAAGCAGAGGGAAAAGTGGACGCAGAGATGTTCTGTCAGCTGGGTCACTTCAACCTATTACTGGAGGACTATCCAAAAGGTCTGTACCCCGCTCTCTATTTTGCACACCTATTGTCAGCCAGTGTTTTAATGATAATAGTCTAGATTTTAAATGTGTAGGGCGTTTGATATTGTGACTAACTGCCCTGTTGCCTTCTCTCTTTTCTGTATCATGTTCTTCTTTCCATCTCCCCATTTCCTTCAGCATTATCTGCATACCAGAGGTACTACAGTTTACAGTCGGACTACTGGAAGGTGAGTTCTGTCATCACTGGGCAACAGCCACAGCGTTGTAGGTGCTGCAACCGTCTGCATTCAATGCACCTCTTTTTGTACAGATCTCTTCTCTATAGTTGACACTGAAACCAATGATGGGCTTTGAAAGTTTGTAACCGTTTATTTTATAGCAGAGCCGCATGTTTATTTGGTTGAAGCGACCAGCAAACAGTGTTTGATTTGGTTTCAGCTAAGGCATTAAGAAAACCACCGCCGTTTCATTTTAAAATAGTATAGTTTGGATTGAATGTCTTTACTGAAATGAAAAGGCTACAGAATAACTCTTTTTTTTTTTTTTCTTCTTCTTTTTTTAGTCGTCACACTGGTGCATGCTGTGAATCGTTCAATTTACCTTTTCATATTTCATTATGTACATTACTGTAAATGGCAATAGCTGGCAAAGCTTGCTTTGCTTATTTTGCTTATTTCTGTCATTTTTTTTTTACCTAAAGCAATATTTCACAAAAACCCTTTGGTTTAGTAGATATTTGTTATTAATTTTAGCTGCCCCGCCCCCTTCTTATACAAACCCAATATAACTTAAAACTCCATTTTAACCATGGTTAATCTGGTTTCCTAATATGTGAGGGATGCATGGAATTTCATTTACAGTTTTCATTTATTTTTAAAACATTTTGGAAAATGCCTCCACATTTAGGCAAGCGCATACCCACCCTGGTTGCAGCCAAACAAATAAAACAATATTTTAAAAATGAACGAAAACAGTAAATGAAAAAGCACAGCCCCTTATGGGGCAGCTATGAACATGAATTATCTAAATACTAAATGGAGTAACTGTCTGGGGTGTTCACATGAGACGGAGTAGATGATAAAATTACCATGAATCGTGTGCATGTTAGTAGGGTCTTACCAATAGCCGAGGTGCGGGGAGTTTTGACAGTAAATGGGGCTGGCAGATATGGGCTCCCAAGTCTTCATTGACTGTGGGTCTGACTGGGTGAAACTGGGTTGAAGCACTTGCTCGCCCCTTTTTGTATGAGCTCTTTGTCGAGGCTTTATTGATCATGTCATGGTTACTAGGGCAGGGAGGGATAGTGTCGATGTCTGAGTGAGTCGGACTGTAATACGTTTATTTAGTAGATGTGTTTAAGGAGAATGCCTGATTATAGGCATACATGGTGTACTGACCATAGTTGCCCAGACCAATATAGACCCATAGAGCTCCACTGTGAACCCTGGCATTGTTGAGTACACCAAGGGTTTATTTTAGAAATGTTGAGTAGGGGTCCCCAGCATGTAGAAACTATCGGATGGTAACATACGTGGAGCAATTTTCATAATTTGCATAAGATGTGACCATATCATTAACAAAGGGCAAAGGCAAAATTTCATCATGCTTTATGTAACATGTGGTCTAACTTCTAACTAGGGTTTTTTTTTCTTGACGCTGAAACCATTCCAAACCTTAGTTAAAAATAAATAGAAAAAAAACTCATTGGGAAAGAAAAAACTCATAGCACTTGCCCAAATGTGCTGACTAAGCACATTTATTATGACAGGTATGGCTGGTTTAACCCAAGGAATGTTTTATGAGCAAAACTATCTTGGAATGAGTTCTGCATCAAAACCTAAAAAAAAAAACATATCACATGCAATTTTTGCCTTGTATTCACGATTTTCCCCGCACCGGTGAGGACCGGAACCAGAGCACACACGTCCATGCAGGGTTGCCATGTCTGCTTATTATTATAAGCAACCTTTGCAGGAAATCACTTACAAATAAATTATTGGTAGTTGCTGGTTGAAGTTGTTTGGGCTTGTTTCTAAAGTATATGCTAGTTGTTTATGTGAGCATACATTCTGAAGCTTAAACCAGTGTTTTCCCACATTTATTCAAGGAACCCCAGATTAATACTGTATGTAGGCCTAATTGTCCACAGACAACCATCAGAAAATACTGTCTGCCTTTATTATTCAAATGTTTAAAATGCACTCAGAATATTTCATTTCTTTCTTGATGTGTTTTTAAATGACAGATGTCCAACTTCACTGTGTCGCTGTGAGCTTGTAGATCAGCTATGTTCATTTGTGCTGGTATTTATAGTCCTGTCCACTTGTTTGGACCCAAGGGTCCATTTGGTTTCATTTTTACGTTGGTTTGGTTTTATTTTTACGTTGTTTAACCAGTCATTACATCTGGTTAAACAACTTTCCCTCTTATTTAGCTGGGGACCACCCCTCTAAAGGACCACTGATGGTCCACGGACTACCGGTTGAGAACCACTGATTTAAATGGACACATTCGAGTTGGACCAATACTACTTGGAGACAATGGGCTATGGCACCACAATACTTAGAATAATAATAATAACTAGGCCAAGAAATTGTTTAGAGAATTTGCTCAGTGTAGTATGTTGCTTCGGCTATTGCATAGTGTCTGACGATTGACTATGTTACAACACAGTTACCATCCTTGTTTTAGTCATTTGTATTGTTTTCTTTCTTTCAGAATGCTGCCTTTCTATATGGCCTTGGCATGGTTTACTTCCATTACAATGCATTTCAATGGTAAGTACCTCTCTGTGAAACAGCCGCTGTGTTGATTTCTCCGCTAGTTCTGTTTTCTATTTCCCAATCCTGTTGTTTTTTTTTACTTCTTTGTTTGATTGTGTTGTTAATTCTCTAGGGCTCACGTAGCTTTGTTAATAACTTGCAAGTGTTTGTTGCCTCTCTGTCTTAGCTTAGCTAGGGTGAGCAGATGCGAACTGTTCATTTGAGGGACAGAATCATTGCATGGGTGGGACAAGTGGGGAAACGTTACAGTACGACACAGGGTTAGCAAATCATTAACATATTGATGTCCTATTCAAAAAATAATTCAGATTTCAATTCAAATATTGTTGATCTACAAGCTCAAAATGTACAAGCGTTTTCAGCTTGTAGATCAACTATTTTAGTTTACAGTTTAATACCACAGTCCATGTAGTGTGGCCCCCTGGGGTGAGTGTGGAAATACTTCTGGAGTTATTTTAAAAGACTTAAAAAACATATCTCTAGCA
Organism: Benthosema pterotum; assembly: GCA_039105355.1. NCBI lineage: Eukaryota > Metazoa > Chordata > Actinopteri > Myctophiformes > Myctophidae > Benthosema > Benthosema pterotum. The sequence goes on along the minus strand of CM076978.1, from coordinate 32,496,981 downwards.
GGAAAAGAGACAACAGAAAGCCACATATTGGGACATTTGAACACCTCTCAGTCACAATGTGAGACAGGGTCTCAATTTGTGGTATGCCGGCTAAAACTCTCTCGGAAATGAGGGACTGTCCCTCGCAAAGAGGGACATCTGGTCACCCTGAGTTGAGCATAGGTTTGTAATTTGCGTCTGCTGTGAAAAGAGACATAATTGTCCAAAGGAAGGGAGAAACAAGGACACGGTAATCTGCTCCACATTCTATCGCAGACCGAGTGTTTGCAGGGGAGTGAGTTTGTTTGAAAGCTGTCGTGCACCTATCATATCCTCTGTATTGACTTTGGGGGAGGCCATTTGTAAACTAACGGCGCACAGACAGACACACACACTCACAGACACACACACAGAGGGAGGGCATTGGGGACAGCGCGGTCGTGTCCCTGTTTGAACTAGCCTTGGTGGAATAATGGGTTCACGGTCACCTTTTAAAATGCATTCAGTCCTCGCTGTGGCTTTCTACCACCACTTTTGGTGGAGCTTTCAGGCAGCCCAGCTGTTTGGGCCAAGTTACAAGCACTGGGGTTTTTGTTTGTTTTTTTCCCCCCGAAGTCAAGTTCCATGCGTGGCCTGTGTGCGTGTAACAGTGTTTACCATAGATGGAGATGCTGCTGGCTCAGGGTTTTCACACTGCAGCCGCCATAAGTCTTTGCTCAGCAGTGTTTTACGGTCGGTTGGACTCGGACTCCACTCCTTGCGGAGAAGTCTGCCTTTGTAAGGGCTTAAGAGTCTAACGTGATGAGTTTTAGGAGCCACTGTTTGGCTCGGCAGCTTTGTCACCCAGATTTTCATCCTGACTGATGGTGATTTAAAGGGAAACTAACTTAAATTAAACTTTTTATTTTTGTTTAGTGTTTTTGGTGCTCCCATGTATGTTTTCTATCCCCACAAATTATCTAGTTTCAACAATCAGTCTTTCATATCTTACAGGAAATTTAATGTAAATTGCTCTCAGGAACAGTTCGTTTGATTTTGGCCTCATAGTGATGTCATCAGTGCACCCTGCTTTGTATAATTCCTCCTCTGCTTCAGTCTTCAGTTCCAAATTTGCTTATCCACTTTGTTTATAATGTCCAGCATTGTTGGTTTTCCAAGTTGACATGGAATTTAAACAAACCTGGTTTTATCTAGCATTAGTATTGTAATGACTATACTATAATATAAAATATCTGCATATCGGTGCCCCCAACCACATCAGGACATTGTGATACTGCAGCTAAACTGTTCATTAAGAAATGACTAGGACTGGTTATATTAGCTCACCATTTGAAATAAGCTTGAGGGACGTATACAATACGTATACAATACGTATACAATATGATATCAAGTATTAAAAACAATTTTAGGAATCAATTTTATTCGCGCAAAAAACATCTACATTTTTATAGTTGTGTGTTTTCTATTGTATGATTTATTCCTTGTTTTAGTGTAAAATCTATTTTATTTGTCATAGTGTGCTTGCTAGTTAAAGTTAAGTCTGCCCCCCCCCCCCCCTGTTTTATAGTTTGGTTTTAGCTTTAGTCCCTCTCCCGCCATGTACTACAGATTTATAGATTTTTTTCTAGTAAAACATAATAAAAGTAATAAAAGAAGAAAAGAGGTTGGTTTGTGTGGACAGATACGGTTTACGTACTCAAATTCTATTTTTGTTTCACTTTAAAAAAAATCTTATGTTTTTGTTCAAACTAGGGCTGAACGATATGGGTTCACAATTGTTGTTTAAAAAGTTTTAAGTGTAGCAACTGTGGAAAATGATTGGTTTTCTACGACTTGATGAACATTTATTTTGAAGGCTTGACCGGAAGTTAAAACAGAAACTGTGCATTTTGTGCATGTGGATCAGCTCCATTGATTTCAACATTCACTTGATGATGAACATGCTAAGCTAAGTCATTTGGTTCCCAAACTTTCATGTCAAGGACCCCCGAATTGACAATGATTAGCCTGCGGACCCCCACTTGATTCCCTTGTCGTTACTGTTAGTTTAACTCCGAGAGTGTACAAATATACACACGTAGATCCATAGAGTTACAGACCCATAAGTGCCCATTTGGTTCCAATCTATCATTTAGTGGAAATCCATGAAGGACCCCTCGAGTCGGGAACCACTGTGCTAAGGCTTTGCAATTTACTGGTGTTGAAATGTAAACGTATATCAAGCAGACTTACACAAACATTTTCATACAGATTGTGCTAGGTTTCGGCAAACGACTTGGAGCCATCAAGGACTTTGCAGATGGCAGTAATTCTTTTTCTTCAAGAGCTGAGTGACCAAGTAGGAGCGATGGGCAATCTGAGACAAGTGTGGCTGCTCTTTACATGCACACACCCAGTGCCCATTACTCAACGTGTAGAGCCAGACAGTATTGGTTGTACCGATGCACCGGTCATTTTAGGCACCGATGTAAAAAATCGCTGTTTATATTCAACTACAGTCCACCCTGCACTTTCTCTGTCCTGCGCCGCTGTATTGGAGAAGCATAATGTTACAGTAGTATTTCACCTGGTTCTACATGGTCTAGTAAAGGAAAAAATCCATTCATCCATCTGGCATCCATTTCTTATTTTAATTGATCACTAAATATCACTCCAAAACATTACTCTTGTCGGTGTAGTTCTCTTCAATATAGTATATGGCATCGGTCCGGCGTTCAGAGAAACGGCTGATATTTTTTCCTTTGGCACTCGCAAAAGAACCAAAAGTAAATGGTATCCAAATCAACCATATGCTGTATATTCCTGTACCTAGCTTACATACCTGCACGGATGTCTAGCTTACATGCACAGCATGAGATTGATTGTCTGTCATCCATATCGTTGCTTCTTTTGCCATTTTCCTATCTCATCCAGATATATGATAACAAAAAAGTATCGTTCAGCCCTAATATACAATTTAACAAATTGTAGCTTAGAGTTTGAAGGCTTAATATTGACTGCTGCAGGTTCCCTTCCCTTCCCTCTCTCACTTGTCCAGGCCAGAGCAGCCCCCCTCAGCAGAGGCCCAGGCAGGACAGAGAAGGTAGGCCCCACTACCCACCTTGGTTTAGCTCTCCATCTAGAAGCCCCTTAAAACATGTATAGAAGCCCCATGAAAATAGTAGGAAATGTGTGCATATTCCGTGGGCAGTCGGTAGGTAGGCTTTGTCCACTTGAAGCCCCCCTCTCCCCGCTAATAGTCCTGTCCAGCATTCAAGCTCGCTAGCTTGAATGCTGCTGCTCTTTGGGCAGATAAAATGCTCCATCGCGTTTCCCCACCTTGCCTGCTGCCCTGCGGTCCATTACCGCGGCTAGGCTAATGAGGCAGCATTCGTCCGGTGTACACGCTGCATTGAGTTCTAAAACCTGGGGGGAGGCTCTCCTCTCCTCGCCCTCCCTTTGCTCTGTGCGCCCAGCCCCCCCCCCCCCCCCCCCCCCACCCCCCAGTCCCTATTGCCTCTGCTCCCCATGCCCCCAACTTGTCCACGTTTCTGTTTCTCGCTTATTATCACCAACTCTCCCCACCAGGAAAAAAGGCCACTGCATCCTCCTCAGCCCTGTTGCTGCTCCTCTGCCAAGCTTTTACATGTCCTAAATCTCCCAGGCCGGGGGGAAATGTGTGTGAGCTGGTGGGGGGTGGGGATGGGAGGCTAGTAGCGGGTCATCTGGGTTTCTCTAGGGCAGAGAAATTACGTCACCCGAAAGGAATGCTTAGCTGTCAGATGGTGAATGTTGCTTCACACAGCTCCCAGGAACGGTGCAGCAGCAAGCGCTCGCTCCACCAACTTTCATTACGGAGAGGAAAGGAAAGGCACAAGATATTTAAAGTGGTCCTGCATTGTTGGCTGTACTGACAATTTAGCTTACTGTATATTCAGGGTTGTAGGAAGTAATAATGCAAGGCTTGTAATGATTTTTTTTCCATTAAACACAAGACAAAGGCTGTCCAAAGTTGGGTTATTTATTCGTCAATTTGTAATTAGCACTTATAGTGCCATATGGCTATAGAGGCGTACACGCATGACATCATACTGAAGTTATGCGGGACTGTGTGGCAGAAAAGTAATACTTTCTGGCCCATACATCCAAACAAAAAAAAATCTGATTGCATTAAACCAATTTAAAGGTATTGTGAATTAAAAGACAATTTGTATCTTTGGTTTTCCTGCTGAATGTGATGTCACATTCTGCAAATCCCATATACGTCCATGGAATTTGCCAGCAAATGTTGCCGTTTCCACTGTTTTCACTGTTTTCATTGCAGCTCAAAAGCCTTCCAAACCTCCCGACCAGAAAACCCACTGCATGTTCAAAGCTCAGGATTTCTGGGTGTAATTGAGATCATAAAATAAATGAAAATTAATTTCACAAAACCTTTAAACTCAGTCAGTCTGTCACGCATTATTGCCACTAGACACTAGATGCCATTCACTTTATGGCAGTGGTTTTCAACCAGTGGTTCTGGGACCACCAGTGGTCCTTGAGAGGGTTTCAGGTGGTCCCCAAGTTGTTTAACCAGATGAAAAGTTGGTTAACCAGATGTAACTCTTGAGAGCGTAAAAATGAAACCAAATGGACCCGCAAGCGTCCATTATTTGATTTCATGTTTACACTCTCGAGATAAAATATTCATCATGTGAATTAGCCCAAGTCTACACAACTATAGAATGTAGAAGATTGATGGTCGTTTTGATCTGTATGTTTGACTGTTTTGTTTCCCAAATCTAGCCTGGAATTGTGGACAAAAGACAAAAGATCTTTAGTTTTTTTGGTCTGTGGCTCAAATGCTGAATAAATAGTGGCCCTGGTATCCAAAAGGTTGATACCCCCTATATTAGCAAAGCTAAAACGGGGTCATTTTTAGGTAGCAGACCCGGTGCTGTCCTCGGCTGCCCCTCCTCGTCAGAGTGAGCCTAGAGGGTATTGCTTAAGTTTTTTTTTTCTGCTGGTTTAGAGTCGGCCTTTAACGCTCTGTGCCACAGCCTATCGTGTCCTTCGCCAGAGGAAAAGACAACACTGAGCATACATTCATTCTGGAGCCAGGCAGGGAAGAGAGAGGGAGAGCACAGGGAAAGGAGAGGGATAGTGGGAGGGAACGGATAAGCGAGGAGGAGGGGAGAGGAGAAAAAAAGGGGGCCAATGAGTTCAGATCGCTTTCCCTCAGAGTAGTGTGTGTATGTGCGTGTGCGTGCGTGAGCACGAGCGTGTACGCCGGCCAGCAGAGAGCTTGGTACTCTTCTATCGCCTGCTGGGAAAAGAAATGGGTGGGGGGGGGCTGGGGTTCATGCTGTCATGTGATTGCCGTTGTTTCTTCAAAGTACTCCGTTAAGTGGCTTCATTTGGAATCTGTTATTTGTTAAGTCTTACTTTTTTTTGGGGGGGGGGGGGTTTGCAGAGGAGAGACTATTTGTTGTCAAGGTGACGGCCAATGCTTGCACTTTACTCCCATCATTTTCAGCTCATCTCTCCCGGTCCCTGGCCCTCGCTGCACCCATCGCTGCTGCTGCCTCTTCTTCCCCCTCCTTGTTTAATCCAAACTAGGAAATTGAGTTGAAATGATACCGCGATTCTGGCTGCAAACAGACTTGAGATGAAGCCCCTTTGAGCTCCCATCTCATAATCATACTCTTTTTCTGTTGGAAATGTTTTTTTTTTTTTTTTTTCCTAAAATCTGTGTTTGGTGTAATTTGCTGTGCAACATTGTCAGTGGTGCTCTGCCTGTATATTCGCCAGAGTGCAAAAAGAATCACCAATCTTAAGTTGAGTCTAAATGGATGCTAGAATTGTCCATTTAGAACACTGCTTCTCAACTGATTTTTCTGTACATGTTGATGAAGACAAGTTCACCCTGTCTCTTAAAATATATATATATATATATATATATATATATATATATATATATATATATATATATATATATATATATATATATATATCTATATAAATATATATATATATCATATAGGTCAACTATCTGTAGAGAGGTTTGTCTCACATGTTATGCTTGGCTGTGATTGGACCATAGCAGTTTGGGGGGTGGGGTTTGCTATAGGTCAATTGTTCCCAGGAATCCAGATGCAGAGTTATTCTCTGCGCGTGTGTGTGTGTGTGTGTTTTGAACATCTTTATTACAAGTCATTGAGCCTATGGCACTGAATGTGTCCTATATGCATCTCCTCTGTTCTCTGCAGGGCGATCAAGGCATTCCAGGAGGTGCTGTACATTGACCCCGGTTTCTCCCGAGCTAAAGAGATCCACCTGAGACTGGGCCTCATGTTCAAAGTCAACACGGACTACGAGTCGAGCTTAAAGGTAGTTATCATGTTCCTGACAACACGCAGCATTGCTGGTTGGATTGTCAGTTTTGCTCCTCTGTAAGAAGTAATATAACGAGACTACGTCCTACGAAACGGTAATAATATTACAGTTACTTCAAGTTACTTTCGTCATGCTGCTGCTTTCAACAGTATCACTTGGTGAAGGGAGAAGAGCTAATGCCACTTTATTTTGACCTAAAAAAGTGTAATGAACAGCAACCGAGCATTAGTACAGTCATCAGATGTACAAAGCCATCTGGTGTGATACGTTACATATTACTCTTGAGTTCAAGTAATAAGTGCCAAACACTGGTTATCGTAGAAGGCTATTTTCGGACCAAAGAGCATTTGCCTCTGTGGTCCTCGTGTAAACAAAGGTTTGTGTGTGTGTGTGTATGGATCATCTGTCCCGTCTGCTTGTCCCCGGGCCTGGGCTGCTGCCGTCTCTTGACACCATGTTCAGATTGTAACGGAGATGAGCTGTGATCCGGGACTGGAGCCTATATGGATCCATTGTTGTCTGAGAGTGCCGGTTCCCCCTTCAGGGCGCCGGACGGGGGAAAGCTATCTGATCCCTGGCCTTTTGTCCTGCACAGACTAGACCTCAGGGCACTACAGCAGACCTACCGTATAATGTACAGTACGTCTGACTGGGCTTGAATAGGTCATGCTACTCAAGTGGAAACACCAACCGCACTACCTGCCAAAAGGACTTTCGTCGGCAAGTCTGGGATTTTAGTTTTTTCTTTTTTTTACCCTGAGGATTGCTTTGCAACTACACTTAAAAGGCACTGTGGATAGTGGGTGGAGCAGTGGTAGTGCTGTCGCCTCACAACTAGTAGGTCCTGGGTTCGATTCCCGCTAGGGACGCTGCCTGTGGGTGCTGGCAGCGTGTCTTCCTCCTCCTCCGCGTCATCAGTGCCCGTACCCGAGGCGGGCGGTTGCCGCATGTGTCCTTTCTGTGTGGAGTGCCTGTTCTCCCTGTTTCTCCTAGGGTAGATGCCCTCATTAAAAACATTCAGTCTCTAGACTGCCTCCCCCTGGCCAGCCAGGGCACCTGATAAAGGGAACAGGAACTGGTTGGCATAACGGGTTCCTTTCACGCGCTACGTCCGACCAGGGGAAACTCCTCGCCTGTCAAGTGAAAAGAGCTTGGACTCCTCACTGGGTGAAAATGTATATGTCGAACACTCAGCAGTGTGGAGTCTGCAGGATCTGAATGACGATGCCTGCATGGATTTTTGCATGTAGAAAATTTGAATATGGTAATAATGGCACTCAAATGTCCAAATAAGGAGTGGTTTGTACTAGCCAGCTGCTCCATTGTTGGCGTCATGCGCACATTGCAACTTGTGTGTGTAACAAATGGAGCCAAGCGGGACTGCATGTGCTGCACGTCCTCACTACCGCCATAGACACACACACACACACACACACCCACCCTCTTACACTGACTGTTGACTTGCTGCCAGCCACACAGTCACGCACGCACAGGTTGCACTGCCCTAGTTGTGTGTGTATCATGAGCCGTGGGTAATGTTTGAGTGGTGAGAAATTGAGCGGTGGAATTCAGTTCATTGAAGGAGGCATGAAGGACGACATTAGCACAGAGGTGGAAAAAGAAATGTAGAAAAAGTGATTTTTATTTTGGAAGGGTTGCACACAGATGGTCTCACGTTCCTCCTTCGACGGATGGTAAGGTCAGAGAAATGAAGCTTTAAAGGAATAGTCCAGATTTTTTGTTAACTTAAGTTGTATGAAATGCTGTCCATTAATTAATATAGAGTTCATTATTCCACAAAACTAACGTAATTCGTATTGTTGCATTTCTAAAATATTCATTCATATTCATTCATACGTTCATTTTTGACCCTTCTATCACATGGAAATAATTTTGGGCGTAGTGAACGCAATTTTGCCAGTGTTTTGGATGTAGTGCACGCACACGCACACAAACATAACCATGAACATGCATGCCTGACCCAACTACAACAGACCTTGCGGTAAACCCCGCCCTCTCCCCAGCATCAAACCCATGGGTTGGACACTTTCCAGCTGGGCTCATTCATTCCAACGTAAATATGTGTATTACACATTAAAAGACTGGCTCATTTTTAGAACCAGACCTTCAAAAATCTCTTCCAAGTCCGTCGAGAAGGCCTGCCGTAATTATACAGTGGAAATGCATATGTCTGACATTCCATTTTTTAAAAAAATGTTTCATTCAATTGTTTCGAATAATTTCATCATCTAGGAAAGGTAAATTGTTCCTCATTGTTCCCCTCCTTCGTCTTTCAAGTGAAGACATTTGGGTTTTCTCACAAAAAGAGGCAACACATACGCGACGCTGCTTTCACTACCCCCCCCCAAGCGGCTTACTAATTTAGTCATGCAGAGGAAAAGGCGAACATGAGAGAGTGGCACGAGAGAGATGACAGACCATGCTAGCATTGCGTTCTAGTCAGGTGATGAAGTGTACCGCGTGTAAATCCACAGAGACCACCTTTCAGCTGGGAGGGGAGGGAGGGAGGGGGGAGAGAGGTGGCTGCACGCGCCCGCCCTCTCTCTCTGTCTCTCTTTCCCTCCCTCTCTAGCTTTGAGGTATTGTGTGTCATCTCGCTGCACTCTCTCCACCGCAACCGTCTGCTGAATAGTAATCAGTGACACCGGGATAGGAAGGAGGGAGGGAGGGAGAGAGAGATAGCTAGCAGAGAGAGAGAGAGAAAATCGAGGGCGGGAGGCGCAGACAGAGTGAAGGGGAGGTGGAATGCCAAGCCTGACAATCCTCCTGCTGCATTATCTGCCTAGTAGTAGAACGACTGGTGAAGAGAGAGAGAGAAGAGGAAAAGAAAAGGACAGTGAGTCACACGGAGGGGGAAAAAGAGGAAGATGCAGCCAGGGTGCCAGGCGGTAGGGGGGGCGAGCATGTGCCAAAGGGTTTAGGTAAGGATTGCACGTGTGTGTGTGTGTGTTGTGTTTGTGTGGGGTCGTATGTTAGTATGCATATTTGCTATCTTAACTAAATTGTGGTTGTCATCATCCTCCACGCGCACACACAAAAAATAAGGTTTATTTGTGGATTATAATGTTCAATTATGCGTGTATACTACTAATATTACCAGGGCTTTGCATGCTTTGCACCTGCATGCATAGTCAGGTGTACTGACCATGCATGCAAAGCCCTGGTGGCCCAGCCAGAGCGAAAGCTGGCAAGGAAGGAGCCAGCTGGACTTACTTAGTGTTTTATATATATAATCTCTTGACATTTGAATACTATCACCCCAACGCTATTATTTGCTAACCCTTTTGTGAGTGGCGTGCTGTAGGTGGTAAAGGTACAGAATTCTGATAACCGGATTGTTTTTTAAATGTAATGGCTTGTTTCTATCGACCCAAAGGGAACCAAGGGAATCCAACCTCTTTGGTCCACTCCATGGCATGAAGCCTGCCCACCTACCTGGCAGCCTGTTCAAGCGCAGTTGTTGTCTCATATTGGGATTTGCTTCTGGCTTCCTTCTGGTTGTGTTCTCCTCGCTCACAGAACACCACTATACTTCCCATCCTGACCCAGATAACTGGAAGGCACTGCACAAATCATGTGCCGCTCGTGCTCAGCTGCACCGTGTCACTGTGTGCAGGACTGGGGACACCATGAAGGCACCTATTTGTAGGTGTGTGGTGGTGGTGGGTGCGGGGGGAGTTGCTTCTTAGTCTACTGTATCACCCAGTAATCTTAACAGCCTGATGGAAGGGGGCACCTCATTCGTCACCTGGAGACCGGCGTGGTGCACGTGGATTTGTTCAGATGACGGTATCGTCAGCAGACATACTCATTTTCCTCAACGTTACATGCCAGCTTGGTTAATTTTACATGATACGTTTGGGTATCACACCCTAAGAAGAGGGAATTGGTTGGGTTTTATCTGCGCTTTTTTCCCAAAGGGAAGCGTGGCACGTTATCAGCCCCCCCCTTCCCCCCAGAGCGCTGTTGTCTCGGAAGCCGATCTCAGGTTAATGGGTCCATTCGCCGACCCCCGGGGGTGGTGCTACGCATTGTGGCTTGGCCACGCCCAAAGCAACCACGCTGCTAAGCCTCTGCAGACATCTGCCCTGCCCATAGCAACCCTGCCATACCGGCTACTACTAGATCACACAGACACATGCACAGCACACACACATGCACAGCTGCTGAATCTTAGCCCCTCCGGATGGACAGGAGCAAGCTCTGCCTTCTCCTCCTCTATAATCTCGACAGTCAGTGAAGGTTTGAGAGCTGGCAGTGGATGTCAAGAGAAATGAATCATCTCCCAATATCAACTTGTCTCTCGTTTGGCATAGAAGTAGTAGGATATCTTGCACACAGTGGGCAGTAGGCAAGGCACTCTTTTTCTGTGTACCAATGTCATTTTTTTTTTTCAAAATGTGCAAATGCTTCACAAACCTTTTATGTTTACCTTACTAATGTCATTCCTTCCTCTCTCTGTCTCCGTAGCATTTTCAGCTGGCTTTGATTGACTCAAATCTCTGCACTTTGTCCAAAGCTGAAAGTAAGTGGGCATTACTACTAATAATAATTACCTCTCATGGATGCTCATTGGCAACACACGGATGTATGAACAGAGTGTATTATTAGATCTGGCTTTCAGCCATCCAGTCGGCAGCTTGTGCATTTTAAAAGGGAACGGTAGAAGTAGGTGGAGGGATTTTTTTTTCCTTCCTTATTTCATCCAGTGCAATGTTTCCTTTTTCTGCTGCCGTTTCCCTGCTGACTCTGCCTGAGACAGTGGTTGCCTAGGAGACTGTACAGGGAAAGCAGAGCTGGAAGTGGCTTTGCTTCTCCAGTGCACATAACAGGCTGTGATTTCACATCACACACATTAGGGCTGGCCAATTAATGTGTGTGTATGTACAGTATGTGTATATATATTCGAGAAGCACTCAACAAATTATGTTTTTGTTTTATTATTATATCCACAAATCAACATACTTGTTAGAATCAAGTTGTTATCATTATTTTTTACGAACTTGATTAGTCTGATTAAACACACACAAGCCCTGCATTATGCTTTGCTGTACATAATGGAAGGCAAAAATGGCAAACATAGTTTAACTGCAAATTGGAAATACAAGAAAAGTCGTATTAACTCTTTGACAGATTGACTGTAGACTGATCAGGTTGTCAGGCTTGTTCCTTGTCCTAGTAAATCCTCTGTTGTAAATTTGTGCAAACGAACCATACTCAAAGACGGCTTAAGGTGTCTACTTTAACGTTAAAATAAATACCCTGTTGATATGTTTTTTATATACATTTCCACATTTCACCGTTTCCATGACTCATTCAGAGATACTGTAAATGCTTTGAAAGTTAAATGTTAAGTGTTTTCTGGGTATTGTAGTGCAATCACCACTTTAAGGACTTTATGACGTGGTCTGTGGCAAGTTATCTTAGCTTATTAATTAAAACGTTTAAAACGACTTTTATAGTGTTAACCAGACAACGGTTGTAAAGAAATCGCTCCAAAAGTTGTCAAGGAGTTAATGGAAATCAAAAGACAAGGGTTTTGAGTAATCCCCATCCCTAGCTTGTACACACAACACACGCACACACACACGCACACACACACACACACACACACACACACACACACACACACACACACACACACACACACACACACACACACACACACACACACACACACACACACACACACACAGTCTCTCTGCTGTCTTTGTCCCTGCTCCATTAGCCTCCCGTCTACGTCCACTGAGTTCCATAGGAGAGAATGATGTTTTACAAAATGTACACGTACCATTTCTAATATTCTGCCTTTCTCTTGTTCTCTCCACAGTTCAGTTCCACATTGCTCACTTGTATGAGATTCAGGTAAGCACTATTATTCCTCTGGTAGATTTATTCCCCGGCTGGTTTGGATGCTCCGCTGAAACGGAGCCACAGGTTTCCCTGATAATCTATAGTGTACTTATTTATTTAATTTATTCCCAAAAATGGAAAAAAATGTTGTTTGATAGAGCCGTTACCTAATGGTAACGATCAGTAGCATTGTGACTCGATCAAACAATAGGGCTACAAAGGAGTGATTGCCAACCGATCATCGGCAATGGCGATGGGCGTAACAATTGTTTTATATTATTTAATTGACGCCCATCAACGCCAATGGATTTTTTTGTGTTGACTTGTCAGAGCTTTGAAGTGGAAACAAATAATTGTATTTACAGTGTGTGTATCTGCCACCAGTATTGGAAATGATTACATTTCTACATTGATTAAGATACTGTATACTGAGAGACATTGCTGAATTCACACCATAAACTTAATATAATTAAATGAAACCACAATAAATCGACTGTTTATTCAGTGCACAGGGGAATTAACTCACAAGGCTGGTTTGTGCCTTTATACTGTATGTTCCTTTCTCTACTTTTGGTAGAACTGAGAACCCCGCCATGCGTTAGAGTGTGTCCAGTTGTCCTTGATTCAGTCTGTGCGATCTTTGGTGTGTGATGCAATGCAGTCATCAGGCTTGCAATGGAGAGCTCCGCTTGTGGGGGGGGTCTATGAAAACTAGGTGACTCCTCTGCATCCTTCAGAGCAGGCATGTGGTTATCCTTTATCAAAGTGACACTCCATGATCCCCTAGTATGAATGAGACAGGGATAAACTCGGATTGAAGATGGAAGAGGAAATCGGTTGTCTTTCGAGGGGGCAGTGAACTCCGTGGAGAGACATACGATTATCCTGATTGGTCACGATAGAAGTCAGAAATGGAACAATTCCAGTATGTTCTGCAACCGAACAGAATCCTACATATTTGTTGTCTCTACCAGGTCGAAGGCATGGTGAACAGTATGTTTTGCACTCCATTCGTCTGTCCGTTCTTCAACATAATTCCTTCTACTAATTATAAGCAGCAAAAACTGTTCCAACCTATGTATTTGCACGCCTTCTTAGTGCCGCGTGAAGTATGTGAAATGAAATGTACAGTATCTTACAACTTCTAGTGCTTGCGCACAAGACAAAATATCACAGTAGAGTAAACTGTAAATGGCAGAATATAGAAGTGGTGGTACTGTGAGCCCTAGTTCCTTTCTTTGTCTTCGGGGTGTTGTGCTCCACGTGGAAGGAAGCAGAAAGAAGCAAAATTGGTGCTGTGCGTGCGCTCATTCATCTAGTTGGGAGATTAGTGAGTGATAATTTATCATGCCTTGTAGACTCTGCACACATGCGCGCATCCACACTGCTTCCTGTGTTAACCCAAGCAGTAAATAATTAGTCACTGGAAAGACAATGAGGTCTCTACTTTTACCACCACCCTTTTTTCTCATTTTGTCGTGTTAAAAAAGTAGTTCAGAGCTATTTGGGCCACTAGTTAAGGGTATTCCAAGGTTGTTGTTCTAATACAATTTGAACAGACATAGTGCAATTTGGGTCATTTCATTTTGAAGTTTCAGTCTGAAATGGAAGGCTGTACGTTTCTGAACCAATCAGAACATTGCATTCCTTCAGGCGAAGACACACGATGAACCTGGTTTGTTTGTTTTTAAATACATATATTGTTTTTAAATACATATACTGTATTAGCAAGCATACTGATCAACAGGATGGGGGCCGTGGGTGTTTAATCCACCTTTTACTGGCGAATAAAAAACAAACACACGTGCTTTAGCATTCTTTTTGCTAACGACTGCTTGTGGTCACGTGAAAACAGCCAAAATCTCCACATGCAGGCCGTCTTTATTTGCAAAAAAAAAAGAAACACGGACAGTAGCCGTTTTCATATTAAATCTCGCTCATCTGCTCAACACTCGGATGCCTTTTATTCTGAAAGATACAGCGGCACCATTGATAAGGGTCATTGTTAAAGTTGCTAGACACGTTTTCTCTTGTATGAGGTAATGGCTGAAGACATGAGCCATTACCTCATAAGAAAAAGAACGCAGCCTCAGGTTGCATGAATGGAGGTTAAACCAGGCTGTGATTTGAATGGAATCTAGGACATGAGAAATTCTTATTTCTGTCTCCAATGTCTCATTTAACATAGTTATGCTGTAACAGCGGCTGCTCATTACGAAATCTCCTCACCTGCTGCTAAGGTTTTCGCCTTCTAAAAGGGGAATTATGTGTCAATACGAGAAACGCTGAGAGAGCCCTGTTATATTTAGAGAGAGAGAGAGAGTGAGAGAGAGGCGTTTGTGTGACAGCGGGGTTGCCTGCAAAACTGACAAAACACTATTCAACAAACGAAGCATTTTGGAGCGTTATTGACGTAACTAGGTTAAACATAGAATATAACATGCATCACATCGTACCACATTTCAACCCTGTGTATGTGCTACTTTGATGCCTTTGTTCGATGCGCTTGCATGATCAAACCCAAAAGCAGAGGAAGTTAAAATATGGGCAACGAGCAGAGCTATGTTTCATGGAGATGCTGTGTGCAAGTTAAAGTAGTGTAACTCTGTTCATTGACATTGCAGTGTGTACAGTGTGCAGGAAATACATTGAAATGCACACCTCATTGCCCTATTTCTCAGTTTGTTTTTGGAATATACTGTTTGAATTAATGGGAGAATAACATGAAATTCAACTTGTTAATATTATTAGTATTTTTGGTGCTCCCATGCGTGTTTTCTATCCCCACAAATGTTCTAGTTTTAACAATCAGTCTTTCATATCATTTAGGACCTTTAATGTAAATTGCTCTCAGGAACAGTTTGTTTGATTTTGGCCTCATAGTGATGTCATCAATGCACCCTGCTTTGTATAATTCCTTGTTATTCAGTCTTCACTTCCAATGTACAGTATAATGTTCACCCTTGCTGATTTTCCAAGTTGACAAAAAGCAGGCTTGTTTAAACAACTCTACTATAAAATATCCTGCATATTAGTGCCCCCACCACCTCAGGACATTGTGGTACTGCATAAAGAAATGATGAGGACAGGTGATTGAGACTGAAAACATTAAATAAGCTTGATCGGCATATACAATATGATATTAAGTGTTAACATTTTTAGGAGTCCATGTTATTTGCGCTTTAATGTGACTTAATTGATATAAAAAGTGCCTTGTACTCCTGCTGGCTTAGTGGTCCACGTGCATGCCACATATAGGATCTGTACTGATAGCATGTTGCATGTTCGAAATCACGTTCATGACGACCTTTTCTGCACGTCTCTTGCCTGCATGTTCTTTGGTGATGGCCTACTCTGGATTTACCAGAGCCATCTTCTTAGACAAACCATGAAACCAATGAGTTGCAACTGTAAGCCAACGTTGTTGACATCCTGATGCCACATGTAGCTAAAGCTACCGACATGCTAATCAACATAACACCAACCTCAATATTACATTTTCTATACATCAATTTGACCAGCCTTTAGCTCACATAAATGTAAAGGAGTAAAGAGGAGCCAAGAGAAGAACAGCAGTATGGGTGTGTGCGTGCACAAACGTCAAAAAGCTCAAACCCACATGCAGTACATTTTGGACCTTGTTGAGCTGGTCATTTTGAAAGTGTCTTTCAAGTCAAAATAGTGTGGGGCACCCACCTGGGGTGTAGAGTGAGTGGGCGACAAAGAGAAACTGGGAGAGGCTGTTAAAAATCTCATGGTCCCACTATTTGTCTAGTCGTCCGGAATAGATCAGACCTCGTGACGGTCCCATACTTGTAGTCTACACCAGGAAGGAACCACATTTAAGTGCCAATCTGTCAAATGTGCCAGTGTTTACCCCCCCACCCCCCCACCTCCAAATGACTTTGTTCAGACAGGAACAACCCACTCTGTGTGTGTGTGTGTATGTGTGTGGGGTCGTGCTGCACACATTGAAAGATTAAGGGTCTGCAGACGTGGGGGCGGGTGGCTGTGGTGATTGCTTAGTTGGGTACTGATAACGGCACAACGCCGAGACTACACACACACACACACACACACCGGATCACTCCCAAGGCCAATGGGGTCACTGAGCAAGAGGGGAAAAAAAAGTGGCCTCACTGCGGAGAAGTCGGCAAGGTCAGGTTTCCCACCATAATACAAAGCAAATGCATCTCGAGTGCACCTAAACAACGCACATTTAAAAGCTGCCAGACATGTTGATTCTGGGCCTGTCCTGTTCTCCGCTAACCCTCCCCCCCCGTGTGTGTGTCCGGTCATTACCGTGAGTGTGAGAAGATGTCCAGACTCTTTGTGTCCATCCAGAGCGACAGACCCATAAAACACACTGACCGCTTCTGTCTGGGCTTTAAACGACCACTCTTGTCTCTGTCTCTCTCTCTATCGATCTCATTCTATCTGCAGAAGAAATACAGAGCAGCAAAAGAGGCATATGAGAGTCTATTACAGACGGAGAATCTTCCTGCGCAGGTGAAGGCCACCACTCTGCAACAGCTCGGTGAGTTTTTCTTTCTTTAGCCCAGGGGTTTTCAACCTTTTTAATACCAGAGCCCAATATTTATTCAGCATTTGAGCCACGGACCACCATTTTGATGACAGTTTAGCCTCACAGAACGAAAGAGTTATTTTTGCTTTTGTCCACAATGCCAGGCTGGATTTGGAAAACAAAACAGGCAAACATACAGATCAAAATGACCACTAATCTAGCTGTGTAGACTGATTCACATGCTGATTCACATGATGAATATTTTAATTCTTGAGAGTGTAAACATGAAACCAAATGGACCCGCAAGGGGCCTGTCATTATGGCACCTTCGCAGAACATTTCCTGTGCCTCCGTTAGTCCGTTGGTGTCAAATGCAAACGCAGCTCTCTGTTTGGGGTTGCGAAAAAGTGACTTGAATTCTTATTGCGCTTCTTTCATTGAGATGACCGCATCAAAGGCCGACCTGCTACCCTACTGGACTCTATAAGCATCTTGTTTGTTTGTACATTTAGCTATTGAAAATTATTTTTTGAAAACAAGTGAAAAGGTGGGGCAAATCTTTGAATATTCTGTCCGCAAATGTTTGCGTTCCTGGGACTACATATTTTCAAAAGGGGGCAGCCGTGAGTTTTCATATATTTTTGGGGGGTCCTTGACATGAAAATATCAAGGAGACATTGTTGTTAAGAGAAAGTAAATGAAACGAAAGAAAAGAAAGAAAGCGCCAGGCATAGATATACTTAGCTGCTTCTCGGAAGCAAGGTCATCAAGGAGAAAACACAATGGGATCCATTTTCTGCCAAACCCTGTATCCCTAACTTTTCTGACTTTTTTCACTATTTGGAAAAATATTTTTGAATAGTTTAAAATGACCAGTCTACAAGCTCACAATGTGTCCATGTAGATTGGATAGTTGAACTATTCAAAAATGCTTTTCAAAAATGGGCAAAGACATTTAGGGAAAAAGGCTTTAGCAGTGACTATAATGGAGTTCTAGACGTAGCTTCTTGGCCTCAGAGTAAACAAAACGGCTTTAAATACTAATAACAGCTACTGGATTTTGCCAAGATGACTTGAGACTGCAGGTTTTCCAAAAAATATTATTTTCAGTCCTGGAGTTTTATTTTTATTTTTTAATTAATTTCTTCTTTCGATTCCATTGTTTGTACTTCTACTACGTGTTGTAGCAGTGTGAATGGACTGACTCGTACAGAGCTGTTGCATCATGCTGTTGGCTCTCAGCTCGAGCAATTCCCAAATGGCCTCTCGCATTGCCTTTGCTTCCTCTCATCGCACTTTTAGCCCCAGTCACTCCCATACATGCATACATACAGGGCCAGATGTAGGCATGGGGGGGCAATGCCCCCCTAAATGCCCTGACTGCCCTACCAAACATGATGGCATGCAAACAACCCAAATTTAAAAGATATTTCAAATTAAAGTGCTTGTGAGTCACAGACCTTAAGAATTTGAATGAAAATGGTGAAGCCACTCTTATGCCATTTTTGCCTGCCCCCCAAATGGGAAATGTTACATCCGGGCCTGCATACATGCAATACATACATAGCACCTGGCTCATTGATTTTGATTGTTGTTTTGTTTTAGGTCGTTATGTTCTTCAGTGTTGCATTGTAGACATTGATGAGTGCTGGTCACTCTGTGGCCAGCATGTTCCCAGGCTAGGATTAGGAAGCAGGTTAGCAGAGCCTGCTGACACAGCTAACGCTGCTAATGTTGGTTACCCTGTAGTCAGCAGCACCGCCATATGGAACTGTATGCCGCTATGCCCGCTTAGTAAAGGAGAGAATTGAATACTTCTCAAGCTATTTTCCCCCCTCCCTGAAGTCCTTCTATATCTGTTGGGCTGATACGATGTGATATACCTGTTGCTCCGAAATGAACTGAGATTGAATCATTTTAAAAGGATCTCTGGCTAATAAGATAAATATGCCTTAAAACGCTATACTTGCCTTCTATAACTAAAATATGCAGATAAAAACACCTGCAATACTTTATTTCTTTCATAAATAGAGAATCTTTCACTCAATACGAGGTGCTCTGGTTGCAGGATGATGATGATGTCACCTGAGCATGTGCATTCGGTATATTCCATAGAGCCAGACCACACAAGGACATGTGAAATCATCATCCTGCGACAGGAGCAGTTCCTGTTGAGTGAAATATTCTCTATTTGTGAAAGAAATAAGATGCCAATGGTGTTTTTATTTGTTTATTTTAGTTATATAGGGCAAATATAATGTTTTAAGCGATGTTTGTCTTATTAGTCAGGGATCCTTTTAAGACAGATGCTGGGTTGGTTGGCTGGCAGGCAACAATGCTGTGCTGCTGAGTGGTTGGATTGTCAAATAATGAAAGTCTTGAACAATCAACTTTTGGGGGATTGGGGATAAATAAACGTAGTTTCATTCACGGAATGCGTGGACAGTTTGCTTTTCTAGTTTTCTCATTATTAGGTTCTTAAAAATAGTCCTTACTGGTTCAAACACCTGTTACTGGTAGGATACTGATAGCATTTTGAGGCAGGCGCTAAATCACATTTAGAAAGTCCTGGGTTCGATTCCCGCTAGGGACGCTTTTGGTGTTGTCGGCGTGTCTCTTACTCCATGTCATCAGTGCCCATACCTGTGTGGAGTTTCCTTCCATGCGTTGTGTCCAACCAGGTGCACTCCCCCCTGTCAGGTGAAAAGAAGGCAGCTTGGACTCCTCATGCATTGAAGGAAGCATGAGGCCAGTCTGCTGCCTCCCCAGGTTGGTGGAGGGTGTAGAGCCCAGGATCAGATTAGGAATTGGCAAAAGGGTTACAAAATCGTGGGAATAAAAAAAAATCTCTATCATTTGAATTGGCAACCTAGGCATTGAGATTGTATCGAATCTGCAGGTACATTATCGTCCCACGCCTAATGCACATAAATCTCCACTTTGAAAGAAACGTATGGGTACACAAATCAAGTAATCAATCTATAAATAAACCTGTGACATTACAGCTCACTCACCCCGCCCAAGTATAACACACTCCTGCTTCGTCGGCTCTGTTCAAACACAGACGGAGGAGACACTGTGCATTGCAAGCACAATGTCTCCTCCCCGTCGTAAAAATCCCATTCTCTCCTGAGGGAGTTGTCATGGTGACCCATGAGACACGCCACAGGTGTTGAGGAAAGTGTGTGGGGGGGATGTGTGTGTGTGTGTGTGTGTGTGTGTGTGTGTGTGTGTGTGTGTGTGTGTGTGTGTGTGTGTGTGTGTGTGTGTGTGTGTGTGTGTGTGTGTGTGTGTGTGTGTGTGTGTGTGTGTGTGTGTGTGTGTGTATTCCCTTAGGAAGAGCGACTCAAACTTCCTGCTTTACTGCTAGATATTGCCTGTTACTATCCTGTCGCGTGTGTGTCTGTGTGTGGGTGTGTGTGTTTGTGTGTCGATTTGGCGTGCAGCCAGAGGTGCGGCGGTGATCAGGGATTAGTTGTTTGTGACGGCCGGCTCGGTGAGACCTTTGAAACGTGTGTGTGTCTGTGAGACCACTTTCCCACCACCTGCCTCGCTCTTGACCGCGGACATCTGTAGGGCTGGCTGTAATAACTGCAATACACTCCACGCATACACATCAGACGGCAGACCGGCCCACCCCCCCTCTCTCTTTGGCTGGCTCTCATTGTG
This sequence comes from Benthosema pterotum, assembly GCA_039105355.1. NCBI lineage: Eukaryota > Metazoa > Chordata > Actinopteri > Myctophiformes > Myctophidae > Benthosema > Benthosema pterotum. The sequence goes on along the minus strand of CM076978.1, from coordinate 32,476,577 downwards.
TCCTAACTCGAGCTTTAAGCTTCTTGTTTGTCCTAATAGACCACTATGATCTATGACCCTTAGTCTGAATTAGGGGGAAGAAAATTAAGGTATTTTTGTAGTAGTGATTCTGGGCTGGCTGGAAACTAGTTCCCTGCTGTAGATATACGTTCACTAGCAGCTGTTTGGCAATGCATATGATAAGGGAAAGTTATGAAAATCTGGGAGCTAAATCATTGCCAAGAAAAGTTCTTCCTGTTTCCAATGGTGTCTAATAACATGTACTAAAATGTTGAAATTCAACTATTGTAGGAAACGGGGTACTAGATTCAGCATTGTGAAACCACCTAGTTATAGCCTGGTACCAGATTGCGTTTCTTAGTTGAAGTAAAGGAGCCTATCTCCACCAGTGGGCGTGGCTTATGAAGGTTGAAATGCTGTCGAGGCTTCTGATTTGTTTGGGGGGAAAAACAACAGTTTACCTTAGAGGTAACAACATCGAATCAGAAACAACCGCGCTATACAACAGGTGTTAGAGGAAATTCAAGTCAAGCAGGCACTCGCCACACTCGGTTGCCGGTAACATTCAGAAGGTGAATGTTGCAATGCCAAATGAGGCTGGCACCAGGCGAACCTAGTTACATAATATCACGTGTTACATTTATCATGTTTTGCCTCCTCTACATTGTACGTCCAACTTTGACCTGTTTTCTTTTTCATGAGGTTTCCCATGAGAGTTGAATTTCAATCTTTTTAGTACAAGCATTTTACCTGATTTTAAATGCCCATACTTATACAGTGAAGTTTCTGTATGGCTCAGCTCTGCTGTTCTGTTCCTCTCTGCTCACTCCAGGCTGGATGCATCACACGGTGGAGCAGCTTGGAGATAAAGGCAGCAAGGACAGCTATGCCATCCAGTGTCTGCAGAAGTCTCTAGAGGCCGACCCAAACTCAGGCCAGTCCTGGTACTTCCTTGGCAGGTAAGAGTTGGGAAAATAAAATGAGCGTGGTTTGACGCCACGTCACAGATTCTTTTATTGAAAAATAGCAGACGTGCACGCGCCGTGGCATTGGGGGGAGAAATCACCACAACCAAGGACAGGTGAATTTGGCAACCTGCACAATGTACATATTTGAAAGAGGATCAAAGTGCCTCCAGACATTGGCTGCCACACCAGTTTGCATCATTGCATGTGTGGCTTACAACTCACTGTGGATGAGTTCCCATCATCTTCAAGCTTCTCTTATTCCCTGGAAGGTTCTTGCATTTCCATTCAGCCCTGGTGGCTCCCAGTCTAACCGACACGCCGTGCTACGTCTAGAGAATCAGAAATGCAATATGAACTCATTTCTTGTCACACGGCTCTCAGATAACTACGTAAACGTTATATACTGTATAGTTCACTTTTCAGAATAACGCAAGTTTGATAAACGGGTACAAGGCACACTGCATGGTTACCCCTAACAAACTGGGGGGGAAACTATTTCTCTATGCCAATGGAGTTCAGAGGTTTCTACAGAATTCATCAATATTTTCTGAACAACACAGACATGGAGCAATTCAATAGCACTGATTTATGCTGAAAAAAAGAAAAAAAAAACACTTCAAAAATGGAGTTAAGTGCTATCCTCCCGACAGCGATGGAGCAGTGGCGTTTCTAAGCAATTTGGAGCCCCAGGCAATATTTTCCCTTACCAAATGGACCTGTAAGGCTCCAGGGAAAATCCCCTGTGACGTCATACTTATGACAAGCATAGTAAAATGGCGCCCCCAAGGGATTAACATTCTGAAAATGTTAAACTAAAGAACATATGTGTTTTAAATGTTCAATAGTAGTGATAGAGGACAAGTATAATGTATTCATCCTTTTAAAGCATGTCGCCCCGGTGCCCCCCTCACGGCGCCCCAGGCAACTGCCTAGTCTGCCTAATTGCAAAAATGCCCCTGCGATGGAGTTAAGCTGCTTGAAGTGTCTTGAGTTGTCCCCTCTTTCTCTCTCTCTCTCCTCCTGCAGGTGCTATTCCAGTATTGGGAAGGTTCAGGATGCCTTCATCTCCTACCGCCAGTCCATTGATAAGTCGGAAGCCAGTGCTGACACCTGGTGCTCCATAGGGTAAGTCAGTGGTTACCAAACAGACCCCCCCACCCCCCCATTCACAGTCATCATTGCACCTCAGCCGTACTGCCAGGAGTGAGCTGGCGACAGCGACATTTATTCTAATAAAATGTCACCACTGGGTCATGACTCGCTTGCAGTGCAGATAAGGTGTTAGCCCGCGAGACACCACATTTGAAAATATTTGCCAAGGACCCTCGTAATGGGTAAAATTCGTAAAAATTATAGAAAGCTGCAAATCAAGAAAAAATAACACCCATACATTCCCTAATAATGACCTAAAACATGACCTTTGGTTGAAAAAACAAAACAAAGTCGTCCTTGAATTTCAAGGATTTATATTGAAAAATCAATGCTAATTTAACTGTAGAGTGTAAGGGGTTCCATTTGTACTCCCTAAGCTATAGGCCCATAAGGGTCCATAATTTGGTTCCAAACTATCATGTAGCTGCAGACCTCCTGGAATTCCTTCCCTCAAGGCCCCATGGAGGGAATCCCAAAGTGGGGTCCATTTATTTATTTATTTTTACCCGAATTGAAACCAATCTGTCGCCTTGATAATCACTGCAGTGTATACAGTATATTGTCGCTGAGAGGGAGAGGGAAAGGGAGAGGCCAGTTAAAGATGAGGTAGAAGCGGCTGCACTGCGACAGGGGACCGCGGGGAGAGAGAGCGTGGAGGAGAAGGTAGCAGAGGAAGTGTAGGCGGAGGAGAGAGGGAGGCGGTCCTCAGGGACCCCAGAGACGGGGACTGGAGGCCATAAGGACTTAACACAAACACTGCCACCATTAGGACCCAGGAGCCGCCCACGCACTGCCGAGCCTCTTAGAGTGTAACGCCACAGAAACCACGCATTATAACATACTGTTGTTTTCGACGCCAACCGTCATCGTGTAAAAGGGGCCGAAGTTGCTCTGCGTCGCTCGTTTGATACAATCCCTATGCTAGCGGCAGCGAGCAGCGATCGTCTCCTGCCAGCTGAGGGACCCAAATTAGAGACGGAGTGGAACAGAGCCTTCTAGTGGGAGAGTTAGGATATTCCCATTCACTGCTGTGCGCCAGGTCGCCCGCACTGCTGGAGGAGCATAGAGCCAACAGCACCCCATTCACACACACACACACACACACACACACACACACTGTTAGCAACTGACAGTCTCGCGATACGGTGGCGAGACTACCTGCGAGTCTGCTCTGAGTGCAATGTAGCAGCAGGAGTATGCAGAAATGCGTTGGACTCAGATATTTAATCCAGCTTTAATGACTTTAAAACCCTTGTTCTTTAATCGTCGTACAACATAAACATTACAGAGACTGTATTCGTGACTGAACATTACTTTAAAACAGTTGTCGTTTTTCATACATAGCTAAAATGGCTCTTATTTGCACTGTTCTCGTTGAGAACAATGTATTCCCACCTGCAGTTTGCACTCGGAAACTGCGCTCGGAGTCACGTGCTCCACTCTGGTTTCTGGCCCCTCAATATCCTAACTCTCCCACTAGAAGGTTCTGGAGCGGCACTAAGATCTCTAAGTTGTTAACACTTAGAGTGCCAGCCCTTTCTAATATTTTTTGTGCCTCCCTCCCTGCCTCCCGCAGGGTGCTGTACCAGCAGCAGAACCAGCCCATGGACGCGCTGCAGGCCTACATCTGCGCCGTGCAGCTGGACCACAGCCACGCCGCCGCCTGGATGGACCTTGGCACGCTCTACGAGTCGTGCGGGCAGCCGCACGACGCCATCAAGTGCTACATCAACGCCACGCGCAGCAAGGCCTGCCTCAACACGGCCGCCCTCACGCAGCGCATCAAACTGCTGCAGGTAATGTGCTCCCGGGGGGTCCCCGGCCCGGGCCGCTTGTACTCGCGGCTACCAAACCCCGTTGTCTTGTTTAGATGTCGTGGCGGTTTTACCTCGGTGCGTCTTGCATCTGCATTCGAAAAGTGTCGTGCACAATGCAAGCATTGCCAATGGCATTGGCTTTGTTTTTGTTTTTTTAATTTTGATTTTCTTCTACGTTCTATTTTGATATATGATATATGGTCATCACTGAGATATGAATAAGTAATTCATATTGGTTGTGTTTGAGTGCATTTTATCACCTGTAATTGTAAAAGGCATAACTCCATGGCATTGAACATTGTTTTTTGGTTTTCTCAACAATTCTCATTTTTGATTGATACCATCTCCCAAAAAGGGGTTAACTAATATACAGTGTTTCAATATTAACTCTTAAACACAGTAAGAATCCTCAGTACTAAGGGAAAGTTATGAAAAGCTAGGAACTAAATCGTTACCGAGAAATGTCTTCACCAATGTGTTTCTAATGGTATCATTTGCAAAAAGATTGAAATTCAACCTCTGTGGGAAACCTCATAAAAAGCAGGTCAAAGTCGGGGTACTAGTCTCAACCTATAGAAGGCAAACATGCAAAATGGCATCATGCTTTATGTAGCATGTGATATGACTTACTAGGGGATTTCCTGATGCTGAATCCATTCCAAAAATGGAATGGATTCAGCATCATGAAAAAAACTCTAGTTAGACATATCACGTTACATAAAGCTTGATGATATTTTGCATGTTTTGCCTTCTATAGGTTGTGACTAGTATCCAGTCCTGTTTTTATGAGGTTTTAGTACTTAATTATTGACACCTTTAGAAACGCATTGGTGAAGAAAGGTCTCTGTAACTTAAGTTCCCAGGTTGGTCTAATACAAAGAATGCCCTCTCTACAGAGTCAAATTGATCTCAGAGGGTGTTGAACCCAGAGAAGTTACCTTGTACAGTTAAAATAACTCTGTAGGTGCTCTCTCAGGAGTGACTTCTTCTTTTTCTGATTTGGACGCACACAAAAGAGCAGCAGCACTCATTTGTTCTCACGCCGGTTTCCTCCTATAGGCACAATTGTGTAACCTACAGCCAGGTAGTCTGCAAAGTAAGAGCAAAATGCTTCCTAATATTGAGGAGGCATGGAGCCTCCCCATCCCCGCCGAGCTCACATCCAGGCAGGGCGCCTTGAACACTGCACAGCAGGTGAGACCCCCCACACAGAGCCCAGATACCCCCCAGTCTGTTCAGGGAAAACCCCAATAATAATAGCTAGGCTCCGTTCCAGCACTTTCAGATGTTTTCAATAGATTTTCTTTTTAAAGGACAACTTTTTTTCGGTTGTTTGCTGCTTTCCTTTGTTTTAAATGTGTACTAACTAGGTAACTGGACTGGTGGTCACTGCCGGTACTGCAGTTTCTAGATTGAGTCCTGCATTTCCCAGCATCCCTTGCGCGTTTAACCAATCAGGTTTATCCGATTTAACCGGGAAAGAGTACCCCACTCGATGGAGAACAGATTTATAACAGGCTTTGACGGTTGAAATTCAGGATTATTATCTGCTATAGTCCTACTAGACCCCAGGGAATTACTTTTGGCCAGAAAAAGATCTCAGGATTTACTGATTGTGAAAATGTCTTTTTCACCTCCTCCACATTCAGTAGATCACTTTGATCTTTTGTAGCCAAATGTATTTTCCTGAGGTCTAGTAGGACTATAGTATCTGATAAAAAAAAATGCTATCAAATTTTGTCCAAAAATACATATTTACTTCAATGTTCGAATGCCACTGCCCCAGTCAAAAATTGCCAAAACAAAAGAAAGCAGCAAATGAAACAAAATAAACACTCAACGTTTACACCCCACTTCTACTGCAGTGATTCTAAAAGCTTTTTTTTTTTAAATTGACAATAATTAGCCTGTGGTTTGAAAAGATATGTCAAGAGATATCCCATCTCCAAGGAGTGATTCTCAACCCTTTTAATTGCAAGGGCCCTCAGTTTGACATGCCTTAGTCTATGGACACACAGCCCTCTTGTGTTGTGTTTGTTTTTGTTGGAGGACTCAAAGTTTGAACACTCCACTCCATCTCCACAGTGGCAAACGGGAACTTTTACTCCCGAACCACCCAGATCGGCCTATTTCAGTGATATTTAAGTCCCCGTTCTATACCGTGAAACTCACAGCAGTGCATCTCGATAGCTGTAAAATGGCGGGGGGGTTGGAATCAGGACACGGTTTGAAAGAACTGGAACGGCGGCCTGTAGCATGAACAGCCCTAATTCCTAGAGTGGTAGATAACCTTCATGGCTCCTCTCCCTTCTCACTTCCTAAGTGTTTGAAAAATAATAATAATAATTAGGCAATGCTGTTACCACTCATCATGTTCCACACTGCACCGGAATTTCATTTTAAGTTGTTATAGTCACACAAGGATGCCTTGCCATTGTACATTGTAACTCACTCAGTTAAAGCTGGAAATGCATGCTTATTATGCATATTAATTCATTCACTATTTGCTGTATGTTGTTTTTGTTTTTGTTGCTGCTGTTGTGGTTGGACTGCAACAGCAGGGCCAGCCATAGAAATGCAAAACATTTTCTGATTCTTCTGACCTACTGAGCGACCAAGTCACTGACCAATGAGTTTACACGATCAATCGGCAGTCCAGTCCAGAGTGTTGTATTTTACACATTGGCCGTTTGCTCTTTCAAAACGACAGTTTACTATTATGTCACCAGGGGACTCTGCAATCTTGCATTATGTAGTCAGCTTCCTCAGAAAGGAATTTACAGCAGCATCCGCTTGGCTCATTCCAGACTTCTCCAGATGCATGCTAAGAACATTGGTGATGTAGGACCACTGAAATCCTGCATCCAGGATGCAGGATTTCCTGGGTGCAGGATTTCTCCGTCCCGACAATTTGTTGAAATATGACTCTTAATGTCCCTGAAGTGGGACTCGTCAAATATTCTTGGGACTAATCTAAAAGACCCTCACTGCATCCTCAACTCGGCAGATTGTTCATGAAAAGCCTTGTTTTCTGGTCGACAACTTTGTGCCGGACTAGTCATTATTATAGGATGTTACGTTCACTGCCGATGTTTGACCTTTGAAGCATCAAAGCATCTTCTGTGAAGTGAGCTGAGATTGTCTATACTCTATTTCCCACAACTTCTTGCAAGCACAGTTAAAATGTTGACTTCTCGTCACTCGTCAGCCTTATCAAATCCAAATTTGTATAAAAGTCATAGAAAAGACAGTGAAGTAAGGGAAAGACAATGGAATAAAACACAGGTTTAGCGGATTATGCACAAAAGCTGTTAAAGATGACTCCTGTGACACAGTGACGGTCAATATAATTCACAAGCATCAGAAAATTATTAATTGAAAAAATGATATTGATGTACTTATAACAATGAAGGTGTTTCTGTGGCTGGTGGAACATGGCCATGGCTGCATTACGATTACAATCGGCTTGCATGTAAATGTAGTCCTGCTATTTGAAATACGCGGATCAGATTTGTTGTTGAGTACTAAGACAATGACCCACGAAAAGAAAATGACCGATAAGAGCACAGATCGAATAAGGTGTGCTGCTCTTTTTGAATGTTATTAAGTGGTTTGTCCCGTCGTTGGTTGTCCAGGCGTGTAAAGGAGAGGCAGGCCAGTCCTCAGGCGGTCACTCAGATCAGGCCAGTCCTGCCAAGAGGAAACGCACCGGCAGTCCCACTAAGGTACGCCTCCACATGTCTTTATCGCTGATCTCTGAAATGCTTTATCATACGTTTTTTTTTCATCATATAGCAGTGGTTTTCAACCTTTTTGATACCAGGGCCCACTAGCCACACAGACCCAAAAACGAAATAAATCTTTAGATTTATTTCATTTTTGTCCACACCAGGATTGATTTGGGAAGCAAGGCAGTCAAACATACAGATCAAATTGACCATTAATCCTCTACATAGTTGACTAGACTTGGCCTAATTGGGTCCATTTGTTTTCATTTTTACACTCACAAAGAGTTAGATCTGGTTAAACAACTCTCCATCATTTAGCTGGGGACCACCTGGAATCCTCTCACGGACCACTAGTTGAAAACCACTGTCATATAGGTAAACTATTGGTGGTAATGCTTAGCTATGATTACACTATAGCAGTTCGGGGAGGAGACGTAATCATGATTCCTATCCAGACCAACTTGTAAATGAACTCTAGTCCAGTGGTTCCTAACTTCTTCATGCCAATTGGCACTTCTATCTCTGAGAGCCCAATTTATATTGTAAATTCAAAGTTAAATGGGATTGCAGCCATTAAAGAGTTCCGTACGGGGTACGGATTTCCGTACTGGGGAGGATTCCCCAGGGGCTTCATAAGATCCACGCCATTTGGCAAAAAAAAATCTAAAAGGGGAGGGTTTGCCCACGGCCGCGATGTTAGTTAATGACGTGACCAAACGCAAAACCAAAACGGACCATTATACTTGACTTGCAAGTCAAGTGATCTCCAAACTACAATGCATCATCCCCATAGGATCATCCCTAGGAAAATAGATTTGTGCGCTCCGCTCCGTGCAAGTCAAGCTGCACCGGTGCGGCTGGTAGGCTAATCAAGTGTCTGTTGAGTGAGTGGCTGTGTAACTTGAAGAGTTGCGACATTGAAGGGTCAGAAACTGAGCGGTCGAGCTGCTCGATCTGAACTGTGACAAACATAGATGGCCGTCCCCATTGCTCAATAGAAGTCTATGTAGAGCAGACGCCATTAACGTTTCCAGGAAGTGAACGGAGATGTCATAACTTTCCGGGTCTGGCTCTACTCTATGGTCTGGCTCCGCTGCTGACTCAGCCTATCTGTCTGCCTTGTCTGTTGTTATTTTATATGTTTAATGTCGTTTTACGTGATTACACCCGCTTTCTTTTTGTGGCAATATGAAGTTTAACGCCGGGATGATACTTTATTGCCTGGCCGTGTTATCACTCAGGCACTCAGACAAACCATGCGTGTCTGTTGTGTTTTGGATTCACTGGCCAAGTATTCAGAATTTAAGAACAGCGCGACGCGAAAATGGAATAAAATTAAGAAAAGAGAGTCAAGAGGAGGAGTGCGAGCCAGATTAAGGAGACGTGGCAGCCGACATCCTTTGCCGGTAATAACGTTTTTAATGTTCGCTCTTTGAGCAACACGATGAATGAACTGGTCGCAAAAGTTAAATGCGTTAAAGTATGATTAGTATCCATGTCCACTGTGAGCCGCATGAGAAGCTAACCACAGTGGGAACACTGATAGCGAACGGGTAGAGCCAGGGCTGGATCTAGACGGGGACAGGGGTGGGTGCCCACCCAAATGCGCATCTTGCCCACCCAATGAAAGGTTATATCAGTGGTTTTCATCAGCGGTCCAGGGACCACCAGTGGTTGAGAGATGGTCCCCAGCTAAATGTAGCCCAAGTCTACACAACTAGAGAATGTAGAAGATTAATGGTCATTTTAGTATGTTTGACTGTTTTCCCCCAAACCCAGCCTGGAATTGTTGACAAAAGCAATCAAAAGCAAGCAAGAAATCTTTATAGTTTTGGGGTCTGTGGGGCTAAAATGTCCTCAAATGGTGGTCTGTGGCTCAAATGTCGAATAAATAGTCGGCCCTGATGTCGAAAAGATTGAAAACCACTGCTTCATATGGGAGAAACTTTGGAGTTGCCCACCCTGCCTTTTTTCCAGCCCACCCTAGTAGGGCTGGCTAAATCCCGCCCTGGGTAAAGCTGCTGCTGCAAGAAAAACAGAAGATGTTGCTGACAATATAGCAAAAATAAATGTATTTGGCCTACATGTTATCAACAGGCCGGTTAATTAATTTCATATTGAATGATATTTAATTGAAGGGTTTATGTATTGCCTCGCTATACAGATCGTGTGAGCAAACTAACGTGGGTGTGTGTGTGCGCAATTGCGCTGAACGGAACAGCTGCCGGCGCATTGATTGATTGATTGATTTGCAGAATAGGCAACAGTATGGCCACATACTTCTCCCATGTCAAAAATATGTCGGGCATAGTACGTTATAGAAAGTGTGTAGGCCTAATGGGACTTACGAAAAATACTTGGTAGGGATTTATTTATGCAATATTTATCGCATAGTGTGACAAGGTAGGCTACGCTGTGAACGTAAAAAAAAGAAACATGCAGTCTGCACCCCCCCCCCCCCCCCCCCCCCCCCCACTGAAATATTTTCCGTCTTTGGATTTTTTTTCCGCTTTAATCCCTGTAAATGGGATTGCACCCATTTTCAACACTTTACCGTGTCATTAACATACCTTAGAGATGTTGTGTGGACAAAAAAATAAAAATATCCCCCCTACTCTGTGTTTCCTAGAATTGGAGGTCTGAAAAAACGTGTAAACACTACGTGTAAAACACATCTTGATGACAGATGTATTCACCATGCTAATGATTTTTCTTTCAGACCCTTAACATTTTTATTGAGACTTTTCTGAGAGTGTCCAAATGGAACCGGCTCCATTTGGACACTCAATAAAAAAGTTGAAAATTGGTGGAAATTCTATTTAATTTAACTCTGAGAGTATACACATGTATTGTCAGATCAATGTTAAATTTAACTCTTAGAGCTACAGACCCATACTATCATTTAGCTGGGAAACCCCTGGAACTCCCTCAAAGACCCCATAGGGGTACCTGGACCCCACATTTGGAACCACTGCTCTAGTCAACATATGACAGGATAAATCCAAACAGGCCTGTCAATAAAGTGCCAAGAAAACAATTTTATTTTTTAATTTAGGTTACCAGTTCGAATTCAAACCTTTCACTCACTATTATTTGTCTCTTTTTTGTCTCTCTTTTTTTTTTTTTTACACAGGGGACTACAGAGTCCTGGGCATCGAACCCAGGGCAGCAGCAGCAGATACCTAGTTGGTACCTGACACCACAGAAACTTCAGGTACGGCTCCACGAAAGAATCCTTTGCCCCATAGCTGCTGTCATCATACAATACACAAGCATGGTCGAGAATTGAAATTGAAAATTTTCATTGAATTGAAAGATTTATTACATATACATTTTCAACTGCAATACCAAAAATGTCCACACCTGAGAGGCACCCTTGCTCCCTGTCCTTCTCACCACTTAACCCCGCCCACCAGTGTCGGTGGGAGCGGCGAAGGGAGGGGGACATTGAACCACAATAGGAGGAGGTGGGGACTGGGGTGATACATGCATACCAATGACTTAAAGGCTGGATGCAAAGTGAAAGGGGCACAGACTATTACAATTGTTCTCTTTAGTGACATCACTAATAACGGTCTGGTTGTTCACTTGCAGTTCCTGGATCACTTGCGGAACAACCGCGCCAGCCTCAAGCCACTCCAGGTGCAAATGCTGGAACAGCTGGAGAACCAGTTCTCTCTCATGCAACAGCATCAGGTAAGTTGAACAGAAACTCACACACCTTGGTTAAACACATATTGGATGAAGTTTCCGATCAATCAGGGCATTGCCATCCCTCCAGGCTATGGGATGTTAAGCTTTGTAGGTACATTTCATGTACCCGTCCCATATGCATTGTCATTTGTAAAAAATAAAAAAAAATGCAACAGAGAGACATGGAGCAAAACCAGGCGATTATTTCTAACCTACACACAACCTATCCTAGGGTTTAATCCAAGTAATACATTGTCCGGATGTCATCTTGAATAAGATTGGGGAAAAACAAAGTAGCTTGTAATCACAACCACGTGATTACAAGCTGAGCCCGACGAATGTTTTGTTTTTATTTCATGATTTGTTGAAAACAACAAAGTTCTGATCCGTCTGCAGGACAAAACAAGTGTCTGTCTGCAGGGGAAAAGCTGCAGTATCAAAGTAGAAGTAACGCAGAGGGGGGAAAGGCAAAAAATATAGCTATATATCCATCTTGATTTTTGTCTTAAAAGTTGCCTCTATTATCTTTTAATCTTATTTTAACCAAAGAAATGACTACTACCAGCCCTCTGTTTTAATGTTTGCATGTAGTAACTGAAGACATAAGGTCAATTTGGGGCAGTTCTTGCCAGTCAATCCTAATGAATGTCATACTTTTTCTCCTGTGTCCAGATGAGGCAGCAGGCGGCGTCAGGCCAGCCGCGACCCAGCCTTCCCAACGGCCCCTCCTCGGCCGAGCTCTCCCCCCACCCCCATCCCCACGCAGCCCTCTCCTCCCGCGCCTCTCCCCTCAATCACGTGGCCGTCCGACCCCCTTCTTCTTCTTCTTGCACCGCGCGGCCCACGTCGAACGGGCCGTGCACTCCGAGCCCCGGAGCGCCGGGCACGCCAGCCGGCGGCACCGCCCCCGGCTCCTCCCCGGCCAACAATCACACCCCGGGGGTGGGAGGAGGCGGTGGCGGGGGCGGCGCGAGCAACGGAAACGTGCCTTACCTGCAGCAGAACTCTCTACCTCACCACTGCACGGCCACCGGTCACCCCAGCAGCACCAGCAGCACTACCAACAGTCCCAGTCCTGCGGACGAGGCCTGGAGGCGCCAGCAACGCAGCAACATCTCTCAGGTAGCACCCAGCTCTGAACTATTATACAGCACCCATTCCAAACTATTATACAGCACCCATTCCAAACCATTATACAGCACCATTTCAAACTATTATACAGCACCCATTCCAAACCATTATAGAGCACCCATTTCAAACTATTATACAGCACCCATTCCAAACCATTATACAGCACCATTCCAAACAATTAGAATATCATGGAAAAGTTTTTTTCCGTGCATCTGAAATGTCACTTTGCAAATCACTCTGGCCAGAGCCTGCTTGACTTGCATTTCTCTGACCTCATGCCTCATGTAATCACATTGTTTCAAACGTTTCTAACGAATGTGAACTTGTGTTTTTCCTCAAACAAAACACAGACCAATCAGAATCCCTGGCTGCATTTCAACCTTCATATGCCCCGCCTACCTGTGGGCAGTCTGACTCCTGGCCAGACTGATTTGCGTAGTGACATTTCAGATGCGCAGAACGCAGCAAATCAGACTAGGGAAAGTTGGTTTATTTCCACAATTCCATTCACAAAGTTAAAAGTTAAAAGTTAAAATTACTTGAAGTGTTCTTTGGTTTATCAGTACACAAATTTGACTTCCAGCTCATATATCCCACCAAAAAAAAAAAAAAAAAGCAGAAGGTCCTGTGTGAATGTTCTATCCTATTGTGCATGTTTATGGTCTTTCAGAGCGAACGTTATTAACTCGTATTTGCTTCTGGTACGTCTCTAATTCTGGGGTTCGTTGGCATCGCTGACGCTGACCACAGAAGCATCGATGTTTCAGAAAAACTGAGACATTTTGTAGAATCTAGTGTCAGGTCACAATGGGTTATCATAAGTCCCTCCCCAACGTGAGGAAAGCTTGACCTGCATAGCAACAGTTGCCAAACTATCTGCTACTGGCATTGGACAGTGACTAAACCCCGCCCCAAAGGGTGGGGTTTTGAGAAGGGCTCATTGGTTCCGATGCCAGTTGAGGTGTCGAACAATGAATGAATGAATGAATGAATGAATTAGTTTATTTAAGTGTCATGCCACCTTGTGGCCCATCCCTTATGGGATTATATGACACCTTTTCATACAGTACAAATATCTCATGTCACATATAAACTTATTTTTTCCGGCAGTGCCGATCACAATCAATTGAAAAAATACAACAGAACAAAACAGAACATAAAACAAAAACAACAACACTGCCTCTATCCTATACAGTATCTCTCAGACCTGGCTGTATATTGATCTTTTCCTCAGATCCCATGCTTTTTCTAAGTACTTTGCTAGTTTAAATGGATCTTTTTCAAATAAACATTTAAATAGTTGTGCATCATTCATATTCAACACGTTAACATAATTTATTTTCTTAAACAGTTCTTCTCTAACCTTCTCATAGAAAGGGCAATACAACACAAAATGGTACTCGTTCTCTACTTCATTAAGATTGCACATTTGGCACAAAATCGAACAAAAACATCTAGCTGATTTTACCCTGTCTCTTCCCTCTCTCTCTCCAGGGGCTTCACAAGAGTCAGGGCGGTTCCCATTCGGCGGGTCCCAATGGAGAACCGACCCCGTTCTCGTCCTCCTCGTCCTCCTCCCCTCAGTCCTCCTCGCTGGCCGCCGCGTCCGGCCCCCCCGGTGCTCCCCTCGTCAATCAGGTCGGCTTGTCCTCCTCCAACTCCAACTCGGGGCCCTGCACTGCTGCCTCTTCCTCCGCCTCCTCCCTGTCCCCCGCGTCGCCGCGAGGCGGGACCACGCCCAACCACCTGTGCTCACCCCCCCACTCCTCCTCCTCCTCCGCCACTACCTCAGGGGTCCAACACCACCAACACCACACCAAAGAAGCCGCCGCGGCCTCAGGGAGCGGCTCCGCGCCCGAGACCAGCAGGCATTCCACAGGGACGCCTCTCAGTCCCGGCGCCGCCTCGCAGGGATTGGCTAATCACGTCCAGCAGCGGGTGACGACGACGACAGCGGACGACGCGGCCGCCAGCTCATCTCAGCCCGGCTCTCCTGCCGCCGGTTCTTCTTCTTCTTGTTCTTCAGACAATCCTCAGCTCTCGGCCTTGCTAAAGGGAAAAGCCAACGACGATAACAATAACTGCAGTAATAACCACAGAGAGGCGGCGGTAGTGGCGTCGGAGAAAGTCAACAACGTCCACCAGGGCTCCGTGGCGTCCTCGCCGCTCTCGGCCATGTCCACCGCCTCCTCGGCCTCGCCCCGCTCGTCGTCGGCATCGGCGGCGGACCCCCAGGCTGGCGCTGCTGCCGCCACCACCAACAACAACAACAGCCTCTCCTCCTGCCTTAACAGCCCGTCCAACGACAACGCCAACAACAACGGCAGCGGTCAGGGGACCCCCGCGCTCAACGGCAAGGGCCCTGACGACTCGTGCAGCCCGGTCAAGGCGGAGGCTCCTCCCTTCGCAGGAACCGCCGCCGCCCTCAAGCACTCGGCGTCGATACCCTCCGGTCTGGCGCCCTGGTCCTCGGTGTCCATCTATCCCAGCTCCACTGAGGTGCTCAAAGTATGCAGGTGAGAGACGGGCCCCCGTTAAACGTCTTTCCTTTTTCGATCTGTGAGAGAAATGGAGCTAAGCAGAGCATGTGATAGACAAACCGCTCCACCAACAATTTTTACTTTAAGGGATGGATTGGGGGTAAGTCCCTGCGATATACTAGCGTCATGTCCAGGGGGTGTACTTGTACATCAAGCTGCCTCACGCTACAGAAACAGGAGATAGGCTCCTGACCTATATGGGCCTCAATGGCTCAGCTGGGCCTCCTGACATCATGGCCTGGCAAGGCTACTTACTTTAAGATGAAACTTTGTTTTAAAAAAATAAATGTCACACCGCCATTTACCCACTGCACACAGCAGGCTATTTTGAATTTGGGAGGGATTTTGAAGGTCTGGTTTTCAAAAATGAACCAGTATTTAAAAGTTTAAGTTTAAGTATTACACGAGAGAAGGTTACGAAGGTATCGTAAAAGTGGATGAAACGGCGTTTAAGCACTACCCTCGGGTGTAATATTGCAACACTGGCCATTCAAAATGAGAGAATCCCTGAAAAATATTTTTTCAATAACGGATGTAGTCACTACGGCCACACATTTCCCTAGGAACTAGCTAGTCTAGCCACCCAGTCTGCTGCGCTCAGAGAGAAAAACACCAGCTGAAATCTTTGTATTGATTAGGTTAAAGTAGCTGCATGTGACCTGTTTCAACCAATCAGACTAGTTCCTCAAAACAACCTGTAGAATATCCATTATATTTACATTAGAATGAATGAGCCTGGGTGGAAAGAGACATGGTTGGACACCGGGGATAGGGCGGGGCTTATGGAAAAGGTCTGTTGAGATATTGTATGTTTGTGCTTGGCAAGGCTGAGCCATCTCTGGCTCACGGTGGTGGTGGTTCTCCAGATCAGAATGCTGGTAACAATGTCAAGTGGATGTTCACACTGGCATGGAGTAGATTAGTAGTCAGTGAACTGCATGCCAGTGCTTTGGTTGGTTGTAGAGAAACGTGTACGTCACACCCTATGCGTGCAAACATGCAAAACGTTGTCATGCTTTACTGTATGTTGCATGTGTTGCGTCTAACAAGGGGGCTTTCATGATGCGCAATCATGTAATCATTGTAATGTAATCATGTACGTAAAGCATGATAACATTTTGCATGTTTTGCCGTTCTATAGGTTGTGACTAGTACCCCGACTTTGACCTGTTTTTTATGAGGTTTCCCCACACGAGTTGAATTTCAGTCTTTTAGTACATGTCACAAGTCAATGTTGGAAACACATTTTTTGGAAGGAATTTCTTTAACGATTCCAGATTGGTCAAATACCATGAAAATGCCCTTACTATAAAATAAGGAGAGGTCAAAGGGGTATTGCTGGTTTCAGATCCACTCTGTATCTCTGGATGTGTTAATTGTGCCGATGTGGAGATTGGTGCATTCATGGATGGTTCTGGACTACCACTTATCTGACCAATTTCCGTCTATGAGATAAGCGGGAGGCGGACGCACTCACGGGTCTGGGGATTTTTTATTTATTTTTTTGCTGTGGGTTGAAAAAGCAACTTGTCCTGGGCATTTTGGCAGTTTTACCGCCCCAACCCTCCTGAAAACCTGAAACCGATTTCTTAGAAAAAAATGTACATGCAGAAATGGCAACATTGTTTTTCTTTGTGGTTGTTAGGGATGCTACGGTAGCCCCTCATATGCCCAGCTTTGTGAAGTGAAGTGTTTTAATGAAAAAGTGCCCCAGTGCACCCACTTGTATCTACATTACACATGTCTACCTTTGTTGTGGAAAATGAATGAACTGAGGTTGTTTAGGCTTCAGTGGGTCTAAGGAGGTATTAAACGGCAACATTTATATGCAGTGGTTTTCAACCAGTGATCCGGGGACCACCAGTGTTCCTTGAGAGGGCTCCAGGTGGTGGTGCTTGCCGGTCCATTTGGTTTCATATTTACACTCTTAAGAGTTAAAATATTCATCATGTGAATTAGTCCAAGTCTACACAACTAGAGAATGTAGAAGATTAATGGACATTTTTATCTGTATGTTGGACTGTTTTGTTTCCCATCCAGCCTGGAATTGTGGGCAAAAGCAAAATAATCTTTAGTTTTGGGGTCTGTGGGCCTAAAATGTCAAATTCTGAATAAATAGTGGGCCCTGGTATCAAAAAGGTTGTTAACCACTGATATAACGCATTTGATTTTTAAATTCATGGTGGAGTCCCTTTAAAGTGTGTGCCATCCAGTGCCTGTCCGTCACATGAGTGTGTATCTCTCTCTCATACTCTGGGACCACAGGAACCTGGGGAAGAATGGCCTGTCGACCAGCAGTGTCCTCCTGGACAAGTGCCCCCCGCCACGGCCCCCTCCTGCACCCACCCCCACACTGCCAAAGGACAAACTGAACCCCCCCACCCCCAGCATCTACGTGAGTACAAGCACATCCAAAGAACTACTAGCTTAAAGTGGGATTCCAACAATTATCAACATTTTACAAATACACCTTCCTTGGTGATGTTGTGTGGATGTGATTAAAAAAAAAGGTCCCCCCATTCTGTGTTTCCTAGAAGTGGAAGTGTGAAAAAAATCATTAACATGGCTGTGTTTCACCATGTTTATAATTTTCACCATGTTAATATTTTTTTTTTATACGACGTGTTCTTCTACGAGTACAAGTGGAACCAGATTTGTAACTCTAAGAATAAAATGGCTGGAATACCCCTTTAATGCTTTTCACGCCGGACATTTTTTCTTTATTTGTATTATATGATTTTTTATTTTTTTTAACAGCCCTTCTTAAGACATAATACACACAAAAACCCTCTGCCAGGCATTAATAGAAAAGTTTTGATAGCGGATGCGTTTTTCAATAATGACTTCTTATTTTGATGGGCCCATATTTCCACACCGAAGTGATGCTCTTATTTTTGCAAGTTGGACGATGCCCAATCTCTTACTGTTGACACGATGGCTCACCCATGGTAAAATATCAGCCTGCATGGTGACTTTGGCATCTCTCTCCCTCTCCGTTCAGCTGGAGAACAAGCGGGATGCGTTCTTCCCTCCCCTGCACCAGTTCTGCACCAACCCAGCCAACCCTGTGACGGTCATCAGAGGACTGGCTGGAGCCCTCAAACTGGGTAGGACAACACGCAATCTAGAGTGCTCCAGATACTGGTATCGGGTGAATACCAGCCTCAAGTACTCATACTCGGCATCAGAACCAGCCCCAGATATTCATTCATGACATCTAATAGACCAGTAATCAGTTAGCATCTATGAAAAAGAGTGTAAAATAAGTGATTACTTATTTTAATATGAGCTCATTATAAATCAAAATAGTCTAATATCTCTAGTTTTGACGGAAAGCCAAATCAAATATGATGTAAAATCTGTATTTACTTGCGTGAGTGGAGCAGGCGTAAGTTCAGCGATCTGTTTGCGGTCGTCAACCATCCCTCAACGTGCTCCAATTGGCTGGTTTAGGTGATAATGAAAATTATTGTCATTAGTGTTATCTTCTGGAGGTGCCAGATATTATCTGCTCACTCACTACACTCACACAAGTAGGCCATGGCCTATTTGCAATCTGCCGAATGCTGATCTAGTTTACATTGTGGTCCTCTATATAACATCAGAAATCAGTCGGAATCGTTATCGGCAGATGTGATCCTGCAAATAATCAGAGATGCGTATATATCTATTGGTCCTAATTTCACCATTGTACACCCCTAGTACGATGGTGTCCTCATAAGTGTGCTCAGGGTTTCAGGACTGAACCTCCTAGCATGGCTGTGTGGGTGTGTCTGTTGGCTGGAGGAGAGTGCATGTGGGTCTCCTGGATTGATTTGACACATGTGACAACAGCACCACCTGCAAGTAGAAAATGTTATTGCACACAAAATGCAGCTGGCCTTCAGCAGGTAGATACGTGGCTGAGCTGCTGGAGTTCACTTGGAAAACCCTGAAGACACGTAAACCTGTAGCTTGCAATGTTCCATTATCCTCTTAACCATTATTTTATCGATTCCAAAATAAAATCCACTTTAGTATTTGACTAAATGTGTGCTTATAGATCTGCTATTTTCACAATTATCATATTATCATATTTTGTAATGCTTTAAGACACGTATCTTTTTAAAAAGCAATATGTCGGTGGATCAGGGGTAGTGGCCGGATGCATGGCAAGTTAACCATGGCAAAAAGCAAGATTGTGGGTTCGAATCTGGGTTCCCCCAGAGTTAATGTCGAAGTGTCCTTGAGCAAGACACTGAACCGCAAATTGCTGCCGATGTGCTGGTCGGTGCCTTGCAAGGTTTCTTCCAGCATGTACTACGGTGTACTTTCAAAGACTCAACCAGTGCCTCTTTACCGTTGGGTTGTCATAAGCCGTAGCCACACCTGTTAACCCATTCATGCCTCTTTGCAAACCCTCTTCTCTCTGTCCCCTTGTTGGTCTACCAGACCTGGGCCTGTTCTCCACCAAGACGCTGGTGGAGGCCAACCCGGACCACCTGGTGGAGGTGCGGACGCAGCTGGCCCAGCCCACGGATGAGAACTGGGACCCCAGCGGCAGCCGCAAGATGTGGCGCTGCGAGAGCAGCCGCTCCCACACCACCATCGTCAAGTACGCCCAGTACCAGGCCTCTTCCTTCCAGGAGTCACTGAGGGTCAGTGTGACACACACACACACACACACGGATAACACACACACACACACACACACACACACACACACACACACACACACACGGATAAAACAGCACAGTAGACAGTGTGTAGATTTGAACACATGACTATCACTTACGTCAGGGGTTTTCAACCTTTTTGATACCAGGGCCCACTATTTATTCAGCATTTGAGCCACGGACCACGATTTGAGGACATTTTAGCTCCACAGGCAGACCCCAAAATTAAAGATTTATTTTGCTTTTGTCCACAATGTGGATTTGGGAAATAGGTAAAACATAAAGATCGTTAATCTTCTAGTTGTGTAGACTAGGGCTACTTCAGATGAATATTTTACATCTGGTTAAGCAACTTTTCATCTGGTTAACCAACTTCGCTGGGGACCACCAGGAACCATCTCAAGGACCATGGGTGGTCCCCGGACCACTGGTTGAAAACCACTGACTTATACTACTACTTTTTTGTTGTTTTTCTTGTTTTATGCCATTGTTTTTAAGTCATCTTACAACTTTATGATTAGCACTAATCGGCGGTGGTTCAAGGGTAGAGTCTCCGGATGGTAACCACAAAGTTGCTGGTTGGAACCCGGGCTCCCCCTTGAGTTACTGTTGAAGAGTCCTTGAGCAAGACCCTGAACCCCTAATTGCTACTGATGTGCTGGTTGTGCCTTGCATGGCTTCTTCCACCATTAGTGTATGAAAGCACCTT
Organism: Benthosema pterotum; assembly: GCA_039105355.1. NCBI lineage: Eukaryota > Metazoa > Chordata > Actinopteri > Myctophiformes > Myctophidae > Benthosema > Benthosema pterotum. The sequence continues at coordinate 32,456,184 of CM076978.1, read as the reverse complement.
GGATGAAGGCGCTATATAAATGACCATTTACTTTACATTTGCTATCATGACATGTATTATTAATGTTTTCAGGTTTTGAAGAATTTGCTATGAAAGAGATTTGCCACCATGTAACGTTAAACGTGACCCTAGTTTTTTGCAGTTTCACTTTTATTACTGACAGACCACTAGCATAAATGTCAAGTCTTGCACCTTTTCTAAAAAGAAAATCTAATCAACAATGATCTGTATCTGTGTCTCAGGAGGAGAATGAGAGGAAGAAAGAATTGGAAGCAGAAGCAGCAGCAGCAGCCTCTTCGTCCTCCTCTGAGAAGTGAGTTTCTGTCACCTCTTAACTGGTTGTGTCCAAGACAAACACGACTGTAGGAAAGTGAAAACCGTCATCTCCGGTTTGCTTTCCCTATCTGTGGAGAACAAAATGATGTCTTAGTTTATTTATAACAATGGGAGAAGTGAACGGATCGATTTTATGCCATTATCTGCCGATAATAGGCACTTTAGGCTGATGCATTTTCACAATGCCTCCCCTTAACAGAAGTACGACTGCTATGACGAAAGCTCTGTAGCTGTAAAAATCGTTAAGCAAACAGCCATCCGCAACGGGTTACCATGGTGACGCGTCTATGCAGCGTGTGTCAAACAGGTGTTGTGAACACTACGTTAAAGTGTCGGTTCTGCCGTAGCAGGAACAACTGCTATGGCAAGCAGGTTTATCTATCGAACACAAATTGAGATCCTGTTGCCGTAGTGGAGATGTCGTCGTCGTCTGCTTAAAGTCCTTATTATCTGACACCTCTACTTCAGTACTTCACCCTCACAATCAATTAATTACTGTAAATATTGAAACGACAAACCACTATCCTCCAAATGCCGTACCTATAGTGGTGAATATTGGGGTGGTGGATCTTCCTTTTAAAAATAATCTTGATCATGTCACCTCATTGCTCGGGAAGCTCTTTCTTGGGTTTTCTAACAAAATGTCCCATAATCCCACAGTGTGGCGCGGCGGCGGAAAGTGCCATTGAAGCACATCAAGTTTGGCACCAACATTGACCTCTCTGATGAGAAGAAGTAAGTGGACAATTACACCCTTTTTAATGAACATGATGTCTATGTAGTTTATAGATGAACAAAGTGTCTTGAGTCAGATGGTTGCCCACCTCTGTAGCAGGATTGATTGGGACTTTCCAAAGGAAGTCAGGGGATCATTCAGTTGAGATGTGTGGAACAAGTTGCTGAATCCACACCATATGTAGCTAAGCAGATGGCGTGATGTTCGTTTTTTTCCCCAACAACAAACACATGAACAAATGCGTTGCAATGTGGGCACACTTAATTCATTAGGGTGGTATTATCAATGGTGAGTTTATGATTATGAAGAATCAACAACGGCCTGTCATTTCTGTGTGCATACAAGTAGGTTACACTCTGTATCAACATACAGTATATAATTAGGGCTGGGACATTAACTGATTAATTGAGAAGAAGCCAATTAGGGTAACCAATAAGGGCTGCCATACCACAGAGCAAAACCACTGACCTAATACATTGAAATTAAGCTTTTTTTTGCTGCCACGGCCATGTGATGCAGAACTCCCCCAACATTGCGCCTTCTCTTTGTCTGTCTGTCTGTCTCTGTCTCCCTCTCTCTGTCTGTCTATCTCTGTCTCTCTCTGTCTCTCTGCAGATGGAAGCAGCAGCTCCAGGAGCTCAGCAAGCTTCCAGCCTTCTCTAGGGTGGTCTCTGCCGGCAACCTGCTCAGCCATGTGGGTCACACCATCCTGGGAATGAACACTGTCCAGCTCTATATGAAAGTCCCTGGGAGCCGGACTCCAGGTACACAACTCAACCACTAACCGTAAAACTAGTCTGTTTCTCTCTTTCTCTCTCTCACACAGAACGCACACACACACACACACACACACACACACACACACACACACACACACACACACACACACACAGTATTTACCCTATTGGAACTTCATTTAAATAACAAATTATGCATGTTCCTATGCAGGACACCAAGAGAACAACAACTTCTGTTCGGTCAACATCAACATCGGTCCTGGAGACTGTGAGTGGTTTGCCGTGCCTGAGCCATACTGGGGACTGATCAACGACTTCTGTGAAAAGTAAGTAACGTAAAGGCATGCAGCGATAACGCAGCACACACAACATGGGTACTTTAATCACAAAACGGAATGTCTAATCCTTCATTTATACATCAAACTTATAGATTGGGCTTTTTTCATTTCAGTTTCACTCCCAATCTTCGACCGTATATAAAACTCACCTCTTCAGACTCCCATCGTGTTCCGTAGCACTTGTCCTAGCCCCTACGACTTTACAGGGATATGCAAAGACTGCACTAATGAAACTGAGATGGCATTTTATGTAGACATAGTATATGTGTATAGTTTCATTATATAGATTAGGTTCTTAGTTTAAGTGTAATTTGTGATAACTACTTTATGTACATGGTGAATGGCAATGTTTTTGTTCTTGTTTAAAGACAACTTTAGTGGTTTTTCAACCAAGGTTCATGTTTTAGGCTGGTATTAGAGAAAGTAAAAGATGGGTGTTAAATTGTTTTACATCCCTTGCTTTCTTTAGTTATAGGGATTTTAGCTATGGTAAGGTGCATTCGAACATGGTCCTAATTTGTTTACAAAATTTTCAAGTGATTTCTTTTTTTTTATGATCTACTACAGTCCTAATAAAATGATCTACTGAATGTGACAAACTGCCACATTGAGCCTGTGTAAAGTGCAGTGTGGTATGCTGCCTCCTTCACATTCAGTAGATCCTGTGTGTGAATGTCCGTGGCCAGTTATAATTTCCTGGGGTTTATTAGGACTGTAGTAGATAATAAAAAAATAAATCTCCAAACTACAGTATGTATTTAGGGCCATGTTCGAATGCCGTCTCCTACAGCTAAAATCCCCATATCTAAAGAAAGAAAACAATTGACACCCATCTTTTACCTTTTCTAAAAAACTAAAACATAAACCTTTTGCTGAGGAAAAAAACTTAAGTTGTTCTTTAATGTATGTAGCTCTGGATTCAGAGCGTTGGCTAAATGCCCACATTGTAAGACACACGTGTTTAAATCAGGCGTTAACGTGTAAAACCTCCCATTTGTTAGGAACAACATCAATTTCCTGATGGGTTCGTGGTGGCCCAACCTGGAGGATCTGTACGAGGCCAACGTTCCTGTGTACCGGTTCATCCAGCGGCCAGGGGACCTGGTGTGGCTCAACACGGGGACGGTCCACTGGGTCCAGGCCATCGGCTGGTGCAACAACGTGGCGTGGAACGTCGGGCCGCTCACAGGTGAGAAGCGTGCCCGTTACTGGTGCAAATCGTAGGCGCATCCCGGAAGGTTCATTAATATTCATGAGGTGCTGCTCGGAGAGCGCCCAATCACGTTCGCGGAATCGTACGACCCAATCGAATGCTTTGTTGTGGTGTTTAATGGCGGCCATGGCGCGTTTGTGGTCATTATAACAGCATTATACAGATGTAAATAGCACAGATGTAAGTTTAGCATTATACAGATGTAAGTTTCACACGACTTGATAAAAGGCTCAGATAGTCCATGCCATTGTGTATTTAAGTGAATATTTCGTGAAGATTTTTGTAAACCAAGTTTTTTCTGTTCTATGAACCGTATGGAACATGAAAAAAGTGGTTTACATTTTTGCCCAGAAAATATTTACCCATAACATCCCATATAATGTAATAATTAAAAATATAATCATACTTTAAGAAGCACATGTGACATGTCAAACTAGGGGTTTTTCATGCTTCTGAATCCATCCCAAGCATTAGTTTTGTCCAAAAAAACATTCCTTGGCCTAAAAACGGCCATAGATACTTGCCCAAATGTGCTGACCTCATCACATTTTCCATTATCTCTATGGCCAATTTTAACCCAAGGAATGTTTTTTGGGCAAAACTAATGCTTGGGATGGATTCAGAAGCATGAAAAACCCCTAGTTTGACATGTCACATGTGCTTCTTAAAGTATGATTATATTTTTAATTATTACATTATATGGGATGTTATGGGTAAATATTTTCTGGGCATAGATAAAAAATGTAAACCACTTTTTTCATGTTCCATAGGGTTCATAGAACAGAAAAAACATGGTTTACAAAAATCTTCACAAAATATTCAGTAAACTAGATTCTGCTAGGCCTACATAACTACATACACTAAGACATTTACCCGATTTGTGTCGTGACTTGATAAAAGACTTTTAGACGTTTTGTAATTAACGAACAATATTTCAACAGACACAAAACAAGCATCTTCACAATATGCATAGATCACAACATGCATATAAGTTTTTATTACAACATTCAATAGTATACAATAGCTCGTACGATTCCGCGAACGTGATTGGGCGCTCTCCGAGCAGCACCTCATGAATATTAATGAACCTTCCGGGATGCGCCTACGATTTGCACCATAGCTGCCCGTTACAGGTTCGGCATTTTGCCTTAGAAGACCCAAGACTGTCAGATGTGATTTATTTATTTACATTTTAAGCTCGCAAGTAGATTTTTTTTAATCCACTTTAATCCTGGCTGATGCTAATGGAATTAGCATCTTTGGCTAACGTTGGGATTTAAAGGCACAGTCACACATCTTTATACATACTGTAGGCTGAAAAAATGTATGACTGTTTTTTTTTTTCTTTTTTTTTAGGGGGGTTGAGATTAATCAATCAGTTAATCAATGCATATAAATAGCATTCTGGACCAAATGGGGGGCGCTACAGGCAGGCAAAATGGCTCCTAAGGAGTTAAGGAAGGGTCCATTAGGTTACCATCTCTCCATCATTTAGCTGGGGATCATCTGAAGCTACCTCAAGGACCAATGGTTGAAAACCTCTGCTTTATATCTTGGGTTTTAAGTAGGTTTGGCTGGGAATGGCGTTTTGAGGCCACAAGGATGGCATTGAAGTTTTTTTTTTTTTTTTTTTTTTGAGAGTTTGTATGTTCCACGGTTTGTTTCACTGTCTTTTGTTTGTTATGTTCTTGCTGTTGCTGTGCATTTGCGAGTGTATTTCGTTTTCTGTATGGCACATTGTTAACTGTGCACGGTACAATGTGCTATATAAATAAAGTGGATTGGATTGAATATCTCCAGCACGGGGATTGGAAGGGCTTTAGATGCAGATCCAACAGAGCAGCTGATGTTAGAATGCACCTGGTCTACCGGGAAGCTCCCAGGAGTGAATAGACAACAACAAAAGCCTGTTTAGATGAATGGGATTTTATCGATACTTGTCAGAGGCAGATGTAGCATTCCCCAAGGGGGGGGTCCTCAGTTACAGAACTTTTATTAGCCAAGTGAAGCATCAATAATAACATTGGTTGTTGTTGAAGTTACAACAGAAACGCTGCATGCATAAAGCTAAAGGTCTGACTCAGAGACTTTTCTGTTTTCAAAGATGAAATGCTGTTGGTTTAGTGGTGACACAGCTGTGGTTAGTTAGTAGCAGTAGTAGTGTTTCGCATCATTTTAAATATAAGCCCTTTAATTTGAAATACCTTGGGTTGTTCTGCATGCCTTCCTGTTTGGTGGGGCAGACTGGGCATTTAGGGGGGCGTTGACCCCCCCCCCCCCCCATGCCCATGCTTAGATCCGCCCCTGATACTTGTACAACGCTGGACGGTGATGAAAACAAACAGTCTTTTCCTTCCTCTGCCCCCTCCCCACACACACACAGCCCACCAGTACAAGTTGGCAGTGGAGCGCTACGAGTGGAACAAACTCCAGAGTGTCAAATCCATCGTTCCCATGATCCATCTCTCCTGGAACATGGCCAGGAACATCAAAGTGTCCGACCACAAGCTCTTCGAGATGATCAAGTGAGAACACACACACACACACACACACACACACACACACACACACACACACACACACTTGCACACACGTACAGTTGATTGTTGCACACTGTTTCTCTCTCTCTCTCATATCATTTCCTCGTATTTAAAATGTTATAAAATGTTATTATGCTCAATTGTCCAGTGCCTGCGCCCTACTGGTGGACACACACACTTCTCTGACACTGTGTGGGACCTTTTGTTTGTTCCCTTTCATTAGAAGCTATTGCTAATTAAATGATTGATTATTTCTATGAAGAAATCCCCATCTTTTAACACCTTTTCTGTGTCTGTCAGCACATGACATTTACAACCCCAAATCCGTTGAAATTGGGACGTTGTGTAAAATGTAAATAAAAACAGAATGCATTGATTTGCAAATCGTTTTCAACCTCTATTCAGTTGAATACAACACAAAGACAATATAATTAATGTTCAAACTGATAAACTTTATTGTTTTTTGAAATTATACAATCTTTTGTAAATTGATCCCTGCAACACGTACCAAAAAAGTTGGGACGGGGGCAACAAAAGATTGGGAAAGGTCATGAATGCACAAATAACGCCTGTTTGGAACATTCCACAGGTAAACAGGTTAATTTTAAACAGTTTAATATCGTTATTGAGTATAACAAGACCATCCCAGTCGCTCACAATCAAAGATGGGGCGAGGTTCACCACTTTGTGAACAATTCTGTGAGAAAATCATCCAACGGTTTAAAAACAATGTTTCTCAACATTCAATTGCAAGGAATTTGGTGATTTCATCATCTACAGTCCATAATATAATCAAAACATTCAAAGAATCTGAAGAACTTGCTATACTAAAGCGTCAAGGCCGAAAACCAACACCAAACACTTGTGACCTTTGATCCCTCAGGTGGCTCTGCATTAAAAACTGACATCATTGTGTAAGGGATATTATTGTGTGGACTCAGGAACACTCAGAAAACCATTGTAAGTTTACATAATTTGTCGCTACACCTGCAATTGCAAGTTAAAAATCTACCATCGAAAAGCAAAGCCATACATCAGAAAGGTTGGTTTGAAAAAAAAAACAGAAATGCCTTCTCTGGGTCCACTATCATTAGAAATGTGGACTCATCAGACCACAGCCCACTTTTCCACTTTGTGTATAACCATTTTAAATGATATTGTACCCAGAGAAGGCATTTCTGGTTGTTTTTCTAGTTGTTTTTTCAAACCAACCTTTCTGATGTATGGCTTTGCTTTGCATGGTAGAGTTTTAACTTGCAATCGCAGGTGTAGCGTCAAATTCTGTAAACTGACAATGGTTTTCTGAGTGTTCCTGAGTCCACACAGTAATATCCTTTACACAATGATGTCAGTTTTTAATGCAGAGCCACCTGAGGGATCAAAGGTCACAAGTGCTAGATGTTGGTTTTCGGCCTTGATGCTTTAGTATAGCAAGTTCTTCAGATTATTTGAATGTTTTGATTATATTATGGACTGTAGATGATGAAATCACCAAATTCCTTGCAATTGAATGTTGAGAAACATTGTTTTTAAATCGTTAGATGATTTTCTCACAGAATTGTTCACAAAGTGGTGAACCTCGCCCCATCTTTGATTGTGAGCGACTGGGATGGTCCCGTTATACTCAATAACAATATTAAACTGTTTAAAATTAACCTGTTTACCTGTGGAATGTTCCAAACAGGCGTTATTTGTGCATTCATGACCTTTCCCAGTCTTTTGTTGCCTCCGTCCCAACTTTTTTGGTACGTGTTGCAGGGATCAATTTACAAAAGATTGTATAATTTCAAAAAACAATAAAGTTTATCAGTTTGAACATTAAATATACTGTCTTTGTAGTGTATTAAACTCAATATAGGTTGAAAACGATTTGCAAATCAATGCATTCTGTTTTTATTGACATTTTTCACAACGTCCCAATTTCAACGGATTTGGGGTTGTAGTAGGGCTGCAACTAACCTTCACCGGGGTGATTATTTACCTTATTAATATATTTTAGGTTATTTTAGACATTTTCTAACTAACAAAAACACAATTGAGTCAATATTCAGTCCATAATGTTTTGTTCTTGATACTATGATCGTGAGATACGATGTTTTGCAGTTGCTACTATGCATGTGCAACTATCAGAGATTTGTAAGAGAAGATAGATGGCTCACTCCTCTTAGTTTACTTACCTTAGACATGGATAAACTTGGGTTAACTGGTGAAACACTCATGATAAATTGCACAAACTCCAGTGAATAGTTGCCCATTTGATTAATCAATGACTAAATGAGTTGACAACTAATTAAATAATCATTTTGATTCTTATTATTCGATTAACTGTTTTGTTTCTCCTAATCTAGAGAACTAATTTCTGACAACACACCTAGAGTGATAGACATCCTAGACCCCCTGTGATAATCTGCTGGACTGTCCAACAGTGTTTGATATTCCATATCGTCTCCCTGTACATTTCTTTTGCAGACTGGCCACATACTGTATAGTACTCCTCATCTGCACTGCCAGCAATGCAGAAAAACCTCATGATCACATCCAATCAGCCTCAAATTGGAATCTAATAACATGCCTTTATATATAGAGTGCAATATAACATGGATTGGATAGGAGGAATTATTGGGCTGATTCTACTTCCTCTGTTTATGTCTGTGTGTTAGATATTGTTTGCTGCGAACCCTCAAGCAGTGTCAGACGCTCCGGGAGTTGCTGCTGGCTGCTGGGAAGGACCTGGTGTGGCATGGGAGGAGCAGGGACGAACCGGCACATTACTGCAGCATCTGTGAGGTAATGTACCCCCCCAACCCCCCACTCCCTCGACACACTTGCATCATTTTCACTATTTTTCAAAGAAAAAAAAATAGCTGACTACAAGCTCATGAGCTTGCAGGTCTGCTGTTTTTCAACAGCTAAAGAATAACAACACTTAAAACACCAAAAGGCGTTCCTGTAGGGAATCGGTCAAATGTGCTAAGGGTGTAAAACAAAATCTTGAACAAACGTTCACATGGGTTTGTTTTCATACAATTGATTGTTTCTTGTCCCCACCGCAGGTGGAGGTGTTTGACCTGCTGTTTGTGACCAGTGAGAGCAACCGCAGCAAGACCTACGTGGTGCACTGCCAGGACTGCGCCCGCAGGGGGAGCTCCAACCTGGACAACTTTGTGGTGCTAGAACAGTACAGGATAGAGGACCTGATGCAGGTCTACGACCAGTTCACCCTGGTGAGTACTGGATAGACCTAGGACCAGTTCACCCTGGTGAGTACTGGATAGACCTAGGACCAGTTCACCCTGGTGAGTACTAGATAGACCTAGGACCAGTTCACCCTGGTGAGTACTGGATAGACCTAGGACCAGTTCACCCTGGTGAGTACTGGATAGACCTAGGACCAGTTCACCCTGGTGAGTACTGGATAGACCTAGGACCAGTTCACCCTGGTGAGTACTGGATAGACCTAGGACCAGTTCACCCTGGTGAGTACTGGATAGACCTAGGACCAGTTCACCCTGGTGAGTACTGGATAGACCTAGGACCAGTTCACCCTGGTGAGTACTGGATAGACCTAGGACCAGTTCACCCTGGTGAGTACTGGATAGACCTAGGACCAGTTCACCCTGGTGAGTACTGGATAGACAGAGGACCAGTTGGGGGGGTTCTGTTGATGTATATGATGGTATGATCAACTAAACGGGATGGCATGATTACCCACATTAGCCCTATTGCATACTTTTGCTCGGACATTAAGCGGAAGAAAAAAAAGAAGAAAAAAAAATACTACTAACTGGCATTGGCAGCACATACATACAAACAGAAAGATCCAATTTGATTGCATGAACTCAATTTGTCACTCACTTTATGCATACGCATACCTTCTAGATCAAGTATGCCCTAAATGTAGATTGTGACTTACCAGTAGATCACAAAACCTTTGTGATCTAAATAGATCACATATCGGCTCAAACCCACAATGCAATGATTTGTAATTTAAAAAGTGTTAATGTGCACAAATTACAAAGTTGCATTACAAAGTTATATAAAAGAAAACACCAATTCAATTTTGTCCCCTATCTCCCAAACCAGCTGTGTATGTCTTATATGCAACATCGGTGCTGCTATTCCAAAAGTCCATTTGCAATGGGATAATACTTTTTTTTGGTGTGTAGACCTTGTTGCGATGGTCATTTTGAAAGTACCTCTCAAGTCAAAGGTGCGGGCATCCCTGTTCTAGATTCTAGAAGGACACACGTCATATTGTAGAATCTGGAATATATGACGTGTAACCTACAAGCTCATGCGTCATATCTCATTTTCTTGCATCCTACAAGACATTGAACCTCATCATGTCCTTTCTTTCTTTTTGCAGGCGAGTCCTCTACCCACCTCCTCCTGATGGTAACGAACAATTGTTCAGAGGACAATAAAAAAAAATCTTGGGCGGACTTTTCCGAGAGACCCTCCGTTTTTCTTTTCTGATATTCAGGAAGTAAAAAGCCCCCGGCAGTCCTTTGGAAACTGCGCTTTGTAGCTAAAGAAAATCCCCATTTTTAAAAGGCAGCTTGTGTGAAAGCTGTTGTTGTCTATGCAACCTGCCCCCCAGAGTCGGTGTGGTGGTGGGCTCCCTCTCTCTCTCCACTTCACCACGTCACCCCCATGATGACCAGACTGTTCTACTGCTGGCCCAGCTGGACTTCTTCTTCTCTATAGAAAACACACCGCCACCACCACCCTCACCACCCACCCCCTGCCCCAATATACACAAAGTAACGAAAGAAAAAAAAACATAAAAACATTTTGTATATATTATGTTACAACTGGCATCAACGTCACACAAAAAGACTACTGACTTGAGGTTTTCTTTTTCCTTTTCTTCTTCGTATTATGTTTGTGCGTCGACACGAGTTCTCATTACTTTCGTTACCTTACAAACACCCACTACTCTCTCTCTCTATCCCCACCCACCCCTAGAGATGAGTTAAAACTAGCATAGCTGGTCTTTTTTTGTATGTTAGATAGACATCTCCTGGGTCAGGAAAAAAGAAGAAACAAAAAAGTGTTTTGTAATGTGAAGAGTCGAGTGACATGTTGATTGAAACATTTCCCCCCCTCCTCCCCTCCTCGTTTTTTAATTTTATTATTTTTTTTATCTCTGTCTTACGTTTGATCTCGTTTTGTCGGAACCACGCTGAGCTTTTATTGTTGTTGTTTTTTTTTAGGTTCGCTTGTTTCTTGGGTATAAAAGATAAAAAGAATCATTTTTGAGAGAAACAACAGCCAAGTCACAGAGAAAATGGGTTGCACATAGACAAAAGGAGTAGACTTTAATTTTCTTTTCTTTCTTTATTTTTTTCTAATTTTGATGTAAATGGACACTATTTATAAATGCATATTTATTGCTTGAAAATATTTGTTGATGGAATGCTGTAATTTTTTTTTCCCAGAGTACCTGCCATTAAATTTGAAGGGAGCCATGAAATTTTAAGCATGGCCCTTCGTACGTTTTCTATATAAATGATACCTGCTTAGTAAGCATTGTACAGAGACCCTCCTTGAAATGGGTTTATTGTTTGAAGGATGTTTTATGCGTCAATAAATAAAACTGTCTTTATTTACACCTTCAGCTCTCTCGTGGTCATTCCCGCGGTTGAATTCGGTTTCGTTTCGAATTTGAAACAACTTCACCGAAATTGTTGGTTGCCTAAGGACTTGGCCTCGACATTCAAGCTTTCATTTTTCGTCCGTGTTGTGCGAAAAAAGCGAAAAGCCTGGACTAAATAGTTAGCCACGGTGGACCTAGAAGTGAGAGGTGACCTTTCCCGATGGGCGTGGCTCCAGATGATGTGACGTACAGCACACCACAGCTGTAGTGTCTCAGATCTACAAAATACACTGAGTGGAGCAAAAACCCTGCCAGGAGGCACACGCCCGCCTCGCTCCGTTGCCGTCGTATCGTATATTGTTGGGTTGGGCTTGTGATGACAAATATTTGGTGTTTTGCCGCAAGTGTTTTGTATTTACTGTAAAGGCATGGCTTAGTGGGGGAAAAGGCTTTGATAACAGAATAGGAAAGTTGAACATTAACCACTCGAAACCCTAGCATCCCCCCTGCTCTCTGGAAGAATCCATCGAACTCTTAAAACGTTAATTTTTCAGGAAATGAACAAAGGTTTTTGACAAAGCAATTTTAATATATTTTTTCAAACCACCTGCAGACAAGGGTGTTCAATAGATTCACGAAAACGATAATTATTTGAAAAAAAAATTGAGTTGGGTACTTGGGTGCGTTTCCTTCCGAACAGCGGAAACGTGTACTGTTAAATCAGGGCAGCTCTGCCTCGGGAATTAGCGCATGTCGTACATTTATCTGTGGGTCGGTGGTTCAAATCCCAGCTCCTGTCTGCAAAGTGTCCTTGATCAAGGCACTGATCCCCATATCGCTCCCGGTGTGCTGGTTGGTACCTTGCATGGCTTCTGAAGAAATCTGTGTGTGAATGGGTGAGTGTAATGCACTGTAATGTAAGGCATCTTGTAATACTGTAAATTCTCCATTTATATCTTGTTGACCAGGGTCACTTTTTTCCCCTCTACACCAAAACATTTGAAAATAGCCATCACAAAAAATAGGTCACAAAGTGATGTATTGTGAATCCCCATATTTGTCCAAAGTGACTTTAAATAAAAGCAGGGAAAACAATCCCCTTGATAACAAGATGTGCACGTCACTGTATGAAATTAATTCACACTACACACACAAACATAACTCGAGTCTATTGGGTTTATAAAATGCAAGTGAAGGGGGGAGGTGGGGGCAGACCTGATGATGACACGGTTTACTGGAGAGGAAAAGAGGAAGTTTGTCAATCAACGGTTACGAAAAAAGAGGAACAGCTTGCATACTGTGTGTACAGTAGCCTATACTTCCCTCAAAATAATGAATGAAAGAAAAAAGTACAGGACAGGCCAAAGGGTTAAAATACTGGGATTGGTTTAGCTGAATCGTGAGGGACGATGGTTGTTACATAATTCGGAAATATTCCGCAACAACACTGCTGCACACGCAATTCAGCTTGGCACAGCTCTTGCCACGGTGAATAAGAAGTTGGATAACACACCCACACCAATATGGAATAGAAATCGAATAAGCTGTGTCTTTTATTTACGCTTAATGTTAATTGAAATACACATACCCATTCCAAGGGCTATGTATACTAGGACCGTTATTTGCGGATGTAACTATCAAATATTTTTTTTGTAGTTTCTAGTTTTACGTAAATAAATAATACTGTCTTTGTTTACACTTTCAGCCTCCTGTGTCTTTGTTTTTGGGCGCCTGTTTGGTTCAGCCCTCCTCCTCTCACCTGGTACCTGGTAGATGACTTCCATGGTGCTGGCATATCACTGATGAAACCAGGGAGGATGGTTGAGCGATGGACCGTCAGCCACGACTGATAGTAAACCGGCCGATCGAAGGTAAAACGTTGTGGCCAATGGGCCAACGGTGGCAGCCAATAGGCCTTGGTGACATCTGCTTTAAGAGGCATAGGCACAGTGCTGATAATACCAAGATTGTTTGTTTTTCAAACCAATCAAAAATAGTGTCATACAGCACCTCTTCTCAAAATGCAAGGATACAGTATACAATACTATGCCTATATGTGTACATATCAGAAAGATACTCACTCTTGTCTCTGCGTAAACTAATGAGGAAGACTTCTTAAAGAAAATAGTATAAAATGGTAAGTATCAGTTATTTTATTTGCAGAGAGCCAATCATTTTCTGCCAGTTTACCTTTGTTTTTAAGAACTAACATTTTAGTCTCTTCCTTTGCATTTTAAGTATAAGGCTTGGGAGTTGTATTATTTGCTTATTGACGCCTCCTAAAGCAGATGGTTCTCCCAGTTTTTGCACAGATTATTGCAAAGGGAATCCTGCCACTGGACCATATTCCGTCCCCTTATCCTACACATAGGACCGTGTGGTGTTGTCATCTGTCTGTATGAACAAAATCTACTAAAAGGATACTGGCAGGGCCCTATTACTCCTGTGCCATTCAGGATGTCAAAAACCTTTCAGCGCCTAATGAATATGGTACTTGGTGCATGTTCCAATCTGTAGCATATGAATTTAAACTATGTGGCAGTCTATTGCTCTGATTTGTCTGAGCATATGAATTTCGTGGGTGCAGTAATCATTCTGAAAAAGTGTCTCTGACACTTACCCTGGCCAAAGTTTGACTTTGCAATGGCTGTCAGCTAAGTATTAAAGTAAACAGGTAGGTCATGGCAATTGGCAGGTGTGCCCTGTTTATGCAGGTATGAAGGTAGTAGCAACCATCCTTACCCAGTGCCCACTACCAGATGTGAGCTCAAGTAATCTGGAACAGCAGTGCATCAAAAAGTAAAGAAAGTTGGAGTGACACAGAAGTGACACAGTGTCTCCTTCAAAGTAACTCAGAATGGCTTAATCTCTTCCGTATTGGATTGACAAAAGCATACTGGCTGAAGGGGTAGGATAGAGGCCATGCTCAGCATGTTGTATACTTACTTGAAGTGGTCCTTTAAGAGTTTCTTGCAGATCGAAGTACAGTATCCCACGCAGACATTGCACCTGTCCAGGCCAAGGAAGGCTTGCCTGATGCTGATGAGAGGAGTTCGACAAAACCACCACAACACGCACCAAACATCCGCACAGTCCTCACCTCACACTGCTCTCCCTGAGCCCAAATAATGAGTCAAAATTGAGCAACATAGCCTCTCGCCCCATTGAGACCCTCAACCCTTCCACTCGCTTTGGTTGCACAAAACTCTGTAAAACCGTTGTGTGGCTTCTTCTCCCACCCAAACAGTCTCAGCAGCACCTCAACAGGAAAACACAAAGGATACAAGATAACTTGGTTGCCATGGGTGCGCTTCCTGACCCTGACCACACTGACTGAGATAGCACCATCGCACAGTGAAGTCTTTAGTGTTATAGTGCCGGTATTTTAAGAAATATACCGACAAGGGCACAGTGCCTGGGGCTGCTCAAGGATGCTGTGCCAGGGCTTTGGCAAAAGTGTCTTAAATGTTTTGGGGTGGCATAACGGTAACCTCCACCTGCATACAGAGACCATGAAAGTATTCCAAAACCATTTAGTTATGATTCTTCTGTGAGGAAACAAAATCACTGAATCTAGAATCAGTGCACTGCCAGTAGGTGTCACTCTAGTTATGAATGAGATGGTCTTACAGTAGGCCTACTAGCTACTACTAGAGATTCTCTCTCTTTCTCACACGTGCGCACGCACATGCACGCCATTAAGGATGCGATCAAAGCTCCCCAAATCCTGAAGGTGTATTCCAAATGTCTTAGTCACGTCCAGTGACTCAGCTTGTATTTCTTCCGCTCCTATTTGTTTTTGCTCTTAAAACCCGAGTGACTCACTCATAAGTTGACACAGAACACACATGCAAGTATTTTGGTACAGGAAGTTGGGAGGTACAGGAGATCAAAATTATGTTTTTCTGTATATGCTACTACTGTGTGGGTCAGAGACTCAGAGTGCTTTTCATCAGCCAAGAGGAAATCATAGTCATTTTGTGGAAGTGCTGGGTTTTGGGAGGAATGTGTCTGAGCGATCGAGGGCAGTGAAGACTATACCATGTTGTATCTAGCCTACTGTAGTAGCTGGGGAAACAAGGATGATTTTCTATTTGATATGTATTACCTTGTGTTATTCCTTCTTTGGTTAGTGTACTGTAAGTTGCATGAAGAGCAAAACTGTAGCAGTCTCCTGAAATCAGAATGAATAATTACACGACTACATTTTGTCACAGTAAGTAATTATTGTTGCCTGGTATCCCTCATGAAAAAAACTATCAAATTACTACTCATTCAATAGTGTTTTTGCTATTGCGATGAGTAGTGATTTATGTAATGATTTCAATAATAAATATGTAGAGAAATGTCCCATTTCACTAATTAATCACTAGGCTACTGATATTACTACATAATTCCAATTCAAATCACCACCTGGCTGCTACTTAATTACTTCAGCCTCAGTATGGCTTTTTGGGAAGAACTACACAATCACTATACATTTATTGTTGAATTACTACACAATGCTTACACCTTTACTGCTGCATCTCTACACAGTCCCTATAGAAAATATGTATGTAGTGTTTTCACCACTGAACCACTAATTAATTACTTTTTTGTTTCAACACAAGCCCTATATAGGGTTTGTGTAGAAACAAAAAGTATTCAGTAGTGAAAGATTTAGCTAGATTTTACTGCTATGAATCATATCCTGCACCGATCATCTATACCCAATTACGAGGTTGAATGGTGAAACATTAGAATTATAATGGCAATTCAATTGTAGTAATTTTAAATGAATTGTTGATTTAAAATTGGGTGGTACCAAGGTTCCCCCTTTAGAAAGGGATTTAGAAAACCTGTTTTGGAATTTTAAAAATTGATCCATTTTGTGGATGATTAATTTTCCCTAAACAACCATTTTATTTTTTTGACATGCAGAAAACTTAGATTTTAGTTTTAATTATCTCTAGAACAGCTTTCATTTTACTCACCTAGAATTTTAGTTTACTTTTAGTCAACAGAATATAATATTTCAGTTTAGTCTAAAATGTACTGTATTTTGTTGTGATCACTTTAACTGTATAGTGGAGCTCTTGTTCATTAATCCCTTCCTAACCTTATAGTCTAGTTTTTATTTGTGGACACAATTGCTAATGTATTTAGTTCTAATTTTAGTCGTTATAGCTTGCTTTCATTTGGTGTCCATTTCCATTTTCCAACTGAAAAAGGTAGTCGGTGAACCTTTTTTTTTTTTTTTTTTTTTTTTTTTTTTTTTTTTTTTTTACATTATTTTAGTCATAGTATAGTCAGACCCCAAACTACCCCACCCACGCCCTTTCCCCTTTTTGTATATTTTCTTTTTCCTTTTACCTCCACTATGATTTGCTGCTTCTCGCTCTACAGTCAGTAATTAAGTAAATACTTGGACTTCTCTAAATGTCTTGATGAACAGCACTTTAACAAGGTGGCCACTGTTGTAAACAAGCCTACTTGAATTTTGCTGTAAATATCCAAGCTGTTGTCAGTTGTGTTGTAGTTGTACTTGAATTGTGCTGTCATTCTCCATTTTCTGTTAATGCAATTTTCATCCATCCATCCATCCATTCATCCATTCATCCATTCATTCATTCATTCATTCAGACAGACAGTATTCCAGTCCAGCATGGACTGTTCTCCGTGCATGATGCTCTGAGTTGTTCTCTCCTCCTGCTGCTGTTCTTATAGTGCTACAGAAATAGGCCCACCCATGCAGGCCTGCTGCCTGGCCTCCCCACTGTGCGCCTCTGTCTGGTTCGGTGACTCATCGGGGACTCATCGACGACGGTGCGGTCGGTCGCGTGCGCTTCGCATGAGGACGCCACGCCGTTTACTGTGCTGGAATGAATACATTAAACACACACACCACCGCGAAGTTGAAACGGCGGCCGCGGACGCACACGCGCGCACACGCACAACTTCAGATCCGTTTACCAGATGCGTGCATTTTTACGCGTTTTACGCATCTTGTCTACCGAAGGTCCAACGTTATTTGCAGATTTCATTGGCAACCTTTCGACATGAATGCTAGTCCTCCTTAAGGATACGTGCTTAATTTAGTCCCATGTGTATTATAAAAGAGACACAGAGACGTTAAAGTTGTAGACACAATGTTTTGCATCCTTATAAAAGTCCGACGATCACCACAGAAAAAAATAAACAATCTGTTCCAATCTTTCCTCGTGAAGCAAACAAAACACATATCAATTCACACAGACCCCCTTGCATTAAGGAACTTGAAAGAAGAAGACCTTTTAACTTTAAAACTGCAAAAATGAGGTAAGGAAGCACTTGCACAAATCTGTTTGTGGGCATGGTAACTTAACTTGGCACCCCAGATTGTACAGGATGTCCAATGTTGAAAACATGCACATGGTTCTGTCAGATTCCCAGATACAAGTGAAGGAGGTCCCCACGTGGTGAAAGTCCCCTGGATTCCTCTCAGATTAGTGGTGCCTGGTGGTTTCAACTTGAAGCGGTGAGTCATCATAGGCTGCACAAGTTTTGCCTTGTCTCTCTCCCATCTGAGATTTACTGTGTGTGTGTGTGTGTGTGTGTGTGTGTGTGTGTGTGTGTGTGTGTGTGTGTGTGTGTGTGTGTGTGTGTGTGTGTGTGTGTGTGTGTGTGTGTGTGTGTGTGTGTGTGTGTTAATGAAAAATAGCCTATATGGATCTGTCACGCAAATTAACACATGCTGCATGCACTACAGCAGTTTTCCCCAAACTTTTCAAGCACGCCCCAAATTGACACTAATTAACATTTTGTACCACCATAAGGGTCCATTTGGTTCCAATCTATCATTTAGATGCGTAGCCCCCTGAACTCCCTCAAGGGCCCCAGTGATGCCTGTCAAAATAGGAAAAAGTGCATTGTTTGTCCATAGAAGAGGCACAAAATGAACATGACAAAATTATAATGTTGTCAGCAATGATGTTTGTCAAGCCTTTGTAAAGCACCTTTGTTCATAACCTTGTAATTTCCTGCAATTGGCATTCTTTTTATTTTTCATTTCAAGTTTAGATCTGATGTCAACGCCTGAGTCATAGATCAAAAATGCAGAGAGGGCAACACTTGGCTCTTTGTAGTGCATACAGTCATGTCCTCGGTATTAATTGAACACTTTGAGTTTAACACATGTAACGCAGGCGAATCTACCCACACGTTTAGCTGCGTTGCATATCCCACATTTGCAAAATCCCCTATAGCCTTTTGTAAAGGTATAATCGATGATAAACAATACTCCAAAAGTGGCTTTATTGAAGGGGGAGACATTATCGACAGTAGTTAGTTTTCCAAACCTTTTTTGACGAGTTTTATTAGAATTCTATCAGTTGATTCTGTATTCATGTGAGCATCTATGACATGGATGAAGGCATGGCAATCATATTCAAATCAACATGTTTTATTTGTACTAATTTGGCTGCATTAGATAACAGCATCATTATTTGTCTTTTCACATTATGTTTGAATCCTGCACAAAAATAAATGAATAAACAGGCTGTCTGGCTCGGCAAAGAGAATTTGAGCATAACCTTTCAAACTCTTTAACTATTATTGTGTTTTAACATTCTGTATTTTAAAATGTTGTCACTGGTAGAACCACCTGGATGTTACTACAGTTTAACGCTGCAAACTTAACAGCACCTTTCTAACCCCATTCCACTAATGCAGGGGTTTTCAACAGGTGGTCCGGGGTCCACTAGTGGTCCCTGGGAGGATATCAGGTGGTCCCCAGACTAAATGATGGAAAGTTGGTTAACCCAAATGTAACTCTTTGAGAGCGTAAACATGAAACCAAATGGACCCTTGCGGGTCCATTTGGTTTCATGTTTGTTTCCACTTCATCATGTGAATTACCCCAAGTCTACACAACTAGAGATTGTAGAAGATTAACAGTCATTTTGATCTGTATGTTTCCCAAATCCATCCTGGTATTGTGGTCAAAACCAAAATAAATCTGTATTTTTGGGGACTGTGGGGCTTAAATGTCAGAATGAAAAAGAGAAATGCCAACACTCAATGAATGTCCTTTCTGTGTATCTTTATTTACCTCCTCGTACAGTCAACAACGAACGCGTTTCGACCCAAATGGTCTTCCTCAGCGTTGAGGAAGACCATTTGCACTTGCACCTAGAGGAACTTTTATAACATGGAGTGTTGCGGGTTGCCTGCTTCGGCAGCTCTCTCTGTTTCCTGGGCTTAAATGTCATCAAATGGTGGTCCGTGGCTCAAATCCTGAATAAATAGTGAGCCCTGGTATGAAAAAAGTATGAAAACCACTGCACTAATGTACGACTGTACTTGAACAATTAAACATTACAATCCCAATCTATTTTTTGTGCATACAGTAACTGCATGCTGTGTGTGTGTGTGTCTGTGTGTGAAACATGGATGGATGCTCGGTGGATACAGGACTGTGGAACGGATGGAAGGACCTCCCACCATCTGCTCAGTCTGTCTGCTCCCAGCCAGGCTCCGTCTCACTTTGGATGGAAGCCACTTGGTGGCAGTGTCCACACAAAATGCTGCAAGACCGTCCATCCAACTGTCTGCAAGGTAAATGAATAAGGATGGTGTTTAAAGGTTTTGTGACAGTAATTTTCATTTGTTTTTCTATTTTTCCTTTGGGGTTTTGTAACATTTCCCAATTTGGAGGGCAGGAAAAAATGGTATGAGGGTGGCTTCATCACCCGTGGCGTGAAGCGTCACGGGCGATGAAGCCGTCCTGTAACCTGTAACCATGTAACCATTTTTGTAACAACCTGTAACCATTTTTGGTTACAGGACTTCTACCGGTATTAGTCAAGTAAAGCATCAATAATAACATCAGTTGTTGTTGAAGTTACAACAGACACGCAGCATGCATGAAGCTAAAGGTCTGACTCAGAGAGTTTTCTGTTTTCAATGATGAAATGCTGTTTGTTTAATGGTGACACAGCTGTAGTTAGTTAGTTGCAGTAGTAGTGTTTCAAATCATTTTAAATATAAGCACTTTAATTAGAAATATCTTGGGTTGTTTTGCATGCCATCATGTGTGGTGCCCCATGCCCATGCCCATGCCTAGATCCTAGGCATCCTAGGTTTATGATCTCAGTCACATGCAGGAAACCTAAACTTAAGGCCATTCGATGGGTTTTTGGTGAGTTTTTTGTGTTGGTTCGGAAGGCTTTTGAGCTGCAATGAAAACAGGCAAAACAGTGGAAACAGTGACGTCTGCTGGCGAATCCCATTGACGTTATATGGGATTTACAGAATGTCACATCACATTCAGCAGGAAAACCAGACCACTTGTTTGAGCCAGAAAAAGATGGCATTATTCGACAATTGTTAGGTTTCCAAAACTTTTTTGACAAAGTTTTATTAGAATCAGTTTATTCTGTATTCAAGTTAGCATTGAATACAAACAGTGACGTCTACTGGCAAATCCCATTGACATAATATGTCAATGGGATTTGCAGGAAAATCAGAACACTTGTTTGAGCTTGAAAAAAAAAATCTCTTTAAATCTCTTAAAACTTGCTCCAAATGCTGTGGCAGGAGGTACAGTACAATCATGACCATTTCTGTCATTGTGGCAGATTAAGAATGTTTACTTACTTACGTGCAAGAGCAAAAGTATCATCGCCATCGGCAATTTGAGAACGATAAAGTTAATGGGAGAAAAGGGCAGCCAAATCGCCACAGGTTAAGTGGGCAAACTGTTCTATATCGCTCATACATGACTCACCATGACTCCTGTGAGTAAGATCCACTCCACCAGAGGGACAACTGTTAGTTCTGTGGGTATAATGACCGTGACATGCACTGACTTTCAATAACAGTATCTGTCCTCCGACATGACTAATTTGAAACAGTGGGGCACATTAATCCACGCCGGCTCCACTTTTTTTAGTCATTTTTTTTGGGTCACATTTAGGTTCCATTAGTATTACACATGCAGTACTTTAGTAGGTGAAAGGTCAACCCACCGAACGGGTGCCAGAACAACACTGACTAATGATTGCTGTTTCCTTTTTACTGAGCAGATGCAGAAGTGTCATCGTTATATTCTATAAAGGCATGGAAGGCATGCGTGTTGTTATTAGAGCACTTAAACCACATAATATGTGGTTTATCATGCCAAACTGGAGGCCCGGGGGTCAAATCAGGCCTGTGAATGAATTGTTTTCGTCCCGCGGGACGATATTTAAATTCCATTAGAACTGGCCCTCTGTCTATATCAGGTTTTTTCAACAGGTGGTCCGGGGACCACCAGTGGTCCTTGAGAGGGTTCCATGTGGTCCCCAGGCTAAATGATGGAAAGTTGGTTAACCAGATGTAACTCTTGAAAATGTAAAAATGAAACCAAATGGACCCGCAAGGGTCCATTTGGTTTCATTTTTACACTCTCAAAAGTTAAAATATTCATCATCTGAATTAGCACTATTTAATTAAGAAGTCTACACTGTTTTGTTTGTAAAGACCAGCCTGGAATTGTGAACAGAACGAAAATTCTTTAGTTTTATGTCTTTAGGGCTAAAATGACATCAAATGGTGGTCTGTGGCTCAAATGCTGAATAAATGGTGGTCCCTGGTGTCAAAAAGGTTGAAAACCCCTGGTATAAGGAATGAATGCAACTCATTGGTTTACATTGTCAACTCACTTTATTTATCTTCATATTTTACCATGTGAGGCTCACAGAACCTGAAACTGATCTTTAATAATGCTTTTTCAGTTTGTCTTGCTATGAAGTGACATTGATTTTTGAAGGAAACCTTTTTTTGTTGGATTTTTTCATTTATTTTATTTTTCCTGTTTGCTTTCAACAGGTTGTCCAGGTACCACCTCTGGTACCTGAGAGGATTCCAGGTGGAATCCCCAGGCTAAATGATGGAAAGTTGCACCAACTGTTTGAGAGCGTAAGAATAAAACCAAATGGACCCTTGCGGGTCCATTTGGTTTCATGTTTACACTCTCAAGATTTAAAATATTCACCACCTGAATTAGCCCAAGTCTACACTACTAGAGAATGTAGAAGGTTAATGATCATTTTGATCTGCATGTTTGACTGTCTTGTTTCTGAAATCCAGTCTGGCATTGTGGACAAAAACAAAAATAATCGTTAGTTTTGGAGTTTGTGGGGCTTAAAAGTCCTCAAATGGTGGTCTGTAGCTAAAATGCTGAATAAATAGTGGGCTCTGGTATGAAAAAGGTTGAAAAGCAGTGCTGTATTCTATTGTAACAATGCTTGCAGCCCTAGTATGAGATTACCAGTAAGACGCCTCAAGGGCGAGAAGCCACCGCAGGTCGGTGACTTGTCATTCAACAAAAGTTGCCAACCCTGTTTTCATTTACTTGGTCATTCACCAAGGTTGGCAACCCTCCCGGTTTTCATATAGTTGGCACCGCTCCCTGTTTTCATAATGTCTGCAGCCCTGTTTTGGCCACGCTGTTTTCATTTAGGCTACTAATACAAATATAATATAAAAAATATATAAATGAATGTAGTAAAAAACAAGATGAAATCAGTTCATCTACCTCCCCTTTCCTAAATAACGACTGGTCCTGTACCTGCTGTTTTAATGAAGTAATTAAGAAACGCCTTTTATGGACCTTTGATGTGAAAATACCCAAACTCAAACATACTTTTTGGCATACATTGATAGAAATGCCCATATGATGACCACGAATCTGAAACGTATTTTTCATTTCAACAAGGACTGTGTGTGTGTGTGTGTGTGTGCGTGTGCGTGTGCGTGTGCGTGCGTGCATGCGTGCGTGTCTGCAGTCTGCGTGCGTGCATGTGTGTGCACGTGTGCGCCCATGCTCATGCGTGCCTGTCAGACTCCGTCTGGGCAGATGGATGGAGGTTTTTGGGTCTTGTGCAGCTCCTTCTTCTCTCTCTAAACATACCACAGGTCGTGGTCATCTGAAGTGCCTCTCACAGTCATCACATTAAGCTGTCTCCTGCTCACGCAGGACTGTACAGTACGGTGCTTTCCAGACCTCTAATGCATTATAAGTCACCAGTCCTGATCTAATGACAAACCCCTACTATACACCTCTGTGTGTGTGTGTGTGTGTGTGTGTGTGTGTGTGTGTGTGTGTGTGTGTGTGTGTGTGTGTGTGTGTGTGTGTGTGTGTGTGTGTGTGTGTGTGTGTGTGTGTGTGTGTGTGTGTGTGTGTGTGTGTGTGTGTGTGTGTGTGCGTGCGTGCGTGCGTGCGTGCGTGCGTGCGTGCGTGCGTGCGTGCGTGCGTGCGTGCGTGCGTGCGTGCGTGCGTGCGTGCGTGCGTGCGTGCGTGCGTGCGTGCGTGCGTGCGTGCGTGCGTGCGTGCGTGCGTGCGCGTGTGCGTGTGTGCGTGTGTGTTGCGCCCTGTTGCATTTTTATGCAATACTGTAGTGGTTTTCATTCAACCTTTTTGATACCACTATTTATTCAGCATTTGAGCCACCAACCACCATTTTATGACATTTTCACCCCACAGACCCCAAAACTAAAGACTTATTTTTGCTTTTGTCCAAAATTCCAGGCTGGATTTTCGCAAACAAAACAGGCATACATACAGTAAATCAAAATGACCATTCATTTACATTGTGTATAGACTTCTTAATTAAGTGGTGCTAATTCAGATTATGAATGTTTTAACTCTTGAGAGTATAAACATGGAACAAAATGGACCCGTAAAGGTGCATTTGTTTGCATTTTAGACTCTCAAGAGTTACATCTGGTTAACCAACTTTTCATCTGGTTAACCAACCTGGAACCCTCTCAAAGACCACTGCTGTACATCAGTGGTTTTCAACCACTTTCATATCAAGGACCACTATTTATTCACATTTTTGAGCCACGCGGACCACCACTTGATGACATTTAGCCCCTCAGAACTGAAACCTAGAGCTAAAACCCCCTCAGAACTAAAACCTAAAGAATTTTGGACTTTTGGTCCAATTGGTCTTTGGATCTCCATTTTTGTCACACGCTAAAACCCTTAACCATAAATTTCTTTGGCGTTTTTAGCTTTTTGAAGAACATCTTTCAAGAGTTGATAAGGCCAGTCTACAAGCTCACTACGTGTCAATGTATATTGTCTAGTACCAGTAGTTGAACTGTTCAAACAGGCAATGAAAAATAACAATATTTGAATCAACTGAAATGAAATGAAGACATGGGAACACATGCTGAATGGTTTTGTGTAGATCAACGTTTTATTCATAATCCTGACCATTATGCCGTATAAAATACATTTGACCGGTCTTCAAAAGATTGCACTCATGAATACATGCTGTAGTGGTAACACTGTACCTTTCACAAACCAAAACATCACAACACATTCCTATACGCAGTAAAATCATCAGTGTGTTGTACTAGACACAGGTTCACTTGTAAGAAGAACAGGCAATGATACAGTTATGAGGAAACCCCCCTGCGGTTCGATTCCCCGTGTCCCTTTACACACCCAGCCAGTCTGACTGTCCCTCTTCCAGATAAGCGGCGAGGAGCTGTGTGCCGTCCTGCTGCGCCTGCAGATGGAACAACAGCCCCACGCTCGTCTCTGCTACTCATTAAAGCCCAGCGGCCTCATCCGCAAAAATGTAGGCCACTCGACCGACAACTGGACTACTCGAGCGTGGCGTGACGCGGAGGAGGAGGACGGTCCCTGTTTTTTTTTTTTTTTTCTTTTCGAGCGCAGTGGAAAAGTTTACCTTGTGACCGAGGTGTGCTGCGGGTGCTGCTGATTATGCAAACATCCCACACAGCCAGTATGACCCTGCCACGCATGCACGGCACGCACGCGCACGTGTTATGTACGCAACAGAAATGAAACGCATGCATTCGCCTGAGTCACGGGTGACGTCACCTGCCACGACAGGTGCGCTCGTCGGATCCAGCAGGATCCGGAGCAGTCCTACCGTAGAAGTGTGTGTGTGTGTATGTGTGTGTGTGTGTGCGCGCGTGCATGTGCTCGTCGAGTGTATTTGCGCTGTTTACACATAACAGTGCAATCGTTAAAGGGAGTGCACATTGCACGTCAGAGGGATCTGGGGGGGAAAACGGCGAGCGCTTAAGTATGGGGGGCCGTTCGGGACAAAAATCAAACTCACCTCTTACACGTTACTGAAAACCTCTCACATACTATAGTAAAACCTCATACACGCACGCAAATGCATGCACGCACACACAGGGGCGCACGCACGCGCACACACGCGCGCACACAGACACAACTGAAAACCTCTCGTATAAAATACTAAGGCTCTCACACAATATAGTAAAACCTCATACACCCACTCAAATACATGCACGCACACATATACGCATGCGTACACACACACACGTGTGCACGCACACACACAAGTAAAAATCTCTCATACAAACTACTAAGGCCTTCGCACACTATAGTGAAACCTTACACACGCACACAAATGCACACACGCACACAAACAGGCGCACGCACGCATGCGCACATGCGCGCGCACACAGACACAACTGAAAACCTCTCGTATAAACTACTAAGTCCCTCACATACTATAGTAAAACCTCATACACGCACGCAAATGCATGCACGCACACACAGGGGCGCACGCACGCGCACACACGCGCACACACGCGCGCACACAGACACAACTGAAAACCTCTCATATAAAATACTAAGGCTCTCACACAATATAGTAAAACCTCATACACGCACGCAAATGCATGCACACACACACACACATACGCTCACGCACACACGTGCGTGCACGCACACACACAAGTAAAAAAGCTCTCATACAAACGACTGAGACCCTCACATACTATAGTAAGACCTCATACACACACGCAAATGCATGCACGCACACACATACGCTCACGCACACACGCGCGTGCGCGCACACACACACAAGTAAAAAAACTCATACAAACGACTGAGAACCTCACACACTATAGTAAGACCTCATACACACACGCAAATGCATGCACACACACACATACGCACGCGCACACACACAAGTAAAAAGAACTCTCATAGAAACGCCTGAGACCCTCACATACTATAGTAAGACCTCATACACACACGCAAATGCATGCACGCACACACATACGCATGCGCGCACACACGCATGCGCGCACACACACAAGTAAAAAAAAAATATATATATATATATATTAAGGGCGGGACTTTAGCGCGTTAATTGAGACTAATTAATTACAGAAAATATAACGCGTTATAAAAAATAACGCATTTATTCGCACCTTTTCTTTATCCACCATTGGAACGGAACGTTTGTCACTGATGGCCCATTCACACCATTGAAGTGGAACGTTTCTCACTGTATCACCGTTTCACACCTACCCAATACGCTAACGCACACGGAAGCGGCAGTCCACCCGGAGTCACGACATTGAGGAGTCAGAAACTGAGCGCTTGAGCGCTGTTCAAATGGCCTGAATAGGGACAAACTGCAGTTGAAGTCAATGTAGAAGAATCGCCATTGGTCTACTAGCTCTATGGAGTAAACGTAACTCAGTCTATACTCTAAAGCTCCGTCCGCCTCCTCGTCCTCTTCCCCCGCAGCAAAAACAAAACAAAACAACTCGCAACATGAACGACAAACCAGATGAGCAAGCATTACTCGGCCCCGTTGATGGCAAATTTAGATTTAAGCAAAGAACGGATGGAAGCGTGGACAAAAAGCAGTTTATGCAACAAACAATTTGCATACCATCGCAGCAGCTCGAACCTCAAATCACATCCAACATGTTGGAGCTAGTGTTACTGTCCCCGTTTCGTAGAAATCTATGTAGAAGAGCCACCATTGGACTGACCCCGTGAAGAGAAGGGAGCTTGGGTAAGTCTTTCTGCATTCTGGCTAGTACCAGAGCGACGTTGAGGTGTCCGACATTCAATGGCTTGAATAGGGACAAACTGGAGTTGGCGACCGGCGCTCATCAGTGCAGCTGGAGTCGAGTTCATATTGGCTGTAGCCGTGTGTGTGTGTGTGTGTGTGTGTGCTCAGATGATCAACTGACGTGGGCTTTGGGCAAACAAATCCTCCGTGAGCGGTTTGATCATAGTAGCCTAGTTCAGAGTAGTTCACTTCACTGTGTTTATCTGACGCTAAATTGCATGATAATAATGACTGCTAAATGTACGCAAATGTATGCTCCAGAACAATCAGCGCTGTGTGTGTGGCACTGCCTTTCTTACCAGCTAGTCTTCCAAGTACCACTACCAGTATTTTATTTATTTTGCCCCAGAGTCAATTATTGTACTGGACTGACTGAGAAATGCTAACGTTTGTACTTGAATTTGGTAAATAAGAAGGAAAAAAGAAAAGAGGAAAGCTTTGGAATTGGGGAATCTTTTTGAATCGAGAATTTAAAAAAATCTAGAAATCTAGTTTTTGGATCGAATCGTGACCCAGAAAATTGATACTGAATTGTATCGTGGGACACCCACAGATTCACAGGCCTAGTATTCAGTTCATTGCTTCACTCATTCAGTTCATTGCTTCACTCATAATATCAAATTCAGTTCAAAAATGTGCTTTCTCACTTTTCTCAGGTAAATAATAATATGCGATTAAAATGAGATTAATTGAGATTAATTAATTATTGAGCCTCTAATTAATTAGATCAAAATTTTTAATCGAGTCCCACCCCTAATATATATATATATATATATATATATATATATATATATATATATATATATATATATATATATATATACTGTATATATATATACTGTATATATATATACTGTATATATATATATATATATATATATATATATATATATATATATATATTATATATATATATATATATATATATATATATATATATAAACACCCAAAAAAAACACCCCACTGGGTGTTATGACATAGATTTTTGTTAGATTTTTATAATTATTATTTATTTATAATTATTATTTCTGAACCATAGTGTGGGGTGCCCGACCATGAAGGATACTTGGATAGCCTAAGTATTATTATTTTAAATCTTATCAATATCACCATAGCCCAGGGGTAGCCAATCATTTTTTCCAAATGAGAAAACATTGTGGGGAGCCGTACCAAAAGGATGAACTAAATTCTGCATAATAATAATTTAATTTATATTCAAAAGTTCTCAATTGTATTTACTTTACACTCTGTTAAGAGTATATGTTATTATTATGCAATGAAGCGTTGAGCTTGTTTCCAAAATCTCCAAAACAATAATGTTAATGGTCTTTCATGTTCAAACTTCGAGGGATAACCCTTGTTCAAACTTCGAGGGATAACAACTTGACCTTTCTTTTCTTTTTACTGGATCCGTCTTACTTAGTCAGATGACTGTCGTGACCACAACCATCCAGCCAGGGTACAAAATAAATCAAACGACTATGTTAACCCCCATAACAGCCCAGTGCCTGTGTCACGGACACGGTGCAAAACAAACTAAACCAGTAGTACAGGAGTGTCCAAAAGGTAGATTGTGATCTACCAGTAGATCACACAGCCCATGCAGGTAGATCACATGACAGTCCCATAAAAAAAATAAACCAAATGGACCCGTAAGGGTCCATACAGTGTTATGATTTGTTATAGTGTTTTATTCATGATGTGGTAAATGGGGGTCCCTTGCACAAAATAATTATGTGTGCTGGTGACCTTGCATGGTTTCTTCCACCATTGGTGTGTGAATGGGATCTACAATTAAATATATATATATATAACCCCTTGGATAAAGGCGCTATACAAAATGCACCATTTACCATAAGTATTTATTTCTAAAATATTAAAGCTCTCTCAAATGCATGCAAATACTGCACAATTCTACATTCATTCAAACTGAACTCTGGGGAGGGAATCTGGGATATTGGTGGCTTATTTGATTTCTATCATAATCAATAATCATAATCAATATCTGGTGGAATTGTTTTATGTGGAAAACAAGAAAAACAAATTAACCAATCAACAAATAATAACTAACAATATTAAATAAGCAACTTTACAGAGGTTGCTTATAATATGCAAACATGGCAACACAGCAAAAACCCACGTGCAGCGTGTTGTGTTTTACTTCTTGCTTGCAGAGCTACATGCATTGTGATAATGCGAAATCCGACTCCCAATTTCTCTGTCACCCGATCTGGTCCATAGCTCTACTTCTTCTGTGATTCTGCCATCATAGAAGCAGTGGGGCTATGGACCAGAGCTTCTGTCCCTACACACTGACGTCTTGTCACGGCCAGGAGCACAGATCTGCATGGCTATAACATTCAGGGGTGGTGGTGGTGGTGGTGCTGTGCGGATCGGGCAAAAATCAAACATGTTTGCTGTTGACTCGGGGAGTTCCCGATCAAGTTGTGCGATTCGCTGAGCAGATTGGATGTAATAGAAGAAAGAAAATAATTTTTGCTTGAGAAAAGCCCCCAATTGGGTCGGGAATCGCCAGTGTCAAAAGTGCCCGTTTTCTCTCTTTTCCCCTGGCGAGTTGCTTTCCAAAGCTGAGTTTTGTTTGTTTTGAACTAGACTTCTTCATCGTAATTCATCTTATCACAAAAAAATTGATTGCGCTGGCATGTGCAGGTGTAGGCGACAGAGTTGGCCGAGAATCCAGCCCATTTAGCTCAGTTGGATAAAGTGCTTGGCACTCAAGCCGCTAGTCCCCGGTTCGAATCCTGCATTATACAGTATTTTTCCACCATATCTCAAGAACATATCATTCAGCTCGATAATTCTATTAGGCCAGTAATTTTAGCTCATGTTTTACCTAAAATTGGAATAAATTGTAACATGGGATTTTTCTTCACAGATCATTTCTTTGAGGTCTCCAGAACAACATATTAAAAGTCCCGAAAAATCCCAGTTGCGCAAATATGTTTAATTTCATAAAGTAATAGAATACATAGGCTCCAATGGAGTGATAGCCCCGCCCCCTCCTATACAAACCCATTATAACTTAAAACTCCATTTTAACCATGATGGATTATTCAAAAACAACCCATCTTTTTTCTGGTGACTGATATTGTCCTCCTAATACGTGAGAGGACAGTGGAATTTCATTCACAGGTTTCAGTTATTTTTTAAATATTGTTTTGGAAAATGTAGCTGCCTCCATATCTGGCTATGCCCACCCAAATGAATATTAAAAAAAAAATAAATGAAACCTGTAAATGAAATTCCACTGCCCTCTCACATATTAGGAGGACTATATCAGTCACCAGAAAAAGGTGAGGGCAGTGGAATTTCATTTACAGGTTTCATTTATTTATTTATTTTTAATATTCATTTGGATGGGCATAGCCAGATATGGAGGCAGCTACATTTTCCAAAACAATATTTTAAAAATAACTGAAACTTGTGAATGAAATTCCATGGTCCTCTCACGTATTAGGAGGACAATATCAGTCACCAGAAAAAAGATGGATTGTTTTTGAATAATCCATCATGGTTAAAATGGAGTTTTTAAGTTATAATGGGTTTGTATAGGAGGGGGCGGGGCTATCACTCCATTGGAGCCTATGTATTCTATTACTTTATGATATTTGCGCAACTGGGATTTTTCGGGACTTTTAATATGTTGTTCTGGAGACCTCAAAGAAATGATCTGTGAAGAAAAATCCCATGTTACAATTTATTCCACTTGAAACTTCATTTTGCCTGGACTATATAGCCAATCCTATTTTTGATGAATTACATATAGTGTGCTTGTGTCTAATCCAATGATTGTTTGGCATTACTGTACAATTATTACTAAAACGATAAAAACGATATAAAATAAACATGGGCTGTGTGTGTGTGTGTGTGTGTGTGTGTGTGTGTGTGTGTGTGTGTGTGTGTGTGTGTGTGTGTGTGTGTGTGTGCACGTGTGTGGGTGTGTGCGTGCGTGCGCGCGTGTGTGTGTGTGTGTGTGTGTGTGCGCGCGTGTGTGTGTGCGCGCATGCGTGTGTGTATGTGTGTGCGCAAGTGTTTGTGCGTGTGAGTGTGTGTGCACGTGTGTGTGTGTGTGTGTGTGTGTGCGCGCATGTGTGTGCGTGCAAGTGTGTGTGCGTGCGTGCGCGGGCATGCATGTGTATGTGTGTGTGGACGTGTGTGCGTGCGCGCGCGCGTGTGTGAGTGTGTGTGCGTGTGTGTGTGTGTGTGTGTGTGTGCGTGTGTGTGCGTGTGTGCGTGTGCGTGTGTGCATTCTCATGTCAGTGCTTGATTCTCATTTCAGTAGTGTGCGTGCGCGCGTCTCATCTTAGTAGTGTGTGTGAGAGGTGTGTCAGTGCTGTGGTTAGAGCGTTCGTCTCACATGTAGAAGGTTGTGAGTTCAAATCAGACACAGGGTGCGAAAGGTGGTGAAAGTCCAAAGATGTTGAGAACCCCTTATCCAGTAGGCGGTTTATTGAAAATAGTTGTAGTGTATAATATATCTGGAATATGTCCAAATTAAGCATTAAAAAAACATAATTTAAAATTTACTGAATAAGGATTATTGAGGAATGTACATTATAGAATCCTGTAGTATCATCACAGTTGATAGCTCATTGTGTAAGGAGTTGGACTATGAAACCAATGACCATTTTTACCGCGAGTTCGAATCTCACTGTTGACACCAATTTTGCACTTTATTTCCTCACATAAAAAGTACTACTGGGTTTATGAATAAATACTAACCTAAATGTGACGTTAACTAAAAAACACTCCCTAACAGTGTTTTTTTTTTGTCTTTTCATGTCTTTTTTAGTCTTTTCAATAACACACATATGGGGGTAACCATGGGAACCAGCTCACACAGTCCATTTTTATTTTGTCCTACATATTTCTTATCGCCACATAGTGGCAATACGTGTTGGAGCCCAAGACATCCGTTTGGTTTCAATGAATTTCATTAAAACCAAATGGTTTCATTTGGTTTCAATGGGCTTCATTAGAACTGTAGTAGACGGCGTTCCCCCACTTCTCACATCTAAAATATTTTTTGGGCAAAAGTAGGCCTATGTTTTTGTCTTGTCATTTACTTTTATGGATCCAATTGTAAACAATGCATTGTAAACAATCTTTCTCAATATGCTATACTTGTTTTAATAGCGTTGTCTGTGTGTGTTGCGCAGCCACACGCAAATGCAAGTGTGCATGCACGTGTCTTAAAGAGGAATTTCACTCATTTTCAATATTTTACTATGTCATTAATATACCTTAGAGATGTTGTGTGGACATGGTAAAAAAGTTCCCCACAATCTGTGTTTCACCATGTTAATGAGTTTCTGGGTCCATTTGGTTCACATTTCCTACAGTCTCAGGAAAAATGAATGAGTGGAATTCCCCTTTAAGAGGTGTCCCCCCACTTCTAAAAGTCCCACTACAACACTGGTTGTAAACAACTATGTATTTAGGACCATGTTCGAATGCCCTCTCCCATGGCTGAGACATTAAACCATATAGTCAGAATAATCAGAATCAGAATAATCAAAAAACCTTAGTCGACTTAGTATTTAGTCTTAGTTGACAAAAACAACACTGCTCCCCAAGCGATTAAACAAACATGGATGGACCTCCCCACATTTAGGTCAGTATTTATTCATAATCCCAGTAGTACTTTTTATGTGAGGAAATAAAGTGCAAAATTGGTGTCAACAGTGAGATTCGAACTCGCGGTAAAATGAACATTGGTTTCATAGTCCAACTCCTTACACAATGAGCTATCAACTGTGATGAAGTTATAGGATTCTAGAATTTACATTCCCCAATAATCCTTATTCGGTAAATTTTAAATTATGTTTTTTTATTTTTAATGCTTAATTTGGACATATTCCAGATATATTATACACTACAACTATTTTCAATAAATCGCCTACTGGATAAGAGGTTCTCAACATCTTTGGACTTTCACCACCTTTCGCACCCTGTGTCTGATTTGAACTCACAACCTTCTACATGTGAGACGAACGCTCTAACCACAGCACTGACACACCTCTCACACACACTACTAAGATGAGACGCGCGCACGCACACTACTGAAATGAGAATCAAGCACTGACATGAGAATGCACACACACACGCACACACACGCACACTCTCACACACACACGCCCGCGCGCGCACACACACACACGTCCACACACACACATGCATGCGCGCGCACATACACATGCATGCCCGCGCACGCACGCACACGCACACACACACGCGCACACGCACGCACGCACGCACACACACACACACACGTGCGCGCACACGCACACGCACACACGCGCACACACACACGTGCACACACATTCATGCGCGCGCACACACACATACACATGCATGCGCGCGTGCACACACACACACTCGCACGCACAAACACTTGCACACACACACACACACGCATGCGCGCACACACACACACACACACACACACACACACATGCACACACACACACACACACACACACACACACACACACACACACACACACACACACACACACAGCCCATGTTTATTTTATATCGTTTTATAGTAATAATTGTACAGTAATGCCAAACAATCATTGGATTAGACACAAGCACACTATATGTAATTCATCAAAAATAGGATTGGCTATAGAATTATCGAGCTGAATGATATGTTCTTGAGATATGGTGGAAAAATACTGTATAATGCAGGATTCGAACCGGGGACTAGCGGCTTGAGTGCCAAGCACTTTATCCAACTGAGCTAAATGGGCTGGATTCTCGGCCAACTCTGTCGCCTACACCTGCACATGCCAGCGCAATCAATTTTTTGTGATGAGATGAATTACGATGAAGAAGTCTAGTTCAAAACAAACAAAACTCAGCTTTGGAAAGCAACTCGCCAGGGGAAAAGAGAGAAAACGGGCATTTTTGACACTCTGGCGATTCCCGACCCAATTGGGGGCTTTTCTCAAGCAAAAATTATTTTCTTTCTTCTATTACATCCAATCTGCTCAGCGAATCGCACAACTTGATCGGGAACTCCCGAGTCAACAGCAAACATGTTTGATTTTTGCCCGATCCGCACAGCACCACCACCACCACCACCCCTGAATGTTATAGCCATGCAGATCTGTGCTCCTGGCCGTGACAAGACGTCAGTGTGTAGGGACAGAAGCTCTGGTCCATAGCCCCACTGCTTCTATGATGGCAGAATCACAGAAGAAGTGGAGCTATGGACCAGATCGGGTGACAGAGAAATTGGGAGTCGGAGTTCGCATTATCACAATGCTCTGCAAGCAAGAAGTAAAACACAACACGCTGCACGTCGGTTTTTGCTGTGTTGCCATGTTTGCATATTATAAGCAACCTCTGTAAAGTTGCTTATATAAATATTGTTAGTTATTATTTGTTGATTGGTTAATTTGTTTTTCTTGTTTTCCACATAAAACAATTCCACCAGATATTGATTGTCCCTAAACAAGACATTTTCTTTAATATCTGTACATTATAATAGAAATCAAATAAGCCACCAATATCCCAGACTCCCTCCCCAGAGTTCAGTTTGAATGAATGTAGAATTGTGCAGTATTTGCATGCATTTGAGAGAGCTTTAATATTTTAGAAATAAATACTTATGGTAAATGGTGCATTTTGTATAGCGCCTTTATCCAAGGGGTTATACAGTATATATATTTAATTGTAGATCCCATTCACACACCAATGGTGGAAGAAACCATGCAAGGTCACCAGCACACATAATTATTTTGTGCAAGGGACCCCCATTTACCACATCATGAATAAAACACTATAAAAAATCATAACACTGTATGGACCCTTACGGGTCCATTTGGTTTAATTTTTTTATGGGACTGTCATGTGATCTACCTGCATGGGCTGTGTGATCTACTGGTAGATCACAATCTACCCTTTGGACACTCCTGTACTACTGGTTTAGTTTGTTTTGCACCGTGTCCGTGACACAGGCACTGGGCTGTTATAGGGGTTAACATAGTCGTTTGATTTATTTTGTACCCTGGCTGGATGGTTGTGGTCACGACAGTCATCTGACTAAGTAAGACGGATCCAGTAAAAAGAAAAGAAAGGTCAAGTTGACATTTCTTTCTTTTCTTTTTACCGGGTTATCCCTCGAAGTTTGAACATGAAAGACCATTAACATTATTGTTTTGGAGATTTTGGAAACAAGCTCAACTCTTCATTGCATAATAATAACATATACTCTTAGCAGAGTGTAAAGTAAATACAATTGAGAACTTTTGAATATAAATTAAATTATTATTATGCAGAATTTAGTTCAACCTTTTGGTACGGCCCCCCACAATGTTTTCTCATTTGGAAAAAATGATTGGCCACCCCTGGGCTATGGTGATATTGATAAGATTTAAAATAATAATACTATGGTTCAGAAATAATAATTATAAATAAATAATAATTATAAAAATCTAACAAAAATCTATGTCATAACACCCAGCGGGGTGTTATGACATCCACAGGATGGATGGATATATATATATATATATATATATATATATATATATATATATATATATATATATATATATATATATATATATATATATATATATATATATATATATATATATATATATATATATATATATATATATATATATATATTAGGGATGTTGAATGATTAAAAATTTTAATCAAATTAATCACAGCTTCAAAATTAATTTAATCATGATTAATCACCATTCAAACTATGTCCAAAATATGCATGTTTTCCTGTACAGGATTTCAACATTTAAAAAGGAAACCGAATCTGTAAAAAAATAACCATTTATCTTTAAAATATTTATCAAAATAGGTGATCTACAAGCCCTCAATGCTTGTAGATCCTCCAGCTATACTCTATGGCTCCGGTTACAGGGAGACACACAGCTATATGTCTCCGTAAATCTGTGCTCTACCCATTTCTTTCAATGAGAAAATGCTCAGTGTGTTGAGTCAGTGTGCACATGAGTTAATTGCATTTAAAATTTTTAATCAGATTAATCAACAAAATTAATTTAATCCCATTAATTAACTATTTTCAACAGCCTTAATATATATATATATATATATATATATATATATATATATATATATATATATATATATATATATATATATATATATATATATATATATCAGGGGTGTTGATTTTTAACGCGTTAACGGCGTTGATTAAATCTCTGCATTATTTGCGTCAAAATATTTAACGCAATTAACGCACATGCACGCGCGTGCGCACGCGCGCGCACGCTCGTGCGTGCGCATGCTCTGTCTCGGATGTGATTCCACTCGCTGTCGACTCTATTAAAGGGGGACAACAAATAGGGACAAAGTTGCGGAATGCATTGGAGTCTATGGGCTCGAGCTAGTATATGAACTACGTGACTAGGCTGTTTTCCGTCCCCTCAATGGCGCAACTGTCGCAACAACCTTAGAGTATACTCTAAGGGCTCAACTCTGAACCCAGCGCGTCACCGGAACTACAGTGGGAGAACGGAGCTGTATAACAACAACAATCATGGAGGAAGAAGAGGTTGGCCCTTTGGATGGATTCGTCTTCGAAAAGAACAAAGATGGAACATTTAGCAAGCAAATAGTCATTTGCAAGCATTGCTTGAAGAAGTTCAGTTTTCACCGAAGCTGTACAACCCTAAAGTACCATCTCAACGCAAAGCACCCGCTCGTCGGAGCTTCGGACAGCTTGCGCCAGAGCACCCTGGATGAACGTCGGGGTGTAAGCAAGTCGACCTCCGATAAATTAACCAGCACAATTGCCAAATGGGTTTCTATGAACTGTAGACCGATCAGCATTGTTGAGGATGAGGGCCTCGCTGAGGTTTTGCAAGTTGCGACCCACGACACCACCTACAAGCCGCCAGCAAGATCCACAGTAATGCTTCGAGTGCACGCGCTGTACACAACCGAAAAAGTGAAAAAAGAAGAGGCAATCGCTGAAGCGAAACATGTCGCCCTGACAGGAGACCACTGGACGTCAGTGAGTAACAAAAACTACCTGGGAGTAACTGCACATCATATCACCGAGGCATGGGGTTTGCAGTCTTTTGCACTAACTGTAATGAAAACAGAACAACGCCACTTTGCAGAGGCATGTGCAGAGCAATTCCAAACAGTAGCACGCAAGTGGGAAATCGAAAAAAAAGGTTACGACCGTAGGGACAGACAGTGCACGCAATATGGTTGCTGCGGGTCGCATTCTACCCTACGAACACATTCCCTGTGTCGCTCACATCATACAGAGAAGCATCACCGTGAGTCTCGCTGACAGTGGATTTGTCGGCACCTTGACAAAGTGTCGCAAAATTGTGGGCCACTTTAAGCACAGCCCCGCAAACGCAGCCGAGCTGACTGCACAGCAACGCTCACTCGAATTGAAAGAGGAGGCACTTGTCCAGGACGTAGCTACGCGTTGGAATTCCACGTTGGATATGATACAGCGCCTGAACAAAAACAAAGCAGCAGTGATTGCCACCCTGGATGAACAGAACCATAAACTCGCCATGCTGACGGATGCAGAATGGGATAAACTCAAGAAACTGGAGACCCTTCTAGAGCCCTGCAGGTAAGCCTGTCTTCACTCATTTACTGTTCATTGTAGTCTGAAATGTATATGATCAAATGAGTAGTAAACGTTAATGTACAATTAGGCCTAAATGTAGCAACTAATCCACTCTATCCTTGTGTGTGTGTGTGTGTGTGTGTGTGTGTGTGTGTGTGTGTGTGTGTGTGTGTTGTGTGTGTGTGTGTGTGTGTGTGTGTGTGTGCTCTATCCTGCAGGTATGTCACTGTGCTGCTGGGTGGGGAAACCTACGTCTCGTGCTCTGTCGTACTACCTGCCCTCTGCCACCTGCATCGTAAGATGGCAGTCACTGATGAGGACCCTGCGTATGTGGTGAGATTCAAAGAAAAGATGCAGGAAGATCTTGCCTCCCGCCAGATCGACATGAACAATGATTGGTTCCGGATTGCAACAGCACTGGACCCACGTTTTAAAAACTTGAAGAGTGTGCCCAAGGCAGAGAGAGAAGCGGTGTGGACCGCACTTGGGCGCCTGCTATGTGAAAAATCCACTCCATCACCCCCACACACTGATGAAGATGGGCCACCCAAGAAGAAAAAGAGCCTTCTTCTGGAGATGGACTCCTCCTCTGAGTCAGAGGAAGAGGCACAGCCTGACAGCGCCGCCATACACAGGTACAGGGCAGAGCCCACCATTAGCATGGAGAGCTGCCCCTTGGAGTGGTGGGCATCTCATTCAGGAGCCCATGCCAAGCTGGCCCTGCTGGCTCGCAAATATCTAGCCACTCCTGCAACCTCAGTCCCCTGTGAGAGGCTGTTTTCTGTTGCAGGTAACGTTGTGAACAAGAAAAGGGCAGCCTTGCTCTCAGAAAATGTGGACAAGTTAGTGTGCCTGAGCAGCTGGCTCAAGAAGAAGAAATAGATAAGAGTGCCCATGCACATATAGGCCATTATCTGTTACAGAAAGAATGTTGTTCTTGTTTTTCTTGTTTTGCCAAGAAGTTTTTCTACAGAAAGAATGTTCATTATTTGCTGTAATTTTATTTAAATCTTATTGATGCTCTGCTCAAAAGCTAATGGAGCTCCTCATTTTGTCTTTATTTAAGTTCTGTAAACTGAAAAATCTACATGGATCAACCACAGTGCCTAGTGTAGGCTGTAGATTCAAGTTCTGTAAATTGAAAAATGGTACATGGTGACCACATTGCCTAGTGTAAGCTATACATTCAAGTTCTGTAAACTGAAAAATGTACATGATGAACCACAGTGCCTAGTGTAGGCTATACTGTAGATTCAGAGACAGAGACTCAGCAAACAGTTCAAGTTCTGTTCAAGTTCTTTTTTTGTGTTAAAAACAAGAATAACACTATCTTATGATGCTGCTACCTGATTTTGTTAAATAAATAGTGCCTTATGTATGTTAAAACAAACGTACATCCGCTTTCTGTCATTTATCTTTCCATTTCCGCAACAATACACAGGAAAACAGACATATTTTGGACATAGTCCGAATGGTGATTAATCATGATTAAATTAATTTTGAAAGTGTGATTAATCTGATTAAAATTTTTAATCATTCAACACCCCTAATATATATATATATATATATATTATATATATATATATATATATATATATATATATATATATATATATATATATATATATATATATATATATATATATATATATTATTATATATTATTATATATATTTATTTTTTATTTTTTTTACTTGTGTGTGTGTGCGCGCATGCGTGTGTGCGCGCATGCGTATGTGTGTGCGTGCATGCATTTGCGTGTGTGTATGAGGTCTTACTATAGTATGTGAGGGTCTCAGTCGTTTCTATGAGAGTTCTTTTACTTGTGTGTGTGTTCGCGTGCGTATGTGTGTGCGCGTGCGTATGTGTGTGTGTGCATGCATTTGCGTGTGTGTATGAGGTCTTACTATAGTATGTGAGGGTTCTCAGTCATTTCTATAAGAGCTTTTTACTTGTGTGTGCGCGTGAGCGTATGTGTGTGCGTGAGCGTATGTGTGTGTGTGCATGCATTTGCGTGTGTGTATGAGGTCTTACAGTAGTGTGTGAGGGTCTTAGTCGTTTGTATGAGAGCTTTTTTACTTGTGTGTGTGCGCGCACGCACGTGTGTGCGTGAGCGTATGTGTGTGTGTGCATGCATTTGCGTGCGTGTATGAGGTCTTACTATAGTGCATGAGGTTTTCAGTTGTGTCTGTGTGCGCGCACGTGTGTGCGCGTGCGTGCGCCCCTGTGTGTGCGTGCATGCATTTGCGTGCGTGTATGAGGTTTTACTATAGTATGTGAGGGACTTAGTAGTTTATACGAGAGGTTTTCAGTTGTGTCTGTGTGCGCACGCATGTGCGCATGTGTGCGTGCGCCTGTTTGTGTGCGTGTGTGCATTTGTGTGCGTGTGTAAGGTTTCACTATAGTGTGCGAAGGCCTTGGTAGTTTATACGAGAGGTTTTCAGTTGTGTCTGTGTGCGCGCGTGTGTGCGCGTGCGTGCGCCCCCTGTGTGTGCGTGCATGCATTTGCGTGCGTGTATGAGGTTTTACTGTAGTATATGAGAGGTTTTCAGTACCGTGTAAGAGGTGAGTTTGATTTTTGTCCCGAACGGCCCCCATACTTAAGAGGGACCTTCGTGATGTCACACCCCGGTCATAACCAAGGGAAAATGTTGCGCAACACCTGTGTCACTGGCACACACAGACACACAGACACAGACACACACACACACACACACACACACACACACACACACACACACACACACACACACACACACACACACACACACACACACACACACACACACACACCACACACACACACACACACACACACATCCATGCTTGTACAGCGATGCTTTTCAACTTGTGGTCTGTGAGGGACTTCCAGGTGGTCCCTGCAGGTTATATGATGGGAGTTGCAATTGCATACTCCCAATCCGTATGGGTCCATTCGGTTTCATTCTACGCCCTTTGAAAGTTATGTTGTTGCTACACATCTTAATTACTCGTTTTACAAGAAGTTATGAAAAATGATAGAATGTAGAATAATAGTTATTTTGATAAATGTTTGTCAGAAGCATGGAATTGTAGATAATGGCCTCCATTTTCGTCACCGCTAACGCCCCTATGCCTAAACGTTCTTCTTTGGCTAATCCTCCCTACTATAGAGTGTGCTGACCATAAAGAGTTCCTCTCTGTCCCTGGTCAAGAAACCCTATAGTTTCACCTTTCATCCAATCAGGATGAGAGGGGGCATTGGTGTATGTGCCCCTGACCTGTTGCACCCACCCCCCAGTGTAGAGGGTGTGCTTGTGCACATCTTGTTACCGGAGGGGCCAGAGTGTTTTCCAAATCACCCAAATCACTGAATGCTCCTTTAATATCTATTCTCCATATGGATTACATGAATATATCTAGACTTTGATTGACATCTATAATATAGCAACTCTCTCTGTCTCTCTCTCTCTCTCTGTCTATCCAGAAAGAAGGCCATCCTTGGGTTGCCATGTTGGGACCGGTCCCACATCGCGTAGGTGTTTGCGATACCAACTCTGAGGGTAGGTGCTTCTTTTGGCCTATATACAGACACTGCATGGCACTCATCTGAACACAGACTTGTCTCCTATATTGCATTTCAATGAATCCAATCAGCAATGAGGTGCTGAACTGCAGCTGACCTCCGGGTGGGGCGGGGTGGGGTGGGGTGGGGTGGGCCCAGCCCAGCCGGGAACCGGTTAATGGCGGACCTGTTGCTAACCCGGGAGCCACACAAGTGACACAAGAGGTCCATCTGTTCTATGCAGCGCTAATGGTCATCAGGCAGGGCTGCCCAGGCATCTAAATATAGACACGATGAATTAAACTCAGATGACTCAGATGCTCAATGAGTTAGGGATGAGTGACTTGCCCCTCTTTAGTGCCTCGCTCGTTCGTTCGCTCGCTCGCTGGCGGCGGCCGCTCAGCGTACACACACTCCCCTTGGCAAACACGCGTACGAACACACACGCACGCTCCGGGACTCCGAGTCACTTCTTCCACTGACTCCGGGGTCCCCCTCCTCGAACCTTCAACTGTAAAAAGGAAGGAGGTTTGCGTGTGGCGCGGCTTTAGAAAGGAAGAGGAGAGGGAGGGAGAGGCAGAGGGGGCTAAAAATCAGTTTGGCGAAGGAGAGGAAGCTCTGTCATA
This sequence comes from Benthosema pterotum, assembly GCA_039105355.1. Classification (NCBI taxonomy): domain Eukaryota; kingdom Metazoa; phylum Chordata; class Actinopteri; order Myctophiformes; family Myctophidae; genus Benthosema; species Benthosema pterotum. The sequence continues at coordinate 32,414,013 of CM076978.1, read as the reverse complement.
TCCAGGAGGAAGTGTGAGTCAGTTTGCTCGTACATTCCTAGGGGCTGATTCAGCGCTGAGCAGGAAGTGGGAAACGCTGGCTTGCCGAGCTTTAACACCAGGAGGGAAAGAACCCTGTCTGGAGCGGAGGGGGAGCGGTGTAACTGTCAAAAGTGTCCCCCCACCCAGTCGAAGCGTCCGGCTGCGGCCGCGAATGCGCCGCTCTTTGCCAAGACTCCCGCGTGAGCTCACAGCACACGCGCACACATTTCGCTCGCCAGTATAGAGACCAGGGGCAGATCTAGGCATGGGTATGGGGGGGCAATGCTCCCCTAAATGCCCAGACTGCCCCACCAAACGCGATGGCATGCAAAACAACTCAAGATATTTCAAGTGCTTAAATTTAAAAGGATTTGAAACACTATTACTGCTACTAACTAACTACAATTGTGGCACCACTAAACCAGCAGCATTTCATCTTTGAAAACAGAAAACTCTCTCTCGCTTTATTCACGCTGCATGTCTGTTTCAACTTCAACAACAACTGATATCATTATTGATTATTGATATCATTTATAAAACACTATTTATTCAGCATTTGAGCCACAGACCACCATTTGATAACATAGCCCAACAGACACCAAAACTAAAGATTGCAAATTGTCCACAATTCCAGGCTGGATTTTGGAGAAAACAAAAAGAGTCAAACAAAAAGAGTCAAACATAGAGATCAAAATGACCATTAATCTTCTATATTGTCTAGTTGTGTAGACTAATTCACATGAGGATATTTTAGCTCTTGAGAAACATCAAACCATATGGACCCACACGGGTCCATTTGGTTTCATGTTTACGCTCTCAAAGAGTTACATCTGGCTAACCAACTTTCCATCATTTAGCTGGGGACCACCTGGAACCCTCTCAAGGACCACTGCTTTACAGCGTGGGGGTTGAGCAAAAGAGTCAAGAGAGATTGAGGATAGTACAACGTAAATAAGGGAGCGCTTGATCTTCGGTCCGCACAGCTCTCTTCATCTTTTCTCCTTGTCCCCACAAAATCTCCCCTTCTTTCTCCCTGTCAGTTCTCAGATTTCACAGTTCCAACCATGAGGAACTTAACACTTTCCTTTCCGGTGACCCCCTTCGCTGTCTTCTTTACGTGAAAACACAAGTTACCGTCCCATTCCCCACCTCCACTGTGTGGTTTAGAATAAAACCATGTCATTTTCTGCCTGTATATCAATGAGATAATCTACCCCATATGGAAAATGTTATATGTGCAAACTCTTGAAAGTGGCACTTTTCATACAACCATATATACAGTATATAAGTGAATAAAGTTAATACAAGATCCATAGTACTTTTTTTGTAAAGTGGCTTGTATGAAAGATGCCACTTCCAAGAGTTTGCATATGATATTTATATAAACCTTTGGGTGGGGACAGGGAGGAACTCGCCACAGTCCTTGTCATGGTTGCCTTCAAAGTCTAGTATCTGCAAAGTTAAGTATCAAAAAAGTTGTGGTCCTCTGATCAAGAATACTGGAAGCAAGAGGTCAGTTTCTTGATGACCGTCACACGTATGACTGGCTGATTCCCAGATGTTCACGCTTTTGCAGTATTGTCTGCTCCAAGGTTGGTGCACTCGCTTCCATCATTGTCCATCATGCCAGCTACCAGGACAGTGAGTGCTGGTTATTTGTAGTGCTGGAATTTGTAGCCTTGAACATTCTGCAGAAAGCACTCAGTCTGTTCACCAGTATAGCAGCAGCAGCACTCCATCGACTGCTGCTTTGTTATACGGTATGTTATATCAGTCCTTGTCACAGATTTCCCATTTACAGTATGTCCGTTGTTTACTTAAAGTTGAAGTGGAATGAAAAATATGTTTTTCACACTTTTAGATCACATCCATGGTTATAATATGGGCATATATAACATTTAATGCCCCAAAAATGGGAACATTTTCCTGTTTGTGTATTTTTATATGAAAAGGCCATAAAAATCAAATTTTAATTCCTGAAAATGAGACCTATACAGCAATAAAAGCCTCCTTCAAACGCAGGTGGAGATCAGAATGGAGGGAGCCATGCTGGGATCTTGCTCAGACGGCACAAGCGAGTAAAATCCCTCGCTTGTGCCTTGTGTCCTCAGCCCCGCCCCCTGCTACACCGCAAGCGTGTGGCGATGCAGTCTGTTTTAATGCACATTTGGCTACTTTATTGCAGTCGTTTTGGTCAATATACTGGCCTCCTCTAACCCTAAACCTAAACATAACTACACAAGCATGTCGCCACGGTGACACAGGGCTTAAAACAAGGCGGCCAATCAACATTTTGATCTGTATGTTTGACCGTTTTGTTTCCCAAATCCATCCTGGAATTGTGGAATAAAGCTAAATAAATATTTTGCTTTGGGTTTGTGGGGCTAAATGTCATCAAATGATGGTCTGTCGCTGAAATGCTGAATAATTAGTGGGCCCTGGTGTCAAAAAGTGTGAATAAACCCTGGTATAGTGGGAGATCAACGTGTTGTCCAGCCGCTTTCCAAGCAGCTGGCAAAAACATTTATGTTGTGCGGAGAACCTGCAGGAATGGTTCTCACCAGGGGCGGATGTAACATTTCCCAATTGGGGGGCTGGAGAAAATGGTATGGGGCCGGCTTCATCGCATGCATCGATGAAGCCGCACCCATACCATTTTCGGTTACATGACTTTTATTAGGCAAGTAAAGCATCAACAATAACATCAGTTTTTGTTGAAGTTGCCACAGACACACGGCATGCATAAAGTTAAAGGTCTGACTCAGAGAGTTTTCTGTTTTCAATGATGAAATGCTGTTGGTTACTGGTGCCACGACTGTAGTTGGTTAGCAGCAGTAGTAGTGTTTCAAATCACTTTAAATATAAGCACTTTAATATGAAATATCGGAAATCCGAAAATTAATCTGAAATTTGGGTTGTTCTGCATGCCATCATGTTTGGTGGGGCAGTCTGGGCATTTCGGGAGGCATTTCCCCCCCATGCCCATGCCTAGATCCGCCCCTGTTCTGTCTCGTGGTCACTGAGACAATCCTCATGGGTCTGTCCCCATGCAGACTGTCTCATGGTCACAGAGCCTGTCCTCATGGGTCTGTCCCCATGCAGACTGTCTCATGGTCACCAAGGCTGTCCTCATGGGTCTGCCCCCATGCAGACTGTCTCATGGTCACCAAGGCTGTCCTCATGGGTCTGTCCCCATGCAGACTGTCTCATGGTCACCAAGGCTGTCCTCATGGGTCTGTCCCCATGCAGACTGTCTCATGGTCACCAAGGCTGTCCTCATGGGTCTGTCCCCTTGCAGACTGTCTCATGGTCACTGAGACCATCCTCATGGGTCTGTCCCCATGCAGACTGTCTCATGGTCACCAAGCCTGTCCTCATGGGTCTGTCCCCATGCAGACTGTCTCATGGTCACAGAGTCTGTCCCCATGCAGACTGTCTCATGGTCACAGAGCCTGTCCTCATGAATCTGTCCCCTTGCAGACTGTCTCATGGTCACAGAGCCTGTCCTCATGGGTCTGTCCCCTTGCAGACTGTCTCATGGTCACAGAGCCTGTCCTCATGGGTCTGTCCCCATGCAGACTGTCTCATGGTCACAGAGGCTGTCCTCATGGGTCTGTCCCCTTGCAGACTGTCTCATGGTCACTGAGACCATCCTCATGGGTCTGTCCCCATGCAGACTGTCTCATGGTCACCAAGCCTGTCCTCATGGGTCTGTCCCCATGCAGACTGTCTCATGGTCACAGAGTCTGTCCCCATACAGACTGTCTCATGGTCACAGAGCCTGTCCTCATGGGTCTGTCCCCTTGCAGACTGTTTCATGGTCACAGAGCCTGTCCTCATGGGTCTGTCCCCATGCAGACTGTCTCATGGTCACAGAGCCTGTCCTCATGGGTCTGTCCCCATGCAGACTGTCTCATGGTCACAGAGCCTGTCCTCATGAATCTGTCCCCTTGCAGACTGTCTCATGGTCACAGAGCCTGTCCTCATGGATCTGTCCCCATGCAGACTGTCTCATGGTCACAGAGGCTGTCCTCATGGGTCTGTCCCCTTGCAGACTGTCTCATGGTCACAGAGCCTGTCCTCATGGGTCTGTCCCCATGCAGACTGTCTCATGGTCACAGAGCCTGTCCTCATGGGTCTGTCCCCATGCAGACTGTCTCATGGTCACAGAGCCTGTCCTCATGGGTCTGTCCCCATGCAGACTGTCTCATGGTCACAGAGGCTGTCCTCATGGGTCTGTCCCCTTGCAGACTGTCTCATGGTCACAGAGCCTGTCCTCATGGGTCTGTCCCCTTGCAGACTGTCTCATGGTCACAGAGCCTGTCCTCATGGGTCTGTCCCCTTGCAGACTGTCTCATGGTCACCAAGGCTGTCCTCATGGATCTGTCCCCATGCAGACTGCCTCATGGTCACAGAGCCTGTCCTCATGGGTCTGTCCCCATGCAGACTGTCTCATGGTCACAGAGCCTGTCCCCATGCAGACTGTCTCATGGGTCTGTCCCCATGCAGACTGTCTCATGGTCACAGAGTCTGTCCCCATGCAGACTGTCTCATGGTCACAGAGGCTGTCCTCATGGGTCTGTCCCCATGCAGACTGTCTCATGGTCACAGAGCCTGTCCTCATGATAAAACAACCAGCTTATCACCAGTTTCCATTCAGCGTCTTGGCCCTTACGTAACATCAAGCCAGGGAGAGGAAGTACTGTCTGCTGTGAATGGAGAATTTAGTGTGTGTGTGTGTGTGTGTGTGTGTGTGTGTGTGTGTGTGTGTGTGTGTGTGTGTGTGTGTGTGTGTGTGTGTGTGTGTGTGTGTGTGTGTGTGTGTGTGTGTGCGCGTGTGCGCGCGCGTGCATGTGCATGTGCGTGCACGTGTGTGTCTAAATGCATTGTGTGTGTGTGTGTGTGAGTGCGTGTGTGTGAGTGCGTGTGAGAGAGGGAGAGAGAGAGAGAGAGAGAGAGAGAGAGAGAGAGAGAGAGAGAGAGAGAGGCGCGTGGAGTGGAACAGGTTTCCACATGAGATTAAACCCCACCAAACATTCACGGCAGTGGAAAAAGTGTACTCAGCTGATTAGTGCATACACACACACACACACACACACACACACACACACACACACACACACACGCTGTCTTTTTTACTTTCTGAATCTTACTGTATTTCAATAACCTCACCCCCCCCCCCCACACACACACACAAACACACACACACACACACACACACACACACACACACACACACACACACACACACACACACACACACACACACACACACACACACGTACACGCACCGACTCGCTCCCATAGTCTCTCACTCACACTTGCGCACACATTACTCTCACACTGTGTCTCTGTCTCACACAAAACCATGTTGTATTGTATGGCTGTTGCTAGGTAACAAACTAAATCCAAACCTCTTGAAACAGTGGGACTGACTCCTCATTTCTAAGCTGGTATAGAGGGAGGGAGGGAGGGAGAGAAAGAGAAAGACAGACCGAGAGAGACAGAGACAGAGAAACAGAGAGAGTGGCGCTGGAGGCTTCTGTAACAGACAAAAATGTTTGGTGGACAAAGTATACTGTATATTCTAGTAAAGTGTACAACTTACAAATAAATAACTCATTTTCTTTTTAATATTGCAAAAAATGGAGCTCCACCATGAAATTCAAATCAAATGTATCATATCAATGTTTCCTCTCTGCATAGCCTAAACAACCAGTCAGATCCAAAACTTTTCATATTTTCTCAGTATGATACTTGGGTACTTGGGTGCAGTACCAGAAATGTCCACAAAAACAGCCCTCCTCCCTGCTCAACGCCTCCCCCTGCCCACCTCATTGTTATTCCCTGTCTCATTACAATATGCATGATCTGCCTGGTTTCAGTCGCTTATTAAAACTGGTATTTTTAGTCACATCACTAAATAGGAGAATCCGAGAATGTCCATTCATGCGCTACCATTCAGACTCACACAGAAAACCACAGATCTCAATATATAGGTCTGACTCTTTAAAAAACAACTTTTGGGGCTATGAAATACACTGGGAATGGTAGAAAAAAATATGAACAATCTTGAAAGAGGTAAAATTCATGGTGGATCCCCCTATAAAATAGTGAAATTTGTTTTGCTATTTGAAATGGGACCTAAGTGATTGAATGAGAATATATTTACGTATATTATTTGGCTCCCAAATTCAGAATCCCTTCCTGCGAAATGTAGTGAAGTACTAGTGCAATATTTCTATTTGAAATGTAGCATCGGACTCATTTCTAAGCTGGTATATCGGGAGAGGAGAGAAAGAGAGCAGGAGGAGAGAGGGGTGGAGGGAGCTGTAACAGACAAGAAAGCAAACTCTCCCACGCAGAAAAAATAATAATCTTTCATAACCTCGACAGAAGGCTAGTCCATGGCTGTGTCAATCCGTGCTAGACATTGCGTCTGTGTACAGTTAAAGGTATATTCACTGATTTCATTAAGGGCTTTACAGACTCAGACTGTGCTCAGAAAACAGTGTACGATAAACTAAGCGTGTGACGCCAGGTGTATAGTGCGACGTCCAGTGTTGTTTATTGTACACCTGCTCGTTTCGACAAAAGAATCATTCCGACAAGAAGACCGACAAAAGAATCATTCAAATGATACCCCCCATAAATTGTATATATACTGTATTGCAAAGTGGCCAGATTGGAACCGCATGGTTGCCAGTTCGAACCCAGGCTTCTCCCAGTAGAAATGTCTTTGAGCAAGCGAATCAACTCAGAACCTTGCAAGGTTTTGCTATGACATTGGTGTGTTAATGGTGCATTTATTTAATACTGGCCTTTATCCAAAGAGCCTTACAGAAATCTGTGGATCCCATTCACCCATTCACACACCATTGGCAGAGGAAACCATGCAAGGCACCGACCGGTAACGGTCAGGAGCAATAGACATTGCAGTAAGCCCCGCCCTCTCCCCAGTGTCCAGCCATGGGTTGGACTCTTTCCAGCCGGGTTCATTCATTCCAGTGTAAATATAGTGGACATTACACATTAAACACTGCTTCATTTTTGGAAGCCAACCTTCAAAATCTCTTCCAAATTCATCAACAAGCCCTGCTGTATACGCAGTGGAAAAATATGCGTGACATTTATTTTTATGTGATGCACAATCGATGTGCCTTTATCCAAAAGCGCTTTTGGATAAAAGGCGCTAAATAAATGGATTTACATTTTACGGTATCAGTGATTTAAGGCAAAACTCGACTAAAACATAAATAAACAAGAAAAGACAAGAGCCCCACTGGTTCTGGAGCTCGTGTTTATAACTCATCTCTAAACTATTTGTTGATATAGGCCAGCAAGGTCACTTATGTGTCAACCGCAGTCAGGTGCTTAGTAATGTCATTACCTAGGAGGTCAATGGAGGCTTCTACATTGTTGAATACCCTGCATACACACGCGCGCACACGCACACACACACACACACACACACACACACACACACACACACACACACACACACACACACACACACACACACACACACACACACACACACACAGAAAAACTGTCCCTGACCGTGCAAAGCAGAGAAGAGAATCAACCTCCTGTCATGTGCTCTTCATTTCCACTGTGGCATCTCCCTTCCTCTTTTTCTTTTCCCATCTATGCCACCCCCCTCTCTCTGTCTCCTTCTGTCTCTCTCTGTCTCCCTTTCTCTCTCTCTCTCTCTCTCTCTCTCTCTCTCTCTCTCTCTCTCTGTCTCTCTCTCTCTCTCTCTCTCTCTCTCTCTCTCTCTCTCTCTCTCTGCATGTATCGCTGCATTCAGACTCCCTTCTATCGTCGCTCATCTGTATTTCATAACGACCGCCTCCTCCATCAGCTCTCAGTGTGTGCGTGTTGGGGGGGGGGGGGGGGGGTGTGCTGACACCGGTCACTAGCCGGTCTTCTCTATGTCACATGCTGCTGCGCCTGTGTGAGGTCAGCTGTCTGTCCGTCTGTCTGTCTGTCTGACAGGACAGAGGACACGTGCTCCCGTCTCTGCCGCGTCAGGGTTTCCCCCAGAAGGACCGGAAGGATGTCAGTGATTCTTGGATTAGTGCAGTGCAATGACACTGGTAGCCTGGTAGCACCTTCACTTAACCTATTTTGACCTGAGAACTGATTCTAGAATGTTCAAACATTTGTGCCATGTGTTTTTGTTGCAATTTTTACAAAAATAGCAGATCTAAATAGCTAGATAGCTAGCTATTTTTCAATAGCTAAAATACAACATCAAGAATCTTTCACTCAACAGGTACTTCTATAACGTAAAGCGATATAAACCTAAAGATTTACATATAAATGACATCATCAACTTGTAACAGGAGCAGTCCGAATTGTGGCACTTGAAAGATTCGCTATTTATGAAGGAAATGCAATATTTGACATGTTTTTATTGTGTTATTTTAGTGATATGTGAGGCCAAGTATAATGTTTTAAGCCATAATGTTTTAAGCCATGTATGCATAGAGGCCAAGTATATTGTTTTAAGCCGTATTTATGTTGTTGAAATGATATAAAAAAGGTCACATTGCAGGATAAAACTGGCAAAAAAGGGGCTTCACCATGAATTTGACTTTTTTTTTTTCTTCAAGATTTTTGGTCCCGATCGACTCCTCGGTCATCTCATCCTATAGCACCGACGCTGCATCCTCTCTCTCCCTCTCTGTCTCGCCATATCTCGCTTTTGTCTCCTTCCTCTCCTAAAGAGGGTCACCGTGGGGTCTCGTATGCTGTATTCAGGTACACGTCACCTGCGAGCGTGGGACGAATGTCACAGGCTCAAGCACAGTTTGAAGAGGAGCGCTGCGTGGGGTGATTTTATAGGAGGAGGGACCTTCGGTATGGTATAGTAGAGGGGTTTTCAACAGCTGGTCTGGGGACCACCAGTGGTCCCTGAGAGGGTTCCCAGGTGGTCCCCAGCTAAGTCCCCAGCTAAATGGAAAGTTGGTTAACCAGATGTTACTCTTTGAGAGTGTATCATGCAAATTAGCCCAAATCTACACAACTACAGAATGTAGAAGATTAATGGTCATTTTGATCTGTATGTTTGACTGTTTTGTTTCCAAAATCTAGCCTGGAATTGTGGACAAAAGCAAAATGAATCTTTAGTTTTGGGGTCTGTGGTGAAAATGTCATCAAACGGTGATCCATGGCTCAAATGCTGAATAAACAGTGGGCCTTGGAATCAAAAAGGTTGAAAACCACTGTGGTATATGGTATGGTATGCTATGCTATGCTATGCTATGCTATGCTATGCTATGCTATGCTATGGTATTATGGTATGGTAGGGTAGGGTAGGGTATGGTATGGTATGGTATGGTATGGTATGGTGCGGTACGGTACGGTACGGTACGGTACGGTACGGTACGGTGCGGTGTGGTGTGGTGTGGTATGGTATATGGTATGGTGTGGTATGGTATTGTATGGTATGGTATGGTATGGTGGTATGGAATGGTATGGTGGTATGGTGTGGTGTGGTGTGGTGTGGTATAGTATGGTATGGTATGGTATGGTATGGTATGGTATGGTATGGTATGGTATGGTATGGTATGGTATGGTATGGTATGGTATATTGGTATTATGGTATTATGGTGTGGTATGGTATGGTATGGTATGGTATGGGCCACCGGTTGACACAGCAGTCATCATCAGTGCGCATGACTGGCTTATTCCATTCAGACTGTGCAGGTAGCAGAAGACTGAGAGGGAGGTGTGTGTGTGTGTGTGTGTGTGTGTGTGTGTGTGTGTGTGTGTGTGTGTGTGTGTGTGTGTGTGTGTGTGTGTGTGTGTGTGTGTGTGTGTGTGTGTGTGTGTGTGTGTGTGTGTGTGTGTGTGTGTGTGTGTGTGCGTGCGTGCGGCGGTATGTACGGTGTGAACTCCGTGACCTGTATTATACAGCTCGATCCGAAAGAACTCCTACTATACAAATAGGAAAATGGAAAAGTATGCTGCCGCGCCTCTCCCTTCCTCCTCCCCTCCCCCAGCCCCCCCACCCCATCACTCTCTCTCTCTCTCTCTCTCTCTCTCTCTCTCTCTCTCTCTCTCTCTCTCTCTCTCTCTCTCTCTCTCTCTCTCTCTCTCTCTCTATCCTGTAGTCCTGACCTGGATGCAGCCTGGAATGTTTTCACCTTAAGCCAGAACCAAGGGGCGAGAGAGGAAGGAAGGATAAGAGAAAGGAGGGGGGGGGCACCTCAGTTCACAATGATAAATAAATACCTTAATTTAAAGCTGTGGTTTTCAACCTTTTTCATACCATGGCCCACTATTTGTTCAGCATCTGAGCCACAGACCACCATTTGATGACATTTTAGCCCCACAGACCCCAAACTAAAGATTTCTTTTGCTTTTGTCCACATGCAATCCCAGGCTGGAATTGGGAAACAAAACAGGCAAACATACAGATCAACATACAGATGGCCATTAATCTACTACACTTAGTAGACAATTCAGATTCCGAATATTTGAAGTCTTGAAGTGTAAATATGAAACCAAATGTACCCGCAAGGGTCCATTTGGTTTCATGTCTGCGCTCTCAAAGAGTTACATTTGGTTAACCAACTTTCCATCATTTAGCCTGGGGACCACTTGGAATCCTCTCAAGGACCCCTGGTGGACCCCGTACCACTGGTTGAAAACCACTCATTTAAAGGACCACATTGGATTTTTTTCAACAAAGGTTCATGTTCAATACAGGTCTTGGACTTGATTAAAAAAAGTTAATCTAATCCATTTTAAGCATTGTAACTAATTCATCGAAATTAGTTGCGTATCAATATTTGATCTGTGAACCTTTTTTATCAATTACCAAACAGATATGAGTTCATATCTGTTGATATGAGTGTATCAATCAGTGTTTTTTTTTTTTCAAATCCAAATTTCCCATCATCCACTGGACCAAGCAAAGCTGTAGGATTGTCTTTGCTCTCCATTGCGTGCACCGGCATGATCGGGATGGCCTGAAACTCGTCCAGCGAAAAATGTTCTGTGGTGCAAAATCGGGATTGAGATTTCTGTAATTAATTAATCTCTATGAATCAGTTAAAGTCCCAGCCCTAATCCTAGGGCTGTTGAATGATTAAATAATAAATAATAAATAATAATTAAATACTAAATAATAAAATAATAAAAATAATCACAGCTTCAAAATTAATTAGTTTTAGTTTTTTAAATCAAAATTAAAATTAATCATGATTAATCACCATTCGAACAATTTCCAAAATAAGCCTGTTTTCCTTTACAGGATTTGAACATTTAAAAATGAATGAATGAATCTGGGAAAAAGAACTGTTTATTTCTTAAATATTTATCAAAATAGGTGATCTACAAGCCCCCAATGCTTGTGGATCCTCCAGCTTTGCTCTGGTTGCAGGGAGACACACAAGTAAAACTGTGCTCTACCCATTTTCTTCAATGTGAATATGCTCAGTGATTTGAGTTGGTGTGCACATGAGTTAATTGCGTTAATTTTTTTAAATCAGATTAATCAAAATTAATTTAACTAACTAAATTGTTATTTTCAACAGCCTTGGTATTTATTTGCTTGTTCATTTGTTAATTCATTCGCTTGTTCATTTATTTTCTGTTTCTTTTATTTGAGGGGCTGGGCCATTCGAACAAATGCTTTTATCGCAATTAGTTCTATTAGACCCCAGGAAATTATATTCACAAAAAGTTCACAAAAGATCCATATAGGGGAAGCCATGGTGTGTGTCATAGGACTACTGAAAGATCCATGTCAGTTTGTTACCTTCCGTTCATATTACAACGTAAAATCGCTATCCATTTTTGTGGGAAAACAAAAAAATTAAGGCTGTCAGAATTAACTAATTAATTTATTTATTTAGTGCATGGTTAACTCGCAGTCACAGTAAAAACAAAAGCCAAGTGCGTCCATTTTGCTCAATTTCACCAAATGCAGGTGAATAATTGTTAAACATCGCCATTACTTAAATGAATTTAAAATAACACAATTAGAGAATGTAGAAAACATTCTACAAAATTTGCATGTTCGCTCCTAATGGTACCGACATCAATACAGCTTGGAATTGTGGACAAATTCTTTAATTTAGGTCTGGAAGTCTAAATAAAGGTCATCAAATGGTGGTCTGTGGCTCAAATGCAGAATAAATAATGGACCTTGATATTAAAAAAAAAAAACTTTTTTAATTTAAGGTAGTTAAAGGTAATTTAAAACCGATTAAATTGCGATTAATCAAAGACAATCATGCGATTAATCATGATTAAAAAATTTAATCGACTGACAGCTCTAAAACATATTTCACCCCAGATTCGTATACCCGCCTCCCCCAACTTTAACTTTCTCTAATAACAACCTAAAACATGAACCCAGGATTTTAACGTTGTCCTTTACTTAAAAGGATAACATTATGTTACAGTAGTGAAGGGTTGCCTCTCCTTCCCTCCACTCTCATCCTCTGTAGTCATCAGTCACCTCATCTACCAATCAGCCTGTTACCTGACTCCACCCCCTATCTAATCACCGTCACCTGTCTATAAAAGCCTCAGCTCCACCGGACCTCACCCTTTCAACCAGTTCCAATTTGTTTTCAGTTTTGTAGTCCTGTCCCTCTTTCGGTCTCTCTGAGCAAGCGCTACTTTTTTAGTTTTCATGTCCTCCTCCTAATATAAATTCTGTAATAAATGCCCTGCCTTGGGACCAGGGGCGGATCTAACATATCCCAATTTGGGGGGCGGGGGCAAGAGAAAATGGTGTGGGGGTGACTTCATCACCCCCATACCATTTTCAGTTACAAGACTTATTTTAGGCAAGAAAAGCATCAATAACAAGTACAACATCAGTTTGTTGTTGAGGTTGCAACAGACATGTGATGTGATGGTTTCAATGATGAAATGCTGTTGGTTTAGTAATACAACAATTGTAGTTAGTTAGTAGCAGTACTAGTGTTTCAAATCATTTTAATTGGAAGCACTTTAATTTGAAATGTATATATCCTTTTAAGCACACTAGGTTGGTTGCCACCAAAGGTATTTTTGAACAAGGTTTTGGGTAGTGTATAGTGAGGTAGGCTTTTGGTTTACTGATTACTAGGTAATTGTCTTTTGTTTCAGCTAGCTGCTTCGTTTGTTGTTTTGGCAACACCCGTGTCCCTTCGCAGTGGCTTAAAGGGGAACTCCACCCATTTTCAATACTTTAATATGTCATTAATATGCCTTAGAGATGTTTTGTGCATATGATTTCCCACCAATACTGTATTTCCAAAAAATGGAGATCTGAAAAAAATCATTAACATGGTGAAATACATCTGATGACGTCATCAAGATGTTAATGATTTTTCTTTCAGACCCCTTTTTCCTGAGAGGGTACAAATGGAACCAAATGCATCCGCTAGGGTCCAATTGGTTCACATTTGTATCCTCTCAGGAAAATTTTGAAGATGGGTGGAATTCCCCTTTAACTGTTTATGATTGTGTGCGCCTACGTGTAAATATTGTAATACTTAAAAATAAAGAGTAAAAAAATAATTTGCGCTTACTCTAAAACTGTGTTGTCTACTTAATTTGCACCTTTATTCTCAACAGCCTGTTTTTTTTTTTTTTTTAATCTTTTGTATTACAAACTCATCCCTAGAGCAACATGTTACATCCTTTAGTGTCTGACTAATATAATATTTGATGGTTAAATAACCAACAGCTAAGGTTGGCATGAACAAAGAGTATGCACTGTGTATGTATGTTCAGCACACAGCCACATGCGTATACACCTTATGCAGACATTAACACTTTGCTATGCGTGATAACCTTTTGTATTGTTGCCATGAGACTTGGCAAATGTGTACGCCTATAAGATCTATCTATATAATCAAAGGATCTATCGATAATTTGGCCAATGTTTTCAACATTTTTATTAATACTATTTTGTTTGCTTTTGATGCATTAAAGGTATATTAAGTGATTTCACTTAATTCAAATATTAGTTCCTTTTATTCGCTAATCCTCCCTACTATAGAGTATGCTGACCCGTGACACACTACAGTCAGTGCAGTCCCCATTGTAGAGTCTGTGCATGTGCACATGTTCTTGGCGGGTAGAAATCACTGAATGCTCTAATGGTTTATTTTTTTCCTTTCATTTTAAGGTATTAAGAAACTCAAGTCCTTTAAAGGGGAATCCCACCCATTTTCCCACCTTAGAGATGTGTAGGCATGATAAAGTTCCCCCCATTCTGTGTTTCCTAGAACTGTAGGTCTGAAAATCATTAACATGGTGAAACACAACTTGATGACATGTTTGATGGTGACAAGTTTCACCGTGTTAATGATTTTTCTCTTTAGGACCTTATTTTTTTTCTGAGTCTACAAATGTGAACCAAATGGACCCCTACAGTGGGTCCTATTTGTACACTCTCTCTCTCACTCTCATTTTTTTTTTTAATTTTTGGTCACTTCAATGTCACCTGCGGGGGAGAAAAAGTGTGGACCATTCTGGGGCTCAGAACAGGACCCTTAGTTTGAGCAGTGCTAGACTTGCAGAGGGTTTTTTGGTGCAGTCTGGTGAAACCGCAGGACATTCCAGAGCCGGCGTGGTGCAGCAGACTGCACGCCACGGCATGTCATGTGGCACCGTTTCCGCCTTTCTCCTGGAGGAGCCCATTATATCGGGTTTCCAGCCCCGGCGCTGGTTAGTCATCGCTCTGAAGTTTTTTTGGGGGGCGGGTAATCTATGGTTTTGCATAATTGTCGTGATTCAGCATGCGTCACGATACAAACTGTATCGAGTGTATTTAGGCTGGGCCCTTTTCGTCGTGGGTGTGTTAACGACGCGCATGTGAAGCAATTTGGCTTTAGAAGTGGACGAGTTTACATCCCTCGCAAAAACCATTTCGTCCCTCGGGTCGCCTTGTAGGTCTGCTGTTTTTTTTTGGGAAAACCGAAACAAAGCCTTGTAGATGTAGGCCAAGGTCTATTCTGGAAGCTGGGAAGGGTTCCAGCTCCATAGATTCTCTCTAAAATGCAATATTTTTGTCTTGAAATAAAATCTAAATGGATCGGTGAAGTGACCTTGTTACATTATTTTATTAAAATGGCAAAAAGTGCATGTTATAGAGAGGCTGACATGAGAAACTTCCCAGCTTCACAATTTTGAACAGAGGATTTCTTAATATGTTTGATTTAATCACTTAATTTTGTTTATTGATTTTTTTTTATTGTCTCCACCAGGCCGGAGGCATCTTGGGGAATATGTTTTACCCTCCGTCTCTGCGTGTGTGTGTCCATCCCTTCCGTTACCAGGTAATCTCCGGCGCCGTTTACCTGATCGATGCCACAATTTGCACACACACTCCCTGTATGCCAACCATGAACCTCTGCCCACTTGTTATAGCGCCACCAGGAGGCTGATTTTGCAAAGATGATGAACACAGCAGGCAATTTACATAAAATCTTTAACACACTATAATACTAGCCTGAGAAAAATATTCCACTCTATTCACAATGGCTTGTTATAGCGCCACCAACAGGTAGACATTTGCAAAACACATTTGGGGCACTAGCCCCATGCACCAAAGCAAGGTGTGTGTGCACCCACTTCGACGGTTGTCAAGCAATAATTCCCAGGATACTGCTTATTAAGCAGAGTTCCTGTACGCAGCATGTTGTCTGGGAGCCGACTGACAAGATTGCATTGATAAGACGAAAACCCGGAAATCCTCGATCAGTGTGGCTGGTTGGCTGCCTTGTTTTAAGCCCTGTGTCAGCATGGCAACGTGCTTGTTGTTATGGTTAGGATGAGGGTTAGAGGAGGCGAGTATATTGATCAAAATCAAAACAACCACAATAAAGTAGCTGAATGTGCGTTAAAACGGACTGCATCACGAGTACTCTCTTAATTTTCAGTAGAATCCGAGTAGAATCCGATGCCCAGCTTCACAATTTTGACTTTAGGCTTGGTTTAATCATTTAATATAATTTGTTTATTGCACGGCGTGTGTGTGGATGGGCGTGATGTGTTTGAGTACTGTTTTGTGGCCCAGAATGTGATGATTTGATTGGTTGATGTATGACTAGAGTGCCCCTTACTTCCCATGAGTGTGATTTTGCTTAATTTATCAAATAAATTCAAAGGAGCAATCCTGTTTTATCATGATTGGCATGATAAAACATTTTATCTCCCCTGTCCCCTCTCTCTGTCTCTCTTTCCTACTCTGTCTCTCTCTTACATACTCTCTATATCCTGAAGCTAAACAAACGGCCACTGGTTTTCAACCAGTGGTCCAGGGACCACTAGTGGTCCTTTAGAGAGTTCCAGATGGTCCCCAGGTGAATGATGGAAAGTCGGTTAACCAGATGTAACTCTTCGAGAGCGTAAAAATGAAACCAAATGGACCCTTGAGGGTCCATTTTGCACTCTGAAGAGTTACAATAATCATCATGTGAATTAGCCCAAGTCTGCACAACTAGAGAATGTAGAATGGTTTGATCTGTAGGTTTGCTTGTTTTGTCTTCCAAATCCTGCTTGGAATTGTGGACAAAAGCAAAAGAAATCTTTAGCTTTGGGTCTCTGGGGCTAAATTTCATCAAATGGTGCAAAAGGGACTCAAATTCTGAATAGAGGGCCCTGGCATCAAAAAGGTTGAAAACCACTGGTCTAAGGCATGACTTGTCTTGTAAAACCACATCTCATGCAGTCCCTCTTCTGAATTTTGGAGTTGCCCTGGCCGCTACTACGCGCATGCAGGCTGTGGAACTAGAAACAGTGCTTCTTGGGTACGTTCAGTTCATTACTTATAGATGGATTGGCAAGGGAGCGGATCAGGAGCAGTTGGAGGATATGTCTGTTCTGTCCAGCCACTCCGCACCGTGTGCCAACAACAAAGTCCTTCCAGCTTCCAACCAGAGCCCCGGCGGGACTTGGTTTTTATCGCAGGCTGTCAAATGAAAATGTGAAATGTTTAAGGATTCGTTCCACACTTTTTCCCCCCCCAAAAAAACCTTAAAAAACCTGGCGTGGAATTTTACAACCACCGAAAACAAGGAAAGCCCGAATGAGACTCTGCGGTATTCAAAAGCACTGCAGGGCTGAACAGAATGGTATACCTCTTTAAAGAAAGGAAATTGACCTGTAGAATATCAGGGATCTGTATGAAATGGTTCCAGGCCCATGCTTGTCCCTGAGACCAGATACCTTTAGACTGTTCTTTTTTCTAATGTCCGCAATAATGCAACTATTCTCTGTCATACTTGACTCAAGGCTTTTGGTCTTAGTTTAACCCATTTTGATCCTACAAATGTCTTCTCTTGTCTTCTATTCTTGACATTTCTCTGAAAAAAAAAAAAAAAAAAAATATATATATATATATATATATATATATATATATATATATATATATATATATATATATATATATATATATATATATATATATATATATATGTATGTATGTATGTATGTATGTATGTATGTATGTATGTATGTATGTATGTATGTATGTATGTATGTATGTATGTGTATGTATATATATATATATATATATATATATATATATATATATATATATATATATATATATATATATATATATATATATATATATATATATATATATATATATATATATATATAATATATATATATATATATATATACAGTGATATATACAGTGATCATTGCTGTGAGAGAATATTCAAAGATTTGTGACAGCTTTCTCCCCACAACTTTTCAAAAATAGCATACTTACAGTTAAGCTCTTAGCTTGTAGATATCATTGAGGTTTATCAGATGGTGTCATTTCAGCTAAAGGGTTGTTTGAAGTAATGTACCTATTTTTGTACTATTTTCCTCTTAATTTATTATTTGCCTATATATTTCCCTACAGTTTTGCAGTACTGATTTCACCCATGTTTGGGCTTTTCCACATTTTCCTGTGGTTATTTGCTTATTTTTAACCATATTTTCCTTATTTGCTTCTCCCCTGGAACCAAGTACCAAATGACGCCACTGATCATATTGCACATATACTATTGATTTCACCTACTTGCTTGTATACGTAAATGTTAATCTCTTTTATTTTATGTCCAATATATTTGTATTTAGTTCATAAAGTTAACATAACTATAACTAAATGCATTTGAATTTAGAACAAACAACTTTTCAGAATTCCAATTCAAAAATAGCCAACCTACAAGCCAAAAACGCTTTGAGCTTGTAGATCAGCTATTGTTGCTATATATGACAGAGATTTTCAACCAGTGGTCTGGGGACCACCAGTGGTCCTTGAGAGAGTTCCAGGTGGTCCCCAGCTAAAGGATGGAAAGTTGGTTAACTAGATGTAACTCTTTGAGAGCGTAAAAATGAAACCAAATGGACCCCTGCGGGTCCATTTGGTTTCATTTTACACTCTCGAGTTAAAATATTCATCATGTGAATTAGTTCAAGTCTACACAATTAGAGAATGTAGAGGATTAATGTTCATTTTGATTTTGACTGTTTTTGTTTCCCAAATCCAACCTGGAATTGTGGACAAAAGAAAAAAAAAATCTTTAGTTTTGGTGTCTGTGGGGCTAAAATGTCATCAAATGGTTGTCCGTGGCTCAAATTCTGAATAAATAGTGGGGCCCTGGTATCAAAAAGGTTGAAAACCACTGCTATAAGACATAATAACAATCTGGCCTCTCTAGAGGTAGGCTACCCTCCGTCGTGCAGGGCAGGGTCGACTGTCCCAGGGAAACCCCTGCATGCACTTGTGGAGGCCGTGCGCTGCGTCACAACCAGCCGCTGATTTATTGAGGGTGCTGAGTCTGACGCAGGATGTGCCTGGTGGTGGCAGAGGGGAGTGTTTGTGTTGCACACCAGGGGCCGATATAGGCATGGGCATGGGGGGGGGCAATGCCACTCTAAATGTCCAGTCTGCCCCACCAAACATGATGGCATGCAAACAACCCAAATTTCAAAGATATTTCAAATTAAAGCGCCTATATTTAAAATGAATTGAAACCTACTACTGCTACTAGGCTACTAACTAACTAACTAGGCTACAGTTGTGGCACCACTAAACCAACAGCATTTCATCATTGAAAACAGAAAACCCTCAGAGTCAGACCTTTAGCTTTATGCATGCTGCGTGTCTGTTGCAACTTCAACAACAACTGATGTTATTGTTGATGCTTTAACTGGCCCCATACCATCCCCCTCCCCCCCCCCCCCCACAATTGGGAAATGTGCGCCCCTGGTGAGAACCATTCCTGCAGGTTCTCCGCAACCCAAGATATTTCAAATTTAAGTACATGTATATAAAATGATTTGAAACACTACTGATGTTATTATTGATGCTTAATTGCCCAATAAAAGTCCTGTAACCAAAAATGGTATGAAGCCCCCTCCCCAATTAGGAAAGGTTACATCCGCCCCTGGATGTGCCTGGTGGCGGAGTGTTTGTGATGCACACTGGCTGTGACAAGACACACGCCACAGATATGTCTTACATTAGTGTTTTTCTGGGTTGAACAAACGACAGCACCTTCACCTCACGGCCTTGATCTCCCTTCCTGTCGGTGGTGTGTCTGGTGACATAGGACAGGGGTTTTCAACCTTTTTTCAGGGCCCACCATTTATTCAGAATTTCAGCCACGGACCACCATTTGATTACATTTTAGCCCCACAGACCCCAAAAATAAAGATTTCTTTTGCTTTTGTCCACAATACCAGGCTGGATTTCAGATCTTCTAATCTTCTACATTCTCTAGTTGTTTAGACTTGGGCTAATTCAGATGATGAATATTCTAACTCTTGAGAGCGTAAACATGAAATCAAATGGACACGCAAGGGTCCATTTGGGTTCATGTTTGCACTCTCAAAGAGAGACACCTGGTTGACCAACTTTCCATCATTTAGCCTGGGGGCCACCTGGAATCCTCTGAGGGACCACCTGTTGAAAACCCATGACATAGGGCAAACCACATTTGCACTCTCATTGTTGTCCACTTTTCATTTCATTTCATTGCCTTCTTCCTCCTTATCAATTTTATCGTTTTTGCTGCTGTTTTGCTGTCGCGTTTTGCTGTTTGATAATCTGCCTACCTCCCTCCCTCCCACACCCCCTACCTCCTCCCCTTCCACACTCTTTGACGCCATCACTCGCTTGCTTCGCTTGCGCGCGTCATCAGCGGCTTATCAAAGCAACAATGAGAGCCGCCCACGCACCACCCGACCATCGCAGACCATTACAGACCATTAGCAGCCACTCCACATAGCTAGCATTCCTGCAGTGTGTCACATTGGATTATTGGCTCGACAAAGCCACGCGCGACATCACGTTGTTCCTTTTCCGAGGCCAAGGGCAAGTAGCATATACAGTACGCTGTCACAATGGCAGGCGGGTCTGGGTCGAAGCTCAGCCTTGGTGAAGAAATGAACAGAACTGGTATTTGAAATTGTAACAATGTAGCCTAATTAGCCTAATTGGAATTGGATGGATTCACCACCTCTAAAGACAATCATGTGACCCATTCTGAAAGAAAACAATTTGCATGTTGCGCAATGTACCGCAAGTAGGGGTGTAACGATACATTTGAACACCGATATGATACATACATACACGGTCATCCGCTATCAAGCGAATTTCCAGGAGGCCGCTTAGCCGCTCTTATCAAAGAGGAATGTTGTCTGGGAGCCCACTGACACGATTGCATTGATGAAACGAAATCCCGGGAAACCCTTGATCAGCATGGCCGGTTGGCTGCCTTGTTTTAAGCCCTGTGTCAGTGTGGCGATGTGCTCGCAGTTATGTTTAGGGTTACAGGAGGCGAGTATGTTGACCAAAACGTCCGCAATCGAGGGGGGCGAGGCTGAGGACGCCCTTCAACAAGGTCGGCTGGCAGCCAACATGCCTGGTCGAGGAACTGGGCTTACTAAGCAGCCTACTACTATCTAATGTTATCAACGATATTGGTTAATTCTGGCGATACGATTCGATTATCTAAATTCCCAAAATTGACACAGTAATTATTTAGCAAAAACATTTAATATCTCATGCCACACCAACAGTCATTGTGACATGCGAATCCCTTGACTCCTTCAAAATCACTCTCTGGGCACCTACCGACGGCTGGAATTCGGAAGCGGCTTCTGCAAAAATATTATTCCACCCCCTTTCCTCTCCTCTCTTGTATATTTTTCTTTTCCCTTTTATACCTCAACTATGATCTGCTGCTTCTGACTTTGCAGAATTGAGTATTTGTATGTCTCTGAATGTTTTGATGAAATGAACAAGGTAGCTATATTGTAAACAAGTGTAAGCTTTATTGGTTTGTCCATTCATACATGTTCTCAGTCTTGAACTGAGTTGTGCTTGAATTGTAGTGTAAGGCCTAAACCCCTCATCCCAAAACCCCAAAACCCCTTATCCCTCTTTACTATTTTGATAAACTTTTTGGAATAGTTCAACATGCCAGTCTAGCACATGTTGTGAGGTTGTAGACTGGCCATTTTAACGATTGAAAGGCCTTTCTACACGCTGTGCATGAAAAATTCAATCAATCAATTATATGCTTCAAAAGGTGAAATTCTATTTGTGCTAGCTCTAAAGTAGCTCTAAAGTTACTGTAATAGTCCTATAAGTATGTTCATGGTTTGAGACCCCCACTTCATTTTCTGTAGAGAAATCCATAGCCAATAATCACATCACAATTACTCGTGCACGTCACCTTGCAAGCCAACGTGCATGCCTTTCTATTTGTAAAGAGCGTCTTGGGAAGAGCATGCTCCATTCATCGTGCAAAAAAGCATTTCTAAAGCCCCCGCAAGCGACAATTGTGCGCCTCAAGGCCATTCGATAACTCGATAAGTGAACTGGCATTGTTGCCTTGTTGGCTCAGAAATATTCACACTGCACCGAAGGTCCTGGTATTGTGAGCCCAGTGAAATCTCAGTATTTCTGCTGCTGGTTGTAGGGGCAGGCTCATTATAGTTTTATCCGCACTACAACAGGAGCGCTGTGACAGCTGGGGCATCTGAAAAGAAGCCTGCAGCTTCTCACCTGAATATAACTTCTCTTATCCTTCTGTCTCCAATCCTCCTCCCTCCCTCCGTTCCTCTCATTTTTTTCCCTCTCATTTTCCAGCTCCTCTCGCTTAAAATTTGTACAGCTTTTGGCCTATTAGCAGCGGTGTTGTTTGTATTGACAAAAGAAACTTCTGTTTAGATTCAGGGTCTTGCGTGGTGCCGAGGCTAGGTTGGCACTTGGCAGCATCAGCAGCATCTGCAACAATGTACATGACAAACATCTATTCACGTGGTCATTAGTTAGTGTTAGATTTATTCAGTATCGCTTTGAAATAATATGTGAAATCATATTCTTGTATGCCGTTGTATAACTTACAAACTCCTATTTTTCACATTCAGCTGCTATTTTGTTGGACTAGATTTGAACAACTTAACTTCTTTAATATTCGCCAATACTATAACACTGTCACAACTGTGGGAATACTATCAACACAGCAGTGTGACATTAAAAAAAATGACCTTTTCACGTTCACATTTCACATCATTTTCGGGGGTCTGGAGGGTTTTTTTTTGGCTCAAACAAATGCTCTGATTTTCCTGCTGAATGTGATGTCACATTCTGAAAATCCCATGTCGACGGTATTTGCCAGCGGATGTCACTGTTTCCGCTGTTCTGCCCCGTTTTCATTGCAGCTCAAAAGCCTTCCGAACCCCACAGAAAAATCGAGACCGCAGAAAAAAACACTGAAAGTTCAGGTTTTCCGGGTGTGTAACTGATTGAGATCATGAAAACCTAAAAGAAAAACTGAAAACATGGAAATAACTGAAAATCTAAGTCACAAAACCTTTAATACTAAACTCTAATATCATTTTCGACTGGTAGATACAAACGCAGGTTTTAAAAACATGTACAGTAAGGGTCACACGGATGCACAGATGGATAGGGATGGTGATGTCCCTGCTGCTCCTTAGTGCTTTATCCTCAAGATCTCTGTCGGTATGTGCACAGTGCTTGCATAATCCCAGGTGTGTGTGTGAGCCCTACGGTAGAGACAGTGCTGCCCCACTAACAAGGCAGCCTGACGTGGGGCTGACAGACAGCCAGTCGGCATTGTGCTGACTTATTATAGGATATTTCTGGCGGCGTGTCTGTTACTACAGTATGGGGGCTCACTAAGGTTGTAACCATATAGTAAGTGTATGGAAATACTGATTTCTAGAAATAAATAGATAAATAAGAATATGGAAATGGACACTGCAAATGTGGAATCATATTGTTTGATGTGGTGGCGGTGGCTCAGGAGAAGAGTGGCTGGATGGTAGCCAGGAGGTTGTTGGTTTGAACGCGGGCTCCCACCCAGAGTTGGTGTCGATGTGTCCCTGAGCAAGACACACCAATGGTGTTTGAATCCATACAATGTATGTAAAGCGCCTTGGATAAAAGGCACTATATACAGTAAATGCACCATTTATTTGTCAAGGCTAATAATCCTATCAAACTGTTTTGCAATGTAAATAATCAAATTAATCCATGAGCATTGTCTTTGCAATTCTAATTCTTGTACATGCAATTCTAAGGAGACAAAATGCTAACATTATTTTCCATTCCATTTCTAGCGAGAAAAAACAAAACAAAACCTGTCTACATATTTTGTGTTTGTGTCAAGGCGTGGGTTTGTCCATGTGTTCAAATACAATGACCATCTAAGTGTATTGGCCAGAGAGTCACTGTGCATACTTATTTATATTCTTAATAATGAAACATTCCCTCAAAAAGGTATTTAATGTAGTTGCTGAAGCTGCTATATGAATTCCAAATCATTGAATCATATCGTATCACCAGAATGAACCAACAACTTCCATGTATCGTATTGCCGACTATTGAGTCAGGATGTATCATGACATATCGTATGGCCAATCAAATGCATCGTTACACCCCTATACCCCAGGGGCAGATAAGGGTTAGAATTAAACGTTAATCATGTTAAAAACTATACTGGTATAACCTCCCTGCCGGTATCACAATCAACAATCAACGTTTTCCCCACAAAATCGAGATATGTTCTTTTAGACCAGACGTTTTCAACCTTTTTGACACTAGGGCCCACTATTTATTCAACATTTGAGCCACAGACCACCATTTGAGGACATTTTCGCAAACAAAACAGGCAAAAACATGGATCAAAATGACCATTCTTCTACCTTCTCTAATTGTGTAGACTTCTTAATTAAGTGGGCTAAATCAGATGATCAATATTTTAACTCTTGAGAGTGTAAACATGAAACCAAATGCCTATTGTATTCCCCATGGGTGAGGAGTTATTGATTTTCAAATTTAAGCTTTTTTTCCCCCACAAAAAAAACTAGACATACCCCTATAGCCACCTTTTTCCAAACCCTAGAAAACACATTAAAACAGGCTTTGCAGGTTGAAATTCAGGGAGTGCGTTATGTGACAAATATGCCAGTCATAAATATACATCAAATTTAAAATTTGTTTCGATGAAAAGATTATGTAGTATAGCTTTAAACATTGTGTCCGAATGAATGCATTGAATGAATGAATGTTCATGTTCAGTTGTCACTTTAGGCTAAGTACATTTCCACCCTTTCAAATGAGGGGAGGTTGTCAGCATTTACAACGAAATCCAAAAATTCAATCTGACAAAGCGACGGATGACAAAAAAAAAATGAGCCATTCACTGCCATTCACGTGCCGTATTTCATTCTTTATTGAATCGTCAAGGTCAAGAATCTCAAGGCGACAATAATGGCTGGAATAGAATGGAAACTTACCCTGTTGAGTGAGTGAGTCGTGTCGACGACAGCCATTGGGAAAAGCCGCCTATTTTGCTAGCCAGAAACCCAGCAGACAATGTAGCTGTAGAATTGAACCACACAGAAATCTACATTGTATGCCAGGTTCAGGACAAATCAAACCACCGCTGTCTGCCGCTGTGCGTTGACAATAGCAGCACAGAACACTTTGCACTTGTAGGCCCTTCGAGCTGGAAAAAAGAGACGTGATTCTGAACACACGACAACACACATCTATTGACATGTTGGCCTTTTGTGAAATTTCTCAATGGGGGACTCAACCTTGCATATGTATTGTTTGCACATCTTCATTATTTCTCTACTTCAATAACACCACTTGGTATTGTCTTTTGACACTGTTGGAAATCCTTTCACAAGTTAGAGCTTGTGAGGACCATTCTGTCCTGAGTGAGTTGAGTTTTTGAGTTGTGATTCAAGCATCAACACTGCGACATGGACAGATGACGCGTACGTTTGTCCCCTTGTGACAATGGGATGGCATCCCACAGCGAAATGTGGCTAAGTTGGTGAACAGCGGGATACAAAATGTTGAATGTAGCTTTTACTTTTTTCTGAATTTTATTGACTATCGGCTAAACCCATTATCACCGGATAGTTGGCGAAAAGGTTAATTATTTTTATTTTTAGGGCTTATTTTTTTATTTTTAGGGATGGGATTCGGTTAAAAAAGTGAATCTAATTAATTGTAAGTATTGTAATTCATTAATCAAAATTCAAATTTAATCAAAATTTATCGCATATCAATATTTGATATGCAAAGCTTTTTTTGGTCAATTATAATCCACTGGGCCAAGCAAAGCAGACTGGCTTCTTCATTGTGTGCACCTGTATGATCGGTATGCCTGAAATTCGACCAATGAAGAGGGTTCCGTGGTGTTTAATTTTCTTAATTCGTGTCAATTAATCAGTCACAGCCCAATTTTTTTTTTCATCAAAAAACAAAAGTCAATGCCAACTGAATAACAAGAATATTGCAAGGGCTTTTGGAAAATGTTGGGGGAGCACAATAAATAACAAAAACAATTGTATGATATAACTCATCCATGCCATAATACAATCCATTCAATCCAATCAACAGGATGAAATACAGAAAAACACTGTCCTACCACACCATAAATATACATAAATATGCTAAAATGCCTTTCTGTCATTTATCTTTTCCATGGCTGCAACAACGATATACAGAAAAACATGGCAAATTTTAACATATTGTGAATGGTGACTTATCATGATTATTACATTTTGTGATTTTAATAACTGTGCATGTGGAAAAAATAATCTGTGCATCCCCCTGCACTATATATCTGTACATACTTTAGGGGTGTAACGATTTTTAACAGCGATACGATGCGTATCACAATACATGGTCTATGATATGATACTGTACATGGACGATATTGGGTCATTAAGGCGATACAGTATGATTTAGTGATTTGAGATAGATACAGTCAGTAACTATTTAGCAAAACTATTAAATGTCTTAGAATGGCTATAAATAACTAAAAACTGCGATCTGCCATATAGACATTGTATTTGACGTGTTTTCCGTCTTAAAAATGCTAAATTCAATGCACAAATGCTCAGCATCGGTAACAATTCGGACAACGATTCCATACCGATTCTTTCCATAGCAAATCGACGTGACACAAAGTAAAAAGATATGATATTCTCTGTTTTCACAACGATATCTTTGATTTCTTTTGCGTTACAGTTACTACGTCGTTACACCCCTACTTTAAATCACTCCGGCAAGTGACAGTTATTACAAGGAAGACTTTTACAACATTGTGTCCCACAATAAGAGAGAGAAAGAGAGAGAGAGAGAATCGGATGGAGGAAGAGGAAGGACTGGGAAAAAAAATCCCTGACAAGGGCCCGTTGTGGCGTTATGACACAGAGAACATCCTGTGTGTGTGTGCGTGTGTGTGTGTGCGTGCGGGGTCACAGGATGGAGCCCCCCGTGACATCCTGGGCCAATCAGAGAGGAATGGAATGTGCCACCAGCCAATGGGAGGAGGGGGTTGAGGCGGGTGGGGGGGAGTAGGATGGAATTCTCTCGTACCAACCAGGAAGTGGGTAGTGGTGCCTTCAGAGACCCAGTAGCCAGATGTAGCTGCTGATTGGTACACACAGGATCTACACTGCCTACTGAGCAACTGACAACACCCGGAGCCGTGGGATGTGGTGGTGGTTGGTTCTGAGAATTTGTCGTCCCGGATCTCCCCCTCCCCCGACACACACACACACCCACCCTCCCACCCCCGCAGCAGCACAATTTCTTCATGCGCAGGCGGTCCGGATTCATCTGGGAAGAGGAAGGAGAAGCGAAAGGGGTACATTCATCATCATTGGTGAAATCATTGAAATGTGACTCTTCTTACAGTACATTTTAACAGCATGCAACGAAAATGGGGCGACATGGGCGGCGCTCGAATTTAATTTGCTGTCGCCTAAATCGCCGAAGTATCTTTTCGCCGGATGTTGCCCATCGCCCACTTTTCGACCATGGCCTGTTATCGAATACGATAGACAAATGCAGTTCAGAAAACATAGTGTTAAGCTGAGGGCCTTTCAGACGGGGAGCGATACACCCGGATCAGCGTCGGCTCTGCTCAAGAGGGGCGTGATACTCAAGCCTCTAGTTCGTTTTCAAAACGTGATCAACAGGTTTTTATGTGGACAGACACCCCCACCAGTTCATTATGTATGCCCATGGTTAATTTGCCTGGTGGGTGGTGAAGGTTGGAGATCCACCTGAACTGATGCCACACCCACAGCTGTAGTTGTATGGTAAAGAGGTACGACAAACACTGTAAAGCACTGTATTACAGTGTTTTTCATTGGCTAGTTTAACTATCGAGGTTTCAGCCTCTAGGAAGAACCCCTATCATTGTGCGACCACGGACGCCGGTTACGAGTGCTTTAAAACTGGCGCGGCCAGTGGCCAACAGGGCACGACAACAGTCGCCACCGCTCTAAATCAGTTGCGAACACTGCAAACCCCAAAACAGCAGCAACAGCAGCAGCAGCAGCAGAGAAAAAAGTATGATGATGACGTGACAAAGAGGAATGACGCGTCATGTGATGAAGAAATAGAGCAGGTGTTTTCAACGTGTGGTCCGTGGACCACCAGTGGTTCCTGAGAGGATTCCAGGTGGTCCCCAGGCTAAATGATGGAGAGTTAGTAAACCAGGTGTAAGTCTTTGAGAGTGTAAACATGATGGTTTCATGTGTCTACACAACTAGAGAATGTGGAAGATTAACGGTCATTTTGATCTGTATGTTTGACTGTTTTGTTTTCTCCAAAATCTTTAGTTTTTGGGGTCTGTGTGGGCTAAAATGCCATCAAATGTCTGGGGCTGAAATTCTGAATAAATAGTGGGCCCTGGTAATATGAAAAAGGTTGAAAAGGTTGAATAGAGGAAAGAGTGAAAGTGTGGTGTCACAGCGGACAGGATGAAGCCACGGCCCGGGTCAGGACAGGGGGAGGAGGAGGAGGAGGAAGAGGAGAGGATGCGATGCGGGGGAAGGGGGGGTATGGGGGGGAGCGAGGGGGCAGAAAGAGAAGCGAAAAGGGAGAGAGAGGAGCCTGTGGGGGAGGGAGGGAGAGTGGGGGAAGGATATGGGAGATTATCTGCTGACGACCATCCCAGAGTGTGGCATTATCAGTAGCAGATTCCTCTCATTCTTTCCCATTAGCCCTGAGGCGGCACTAAGGCTATATGGACATGCCATGCACGCTGCAGGCACACACATACATGCGCACGCGCAAGCGCGCAACACAACGAACGGGAGCGCTGACCTGGGCACACGCACACACGCGCTTTCAGGGCACGCACACCATGTCATATTTACTTGATGTGTCGTCAAACATGTCACCTTTCAGTAAGCAGTGGACCTTCCCCCAAAACTGCTATGGTCCAATCACAGCTAAGAAGCGTCGTCTGTTAACATGTACATGATAAAGCATTGTGGATTAGATACGATTTTGAAGTTCTGGTTCCAGTATTTAATGTGTAAATGTCCATGACATTTATATCGGAAAGAATGAGCCTTTCTGAAAAGTGTCCAACCCATGGTTGGACGCCAGAAGAGGGTGGGGCTTACTGCAGGGACTATTGCGATTAAAGACGAATGGTGTTTCGGGATTTTTTCCCTCGTGTTTGTTATAGGCTTCATAAACAAAACATATGGACTATATTTTTGGAAATGTGAGAAACAATTGCGATTATCTGAAAATGTTGATAATCTCCGTCTCACATGCACATGCGCGCACACACGCACACACACACACATGCACGCTGTGGTCCTAAGTCCAGCTCTGCATACCTGAGGCCTCATGACTATATTGATCAAACATACTCTGACCAGCTGATGGTCACTTGACTCCAATTTCTCTTTATTACGGGAATTGAGCCCCCCCGCCCCCTTAACCCCCCTCCCCTCGTCCACCCATACATGCATTCCAGTGTTCCGTCACCCTATTGGCTCTGTATGTCTGTCTCTTTCTTTCTTTCTTTCTTTCTTTCTTTCTTTCTTTCTTTCTTTCTTTCTTTCTTTCTTTCTTTCTTTCTTTCTTTCTTTCTTTCTTTCTTTTTCTTTCTTTCTTTCTTTCTTTCTTCCTTCCTTGCTTCCTTGCTTCCTTGCTTCCTTGCTTCCTTCCTTCCTTCCTTCCTTCCTTCCTTCCATCCTTCCATCCTTCCATTGCTCCTGTTCTTCGTGTTAGTTTCAACGCCACAATCTTTGCAGCAATGCAATGTTGTCATGACAACGACAACAATGGCATTGTAGAAGATACTCCGTTTGCCATCGTGGTCCTGCAAAAAAAAAACGTGCACATGCGGTCGCTGTTTGCGTTAACTCATTGTGCACTCTGACTTAAAGGTAATAGAGGCAACTTTTTAGCCAAAAATCAAAATTTATATATAGCTATATGTTTTGCCCTTTTCTCCTCTACATTGCTTCTACTTTAATGCTGAGTTGTTTCCCTGCAGACAGACACAGTTGGTGGCAGTTGGTGGAGTTAGATTATGTTTTTAAATAATTGTTTACAAACACAGTGTTTGTACATACTAAAGTTGCCTCTATTACCTTTAAAGGTTTCGTGACATTCATTTGAATTTGTATTTTTCGTTTTCTCTTTTCCGTTTTATGGTCGCAATTACAGCCAGGAAACCTTTGAACTTTGAAGATTCAGTGGATTTTCTGTAGCCGGGAGTTTTGTGTGGGATTTGGAAGGCTTTTGAGCTGCAACGAAAACAGGCAGAAACGATGGAAACAGCAACATCTGCTGGCGAATCCCATTGACTTGACTATGGGATTTGCAGAATGTGACATCACATTCAGCAGGAAAATCAGAGACCACTTGTTTGAGTCAGAAAACCTCGAGACCACATCTTTTGCACGTGAAAAGGTTTCAGTTTTTTGTGTGCAAGTGAGTTTAGTTGACCTCAGGTGTTAAGTTGAGAATAGTACAGACCTTTCAGTAAGCCCCTTTCCAAACATGCTATGGTCCAATCACAGCTAAGTATAACATGTGATAGACAAACCTCTCCACCAATAGTTTTCCTATATGATAAAACGTTTTTTTTTTCTTTTTTCTTTTTTTTTCATGTCACACAATTTTTTCCACTGCATACAGCAGGCCTTGTCGGTGGATTTGGAAGAGATTTTGAAGGTCTGGTTCCAAACATGAACAAGTATTTAAAGGGGAATTCCACCCATTTTCGAAATTTCCCTGAGAGGATACCAATGTGAACCAAATGGACCCGTCCATTTGGTTCCATTTGTACCCTCTCAGGAAAAAGGGGTCTGAAAGAAAAAACATTAACATGGTGAAATACATCTTGATGATGTCATCAGATGTATTTCACCATGTTAATGATTTTTTTCAGACCTCCATTTTTAGGAAAAGTTAGGAAACGTTTTTATGATGTCCACACAACATCTCTAAGGTAAATTAATGACATATTAAAATGTTGAAAATGGGTGGATTACATTGGAATAACTGTGCCCTGACTGAAAAGTGGTCAACCCATGGTTGAACACAGGATAGAGGGCGGGGCTTACAGGAAAGGTCTCTTGAGAATGAATACAGGAGGGAAAAGGCGGCATTATAGGGGCGAAAGTGAACATGCAATTCAGTATATACGACTGAGTCCTCACCTTTTCTTTCCCGCATATAGCAGCAGCCTCTGCATGGTTACTCCTGAGTTACTGCGTCTCGTCTGTGCGTGCGTGTGTGTGCGTGTTGAGAAACGCTGCGCAGAATTCCCCCCGGCAGACCTGCAGGAAACACAGAAAACAAGACAGGCAGCCGGTCAGTGGAAGCGAAGCTGACAGGAGTCACTAGCGAGGATATGGCATGCAGAGAAATGCAGTTTCGAGAGAGAGATCCAACACACACTGGCATAAAATAGAACTTTCAGAGCTGTCAGAGCTGTCGGCCGGCTGCACTGCAAATGTGTGTGTGTGTGTGTGTGTGTGTGTGTGTGTGTGTGTGTGTGTGTGTGTGTGTGTGTGTGTGTGTGTGTGTGTGTGTGTGTGTGTGTGTGTGTGTGTGTGTGCGTGCGCGTGCATGCGTGCGTGCATGTGTGTGGTATGAACAGGTTGTTCTGTGGCAAGTTGGGGATGAATTGATGTGGTCATCTCTCTTTCGGTTCTGTCCACTGGTGAGAAAAACAAATGACCGTGTGTGTGTGTGTTTGGGGGGGGGGGGGGGGGGGGGGTGTCCACTCCATAGTACACAGTAAATCTGCAGTCTTAGTGTAATTTACCTTGGTGAGAGATTGAATGGACACAAAATGAAACCAGAGTTACAAATGAACACGGAAGAATTGACTATTCTGGGGCAGCATTTTGAAGTTCCTGAGATTTTAATTGCCACCAAGCAAATCTAAAACAAGAATTGACGCATCGTCAATTAATTGGAAGCTCCTGTATTATTTCGTCAGAATTGTTCTCCAACCTCAGAGCAATGGGATGCTATCTGATTTGGTCTCTTGGCAACGCCTTGACTTCTAATTGGCTGGAAAGTTGGTTAACCAGATGTAACTCTTGAGAATGTAAAAATGAAACCAAATGGACCCTTGTGGGTCCATTTGGTTTCATTTTCACACTCTCAAGAGTTAAAATAGTCATCATCTGAATTAGCACTATTTAATTGATAAGTCTCCACTGTTTTGTTTGCAAAATTCGGCCTGGAATTATCAACAAAACCAAAAAGAATTCTTTAGTGTTAGGTCTTTGGGGCTAAAATGTCGTCAAATGGTGGTCCGTGGCTCAAATGCTGAATAAATGGTGGGCCCTGGTGTCAAAAA
Organism: Benthosema pterotum; assembly: GCA_039105355.1. Lineage (NCBI taxonomy): Eukaryota > Metazoa > Chordata > Actinopteri > Myctophiformes > Myctophidae > Benthosema > Benthosema pterotum. Next base: position 32,381,833 of record CM076978.1, on the reverse strand, counting down.
GGTTGAAAACCCCTGATGTGAGGAGGTATAAGCAGGAGGGGGGTTAGTTGAGGCCTGTGCATGGGGATGATGGAGGGAGCAGGAGGAGGGGTGAGGCCATTCCATTCCTGCCTGCGCTGGGCAGGGCTATTCCTAGAGTGTGGTGTTGTGTCCGTTGATGTGGGTTTCCTCTTAGCTGCATGGAAGATGACTGGGCCCCGACCACATCCACATTGACACACACACGCACGCAGACACACACACACACACACAGGCACGCGCGCATGCACGAGCACATAGGCCTGGCCTACAGTATGAATGCACATGTGCACACACACACACATACACTGCAAAAAGAAAACATATTCATAGAGAGACAAGAGAGATACTGGCACATGCATGCGCGCACACAGACGCACATATTCTGAGGAGGAACTGAATCATTAGCCTGCCTGAAACACAAAGACATAGGAGGTGTGTGTGTGTGTGTGTGTGTGTGTGTGTGTGTGTGTGTGTGTGTGTGTGTGTGTGTGTGTGTGTGTGTGTGTGTGTGTGTGTGTGTGTGTGTGTGTGTGTGTGTGTGTGTGTACGCGCATGCATGCACGCGTACGCGTGTGTCTGTTTTTTTCATGCGTGCGAAGATGAGTTGCAGTTCTGCTGTATGTGACATTTGTTGCTTTAGTGATTTTCAAATTGTTTGACATGCATATTGGACACTAAATGGTCCATTTGGTTAAACTTTGGACACTCAAAGTTACAGACATGTGATGTCAGCGTAGGAACTAACATTGCATAGCCATGTTGTTAGGGGAACATTTTCGCATGCGGACAGCCATATAGTATGTCACTCTGCCGTGTTAAGCAGCAAGTGCTGTGTTTTGAAGATACCATACAGCGCTGCTGTTTTTGGTCCTGGTTGTATAAAGAAGGCAAACTTTTCTTCTGTTGTTTGGCTAACTTGGAACCGCTATTGAACCACAAATCACAGAGCTGTAGTTCTTTCTGTTCAATCATTGCGCTATAGTCTCAGCTGTACTGGCAACAAGGTTGTTTTATAGGCTATTTTCACTGGAAATAAATGGCCTCTATATTCGGGACAATACAATAATTAAGCTATTACTGGCTAAAGTTAGCAAAAAAGTGTATCTAGCTTGCTATGCTGAGAGATTCTGCATGGCACACTGATGCGTCACTGTTTCAATCAATTACACTACCATCATAAATTTATGATTCAAGGTTGTGTTCACTGGCCATAAATTGATTATGTCATGAGTGTAGAGGGTTTTGATGTGGTCAGATCAACATATGGAATGTCTGAACCTTTGGTGACCTTTTGTCACAATAATACTTTTCATAGTAATATAGGCTACTATTCAAATCCATCCCACCAGCCATCCAGCCCCTTTGAACTACTTAGTATTAAAGTAGTTTTAACTATGGATTCTAAACCGAAGGGCCACATGAAAATAATGTTGTGAAGCACGACAGCAATTAATCTATTGAGAATAGATTAGCATCTATTGAGAATACATGTCTTTCTGACAAGTCATAGTGGTTTATATTCATCAGATTAACCAATGCATCCGTTATAAGGCCAGCCTACATATTACAGACATTTTCGCATGCACGCATGCGTGCGCCATTATGCACTTCGTATACCAGATGCACCACTGGCTTGCTAGGCATGTTGATCACCGATAGCTTTAGCTATTGCTAACAGGAGAGGACGACAACACCAAAGTACATGTGGGCTTGCATGGGATTCAAATCCACACAATTTCCAAAGCCGCTGCCACATCGGAGTGACGGAGGTGGTTCACAGAGTGCAGCGAAATCCGGCTGAAGAAAGCTGTCTGAAAAGCAGGCTATTTCCAAACAGCACTTTTGTCATTTTGTTTATCCGTCAGAAGGGGCTACGACGGCTCCATATACATGCCTTCTTGACGAGACGCTTACATAAATAGAAACACAAGCAACGTTAAAAGAACACACTGGAGCCGGATTGTGTGTGTGTGTGTGTGTGTGTGTGTGTGTGTGTGTGTGGTGTGTGTGTGTGTGTGTGTGTGTGTGTGGTGTGTGTGTGTGTGTGTGTGTGTGTGTGTGTGTGTGTGTGTGTGTGTGCTGGGCTGCCGCACAGTGTACAGTATTGATGCGTTGATACCATGGAAAAGTCAAACTGTACTTATTTAGTATCGGCAATTACTGAAAACAGTGTGTACTACTATAGAGCCGGGGTTTTCAACCTTTTTGACACCAGGGACCACCATTTATTCAGCATTTGAGCCACGGACCACCATTTGATGACATTTTAGCCCCAAAGACCTAAAACTAAAGAATTCTTTTGGTTTTGTTCACAAATTCCAGGCTGGATTTCGCAACAAACAGTGTAGAACTTCTTAATTAAATTGTGCTAATTCAGATGATGAATATTTTAACTCTTGAGAGTGTGAAAATGAAACCAAATGGACCCGCAAGGGTCCATTTGGTTTCATTTTTACATTCTCGAGAGTTACATCTGGTTAACCAACTTCCCATCATTTAGCCTGGGGACCACCTGGAACCCTCTCAGGGACCACTGGTGGTCCCCGGACCACCTGTTGAAAACCCCTGTACTAGAGGCTAGCGAGCCTGTGGCGCGTTCACCTGTTAACGCCATGTGTTGTAGCAGTGTGGCAGTGCGACCACACACACACTCCGCAGGCTCATTACTGTCAATGTGTTATTCGCATGAAAAGGTTTGGGAACCACTTTATACGTGGTAATATTTAGTTGTCTCCACCGCTATAGTCTAGTTTTTGACTTGGGCAGTTTTTTCATATGGGCACCTCAAAACATTTGAACAAATCGTCTCGGGTTTCACTTGCCACCGGATGACGATTCTTCCCGATACGACGGCAGCGGGAGCGGGAGAGAGGCATGGGCCCTTGCCTTCCACGACAAGAGCATTCGCGACCCAACTTTCCAATCCAAGGCAGTCTCCTCTCCTCCGCAGGGTTAGCGGGCCAATCAGATATCGGTTCTTGGCTCCCTTTGTTCCATTAAGGCCCCCACGCTTTACAGAGCCTGATTGGTTATGATGGAGGGCAGAGTTGGAAGCGTCCAACCAGAGGGGTTTAGCATGGTGGCTCAGATTGCTGCTCATGTGGAGAGGAGACAGGGTTATGGATGGAACCTCTGCCGCCCCCCTGCCCATGCCCTCTCGCTTTTTAAAGTCGGTTCTCCGTCTCGGTTATACAGTATATCCCCTCCCTGCTATCCAAAGGGACTGTCACTGCCAGGCCAGGCCGGTGAAGTCACTCACTGCCTCCCCTTTCCCTGCTTTAGTTTGCCTGTATTTCTTTCTCCTCTTTCTTTGTCGCTGACTTTCTGAAGCACTCTTCATGTACTATTGAATCTGATAATCATACGTGTCCTATGCTGTTTTCTCTGCCTTGACAAGCATTGTTGATTCTGTCGACTAAAGAGTACACAGAGGTTTTTGTTTTTTTATAGTCGACTGAGAGAGAGATCTAAGTCATTTAAATCATTTGATACTAAAAAGTAAAACGAGACATGTTTCATATTGAAACTAGACTAGACTAAAATACTTGACGACAAAAAACAAAAGACTAAGACTAAACTACTAAGACTAAGCCTAGACTAAGACTAAATGAAGTTCAAAAGACTAAACGGTACTAAAAGACAAAGGGACCTATTTTGAGTTTCTATCAGGTCTTATGACTTAAGTCAAAACTTTGAGTTTTGACTTCGGTCATAAGACCTGATACTTAAGAAACTCAAAATACAAATAGGACCCAAAGACTAAATCTAAATATTAAAAAACAACACTGTTGACAAGTAAAGATTTTCATGTCAAACCATGTGACTCCCATTGGAAATGAATGCTGGTCTCATTGCGGCCGATTCCATAAAACTTTCTGGATTTACCAGACGTAATAGTGTGAATGCAGCCTCAGTGTATTGGGTTCTTTCTCTCTCTCTCTCTCTCTCTCCCACCCTCCCTTTTCCCCATTATGTCTTTATTATAAGCTGAGGAGATGAAACGTTTTTTTTTTCTTTTCTTTTAAACGTGTAAAGCGATCCGTGAATGGTTCCTCTGGGTGCTGCTGGGATGTCTCGATCGCGCAAAGCCAGCCTGCAGTCAAACCCGAAGAGCGAAGCCAACCCTGGGCCAAAGAAGGCAGGGAGGAGGACGTTCCAAGGGTCGACTCCGGAGGGAGCTTTCTCTGCTAGCTTGCTAGAAAGCGACCAAAGCAAGCAATGCAATGCAAGGCCTTGCATGTACCGTACACCCCCGGCCCCCGGGCCCCATGCAGGCTCAAACCTCAGGGCCCCCAGGCTCAGAGAGAGAGAGAGGCAGAGACAGAGAGCGAGAGAGCGAGAGATGGGTGTCTGCAAGGCCCTTTCCAGGGGGGCTGGACTGATGGGAAAGAGGGCTGGCAGGAGGACCAAGGAAAAGCTAAACTCCCCTCCTTAAGCTCCTTTATGAAGGCCTGGCAAATATGCAGCAGAGAGAGAGGGAACCAAACGAAAGAGTGAGCAAGGAGGGAGGGGGGAGAAGGGGAAGGGGAATGGAGGACGGGGGGATGTGGAGGAGGCACAAGAGCGGGGATTGATGTATATGCATGGATGTATGTATGTATGGCTGAAGGAAGGGAAGGGAGGAAGGAAGGATTGAAGGTCCTCCATCCTTCCTCTCATGGCCAGAGCCGGAGCGCAAAGCTCTCCTCTGTCCACCCTCTCTCTCTCTCTGTCTCTCTCTCTCTTGCTGGCCTTTGCGGGGTCCCTCCAGGTTCCGTCCAAGGCAGGCAGGCAGGCAGGCAGGGCTGCCCTGTCTAGCGTTACACCCCGGCAAACACGGCCATAAATCTGTTTCATTACTCCAACACAAGGCTACTTAGAATAGCTATAATGCATGCTCTGTTTCGGAGCGATGTGACCTGGCTACTGATACAGGCACCACCTCCACCCTAAATAATCATCGCACGCACACACGCCCGGCGCAGGCACAAGTGAGCACGCGCACACACACACACACACACACACACACACACACACACACACACACACACACACACACACACACACACACACACACACACACACACACACACACACACACACAAACACACACACACAAACACAAACACACACAGACAGGATGAAAAAGGGCCACATTCAAGCTTAATTGTTGGTCCCAATTATTGTCCTTTGTGGCGGTACTTTGATTGAACAATAATCTTGTGAATCCACAGAAATCGTTTAAGATTTGCTCAATAGCTGGTCAATTATGCTATTCAGCTCATGCTCAGAGGACCAGTGTGGGGCAATCTTACATAAGCGAGTAACATCTTTACTGTACTCACTTTCTTCCTTAGAAAAACTATTACTTATTACTTGAAATAAAGAGTAATATGTTTGATACTACAACATACTTTATTACTTTCCCAAGTTCCAGATGTACACCACAGTCTGTTTACAAAAGCTTGTAGTGTAGGTTATGTGTGGAGAGTGCTGCAGTGGGTTAGGAGGGATTACTGCACATCTCTGTTATCTGTTGATAGCCTGTAAATCTGTTCTATATTCACATGTAACAAAAAGCTAATTTGTGATAATTAACTTGAGGCGTGTTTTGGCGGCGTAACACATTACATATTACCCATTTTGGCAGAGTAACACCGTTACTCTACTTTTGCTGGAAAAGGTAATAATATTAGTAGGCTGTTGAATGATTAAAAATGTAATCAGATCTAAACCTATTTAATCATGATTAATCACCATTCCAACTATGTCCAAAATATGCCATGTTTTCCTGTACAGGATTTGAACACCTGGGATTCTTATCAAAATAGGTGATCTACAAGCCCCCAATGCTTGCAGAATCCCTCAAGCTATACTCTACGCCTACGGCTCTAGGTTACCAGGAGACACACAGCTACCGGTATATGTCTCCGTAAAAAAAAACTGGGCTCTACCGATTATTTTCAATGAGAAACTGCTCAGTGGGTTGAGTCAGTGTTCACATGTGTTATTTGCGTTTAAAGTTTTGTTACTTTAAACCACCTTAAATATTACAATAACATGTAATCTGTTAATACTACTCGCGCTGCAGAGGGCTAGAGGCTTCCATATTGGAAGTGGAACCTTGTCCCATTATTACTGTACTTCAGCCAATTTGAATAATCAGTTCCCCAGGCTGAGTCATGGTTACCTTTGGAAAAAAAAGAAAAAGAAGGAACACCTTTGACGCGGATCTACGCCGGGCGGGCCATGCCCATTGATCCTGGTTTTCCGTGACGTTGCCTGATCCCTCTCTAACACTATCCCCCCCAACACTGTCGTCGTTGCTTATTGGAATTCAATGCACTACTTGCTCGCCGTGCCGTGGGGCCCCAGGTGAAAAAAAAGGGAAGCGGACGCCCATATATGGGCGACGACGGGGGAAGTGGCGGGGCCAGGTGTGTGTGGTTTTAGTGCGCCGTTGGGAAAGGGGCCGTGCCTTGCCTGAGTACACACACAAAGGCACGCCCGCACACACGCACACACACACACACACACACACACACACACACACACACACACACACACACACACACACACGCTTCACATACACCTTGAAACAGGCTCCTCCTGTTGTGTGTGCAGCATGTAAGCGTTATCTCTCTTGCACTCTTTCTCTCTCTCATTCTCTCTCTCTCACACACACACACATGCACGCACACACACACAATTGTAGTTACATCAAACCGAGGCGCGTGCAGTCCTGTGACGTCTAAGTTATGCCGCTAAGCCCTTAACTCTATGATCTGCCCATGAATGACAGACTTCAAGCCAGAGTGACTTTTGTTGCTGTATAAACACAGACGAGTCATGTGAAAAGGAAAGCGAGAGGAATGAAAAGGGGAGAGAGAGAGAGAGACGCAGTCAAGTGATGGTTAAGACCATTCTTGTGCTACTTAACCCAGTTTTAGTTGCGTAACTTTTTGCCGACATCGGAATAACTTTGCGGTGTCACAATGTCTCAACTCTTGACACCAGGTTCTGTGTGTGTGTGTGTGTGTGTGTGTGTGTGTGTGTGTGTGTGTGTGTGTGTATGTGTGTGTGTGTGTGTGTGTGTGTGCCCTCTGCCACCGCACCAGTGTAGACTGTTTTCATAACGTTGCTGTCATTGAGAAATGAGTGAAGTCAACAGTACCAACACACCTCCGTGCAGAGCATGTAGATCTCCTATTGTTTGGAAGAAACATAAAAAAATGTGCCGCAAATCTTCGAATCTTTGAATATACATATACTCTTTCAGCACAAATGTTTTAACTCAAATCTTAGGCTTCCTGGGACGTCCCCATGGAACAGCATAGCAGCCAAATAGCTCTACATGATAATTATGGGGCTCATTGGCATAAAAAAATCCAACCACTTTTGTAGAATGGGAATAAATGGGCTAAGGAGCTGCATTATAGTCCACATAACACCTTTCCCTGTTACGATTTCAGAATTAAATGGTCATTTCATCATCTACTCTAAGGGTACTGTATTTCACTGTCAAAACAACTTTCGGTCATTTCATCGTCTAATCGGGCTCATGTGAACACCCCAGATGGTTTTTACATTACTTGATTCAGTATTTAGATATTTGATGTTCATTTTAGTTGCCCTGCCTCCTTCCTATACAAACCCACATAGATAGATTCATCAAAAACACCTGTCCTTTTTCTGGTGGCTGATATTGTCCTAATACAATTTCAATGGTTGTTTTCAATTATTTTTGATTAATTATTTTGTAAAAGGAGAAATACATCAAAAAGAAATATATTTAATAAATGAGAACAGTAAATGAAAATTCACAACGTAGAAGGACTATCAGTCAGCAGAAGAAATAGGACAGGTGTTTTTCGATGAATCTGTCGTAGATGGTTCAAATCGAGGCTTAAGTTATAATGAGTTTGTATAGGAAGGGGGCGGGGCAGCTAAAAGGAATATCAAATATCTAATTACTGAATCAAGTAATGCGAAAACTGTCTGGGGTGTTCACATAAGCCCGATTAGACGATGAAATGACCAAAAGTTGTTTTGACAGTGAAATACCCTTTTAAAATGAAGCACTTTGCACACATGAGACGACATGACACACAGCAACGATAAGCTAACAGAATGACACATTTGTCCAAAAATAAACCCTGCAGAAAATAACCAAACTAGTTCCTAATAGAGTGAACGGCTGGTAGTGGAAGTAAGGAGGCTTCTAGCCTATTTTAACCTGAGAGCTGATTCTGAAAATTCATGAGCTTATAGATCTGTATCTAAAGTGCAACATAATGCTAGAACACCAAAAAGGCGTTGCCGCCCCCCAAAATAGGATATAGGCTGCCAGGCTGGCAAATGCAACAGGGCAGAGTTCGCTGCTGTATAACGCCCAGAGCAGTGATATGGCAGAGGGCAGATTCCATGTTAATCTCCAAGAGGAGAATTTAATCGCCCTCGAGCGGAGATACCTACCATGCATCTGACCCAGCTAATCTCCCCGCTATCACACACACAAACACACCGGAAACGTCGGCAAGATAAGCTTCGTGATAGATCCTTGGTGCTCCAACATGGCACTCTATATATCTGCCTTTTTTTTTTCTTTTTACTGCCGCCACTCGCTCAACACGTTTGTGAAACTACACGACAATGTCACAATGTGCAATAGACAACCAAATAAAGTGTTGTTTGCGGCCCCGATCGTGTTGGATATAGTGGACACGAAATTGAACTCAAGGAAGGGACTGTATAATCTTAGGTGTAGAGTTAGGAGTGGCTGTCACTGTTTGCCATTAAACAAAGGGACTGTGTGTGTGTGTGTGTGCATGCGTGTGTGTGTGTGTGGCTGGCTATGGGCAGGGCTGTTGGCAGGTGCTGCTGACATAGTGGTGGCATGTGGGGTCCTTGCCCGTGACCGCATTCTTTGGAAGACCGGCACACACAAACACAAACACACACCCGCACACAGGCACATGGGTCCATTTTTACACTCTAACAGAGAGACTCTTGGGATTTGTCATGTTATATGCCCTCCTCTCCGACATCTCCCCGTGTCTTCCTGTCTTTGACAGGTAGCCTTGAGAGCTAATTTTAGCGGCGGCCATTGTTCATGTGTTTCTTTTCCGGAGGAGGGAGGGGCGTAGGAGCGACGACGGGTTAAGTAATTAGGTTACTGTGTGAGGCACAGAGTCGCCTAGCGTCGTCACCTCCGTCTGACTCTGCACACGGACAATTCCACCGCTTTTGAACCAAAAAAGAAATGAAAATCCACTATCGGTGTTGATCCTGTGAGTCATCATACATAGCGTTTCATTTGGTAGTTTTTTTTTTCCCTTGCTTTTTTCATCCCCGGTCATGACACATCGTTCGTCACCGGTTGGGGAAAATGTCTTGACATTAGTGACATTTAAAGTCGAGATTTGCGTCTTAAACTCTCGCCGAGTGATTCAGCATGGGGGCCACGTGACACACACACACACAAACACACACACACACAGAGCGCACGGTTTTGACAAGTCGAGTTAAAAACTTAGTCATACACACAGAGAGCGGAGAGATAGATAGCCAAAGTTTTGGCTTAGTCACAGAGATAGCCACGCATGGCCAGCGGATGGGTGGGTGGGTGGGTTGGGGGGGGGGTCTGAGGAACAACAGCTGGGCGTAGAGCCACCGTTGGAAGTCCACATCTTTAATACACACACACACACCCCGCTGTTCGGCTTGTGACTAAGCCCCCCTTTAGACAAACACATGTAACACAGAGACCCCCCTCCCCCTATAGCACTGATTCATACTGGAGCCAGTGGCGGATGTAAGCTTTCCCAATTGGGGGGGGCAGGAGAAAATGGTAGGGGGGGGGGGCTCATCGCCCGTGTCGCTTCACACCACGGGCGATGAAGCCGCACCCATACCATTTTCAGTTACAGGACTTTTATTAGGCAAGTAAAGCATCAATAATAGCATCAGGTGTTGTTGAAGATGCAACAGACACGCAGCATGCATAAAGCTAAAGGTCTGACTCAGAGAGTTTTCTGTTTTCAATGATGAAATGCTGTTGGTTTAGTGATGCCATGCACAATAGCAGTTAGTTAGTAGCAGTAGTAGTGTTTCATAACATTTTAAATATAAGCACTTTAATTTGATATATCTTGGGTTGTTTTGCATGTTTGGTGGGGCAGACTGGGCATTTAGAGGGGCATTGCCCCCCATGCCCATGCCTAGATCCGCCCCTGACTGGAACACTCCCCTCACTCATTCTCTCTCTCTCTCTCTCTCTCTGTCTCTCTCTCTCTCTCTCTCTCTCTCTCTCTCTCTCTCTCTCTCTCTCTCTCTCTCTCTCACTCACTCACACACACACACACACACACACACACACACACACACACACACACACACACACGTACATACACACATGCGCGCGCGCGCACACACACATTACGTCGCCTTGAACAGCTGGTGACCGAGGGGGGATCGGTGGGGACTGAGGGCAGGATAAATCTATTCTAAACATTAGGTCTCACACTGACTCTGACTGACTGACCAATGGCGAATCGTCACTCCCGTCTCAGGCCAATCCCTGCTCGCGGCTCGACGCGTCCATTCATAAAGAAGCTACACTTTGCTATTTGCTCTCTCTCCCTCTCTCTGATACTGTATATGCCCCCCACACCCACACGCGTGCGCGCTCCCCCCGTTCATTCATGCCTTCTGCTGCCATTGAGCAAAAAAAAAAAAAAAAAGTCGGACTGCAGCAACCATATCTCAAAGTCAAGGCTAGACTGTCCTCCAGCCACTAAAGTTAGTTATACTGTAGCAGGTGTAGTAAAGGCCAGTTTATGTTTTCTTCCTCCATTAATAATTTCCGCACTTTAAAAGTCCTGCCTAATAAGAGAGAAGAAGTGAGACTTTTTGGCAAGTTCGTGAAAGTCCATCACACATGCTCCTACAGTTAACGCCGGTGCCTTAAAGTATAGAGATAGCGTGCATAGTGCATACCAACCATAGCATGTCGCTTCCCATAACTAACCGATATGATGTCAGAAGAAGAGCTTTTGTTATATTATAGAAAAGGCAAAGGCATGGAAAAGGCATGTAGGTTACACTATAGTAACAATGAATCAGCTCTATTTGTAACATGACCACGCATGCCAGGGTAAACGCAAAACTACCTACTACTACAAGAAACACACAGACTCATTTGACATGCATCTTAATGCAAAGTATATAAAGTATGCGAAGCTCACACTTTTGCAGCAAAGCGTCGAGATATAGGATCGGAACTGAGCAGTGACAGTCGTGACGAACGACACTTCTTGAGCGTATACGTCGCATCATGCATGCACGGTCGGCCAGCGTCCCATACATACGCTCACCTCATCAACCTCTCGCTCACGCTTCTTCCAACTCTCGATCGTCCTCAGATCGCTGACAAGATACAGTGGAACACCGATCAGACTCCACACTGTTCCCCCACCACCCACCACCACCACCCACCTTCCCCTCATTGTACCCCCGGCCCGACTCACTCCCCCTCAGTTCCGTCTGTCTGTCTGTATACCGCTGCTGCTGCTGCTGATGATCGGCCTATTAAAGAATCTGGGAGCAGTTTCTCTCTCCCTCTCTCTCTCGCAAGAAACCCTTTAACGTAGAACATATGATATCCATCAGCGGTGCAAGCCATGCAGAGGCAGCAGCAGCAGCAGCAGCAGCGCTGCTTCTTTCTGTGGGAGAGCACGTCTCTCCCGTTTTTTCCTCTCTTTTTCAACTTACCCCGTCTAGGTTTGGGTGCATTTCCTCCTCCTTCTCCTTCCAACCCCGGCAGGCAGGCAGCGATTGCTGGAATGAAGGGGGTCCCCCCCTCTTCTCTCTCTTCTTCTCCTTATTGTGTCTTCTTTTTGTTGTGTTGTTTTTAAGTTTCCTCGATTTTCTTCATAACTGTCTCACATGTCTGCCTTAACACTCCCCCCCTGTCTTCCCCTGCTACAATCTGGGGTCCCCTTCTCTCTCTCTCTAACACTCTCTGTCTCTCTCTCTCTCTCCCTCTCCCCTGGGTCCCAGAGAGAGAGAGAGAGAGAGAGAGAGAGAGAGAGAGAGAGAGAGAGAGAGAGAGAGAGAGAGAGAGTGGAGAGAGAAGAGAGAGAGAGAGAGAGAGAGAGAGAGAGAGAGGAGAGAGAGGAGGAGAGAGACAACAAATCTGTCCCTGCTCCTTAACCACGTCACTGTCCCTATAGCCGTGTATGAACGTAACCCCAAAAAAAACATTCCTCCCTCACCTTCCCTCCTCTCACCTCCCGGCGGTCTTTCAACTTCAACTCAAGAAAGAATCTCCGATCTTACACGTCTCTTCTCTTCTCTCTCTCTCCCTCATTCTCCTTCTTGTTTGTCGAAAGTACCCACAAAAACATCTCTCCTTCCGGCGACTCTTCAACTTTTCACTCAAGAAAGAATCCGATCTTACACGTCTCTTCGTCTCTCTCTCTCTCTCTTCTCCTCTTCTCTCTCTCTCTCTCTCTTCTCTCTCTCTCTCTCTCTTCTCTCTTCTCTCTCTCTCTCTCTCTCTCTCTCACACACACACCACACACACACACACCACACAACACACACACACACACACACACACACACACACACACACACACACACACTCTCTCCTCTCTCTCTCTCTCTTCTCTCTCTCTCTCTCTCTCCTCTCTCTCTCTCTCTCTCTCTTCTCTCCTCTCTCTCTCCTCTCTCACTCCTCTCTCTCCTCTCTCTCTGTCTTTTTCCCTCCTCCCGTTGCATTCTTCGGAGTGTAATCAGTAACAGGGCTTAAAGTGACAGCAGCATGCAGCAGCAGCAGCAGCGCTGGCTGCGGCTGGCTCGCGCGCGCACCACTCCGTTCTCACCACGCGCACGCGCGAATACGCACGAGCATAAACGCTCAAACGCAATTAAAAAATAGCATTTGTTTAACTTTTAAGAAGAAGAAGAAGGTTCCAATAATTTCCCTCTCCCGGGGTCAAAAATGAACACCCAGGATTTTCTTCTTCTTTCTGCACGCGTGAGAGCAAGAGAGAGAGAGAGAGAGAGAGAGTGAGAGACTCCCTCTGGGCTAAAGGTGCTTTCCCAAGCACTCTGGAGACACTACAGCCGTTAAGAAGAAGAAGACAGTGGCGTTTCTAAGCAATTTGGAGCCCTAGGCAAGATTTTCCCTGGAGCCCCCCCCCCTTACCAAATGGGTCCATTTGGGGAGCTCAGGAAAAACCTCCTGTAAAATGGCACTCTCCCTCATGGTCGCCCCCCTCCCCTCATGGCGCCCCGGCAACGTCCTAGTCTGCCTAATGGCAAAAACGCCCCTGGAAGAAGAGAAAAAAACTGATCTGTGTGTGAGTGTGTGCCGCCCCGGCCCCCCTTTCGCCTGAAAGTTAACGCTATCACATGTTTCACACAGACAGCAATACTGTATCTCTCTCTCTGTCTGTCTCTCTCTCCCCTCCTCTCTTCCTCTCCGAGACCACCCACCCCCCTCCTCCTCAGCCCCCCCCCCCATCTCTCTGTCTCTCTATCTCGAGCCCCTCCAGCCAGACTGACACACACACACACACGCACGGCACACACACTCTCTTCTCAACCCTCTCTCTCTCACAGTGAACAGGGGGAAAGGCTCGCAGCTCGCTCTCTCTTATAGTGGCAGTTAAAGGAGGGAGGTGGGCCGAGCCTATTTCTTTCCCTTTTCTTTTTTTTTCTTTTTGCCGCCGCCGCTGCTAGCTGCCAGGGGCGGATCTAGGCATGGGTATGGGGGGGCAATGCCCCCCCCAACTGCCCAGACTGCCCCACCAAACACAATGGCATTCAAAACAACCCGAGATAGCCTACTTCAAATTGCTTATATTTAAAATCATTTGAAACACTATACTGCTACTAACTACAGCATGCTGTATGTCTGTTGCAACTGATTTTATTATTGATGCTTTACTTGCCTAATATATGTCTTTTAACCGAAAATTGTATGGGATACCATTTTCTCTTGCCCCCCCAATTGGGAAATGTTACATCCGCCCCTGGAAGAGGGCAGTGTCCTGTTACACCGTTCTCAATTGAGGTTAGAGAGAGGACACTCATTCAGAAAAAAGAGGCGAGAGGAGGGAGGGAGAGAGAGAGAGAGAGGAGGAGGAAAAATTCGAGGGGCAGCCTCCCCCCCCCCCCCCCCCCACCCCCCCCCCCCCACCACCACCACTCTCTCATGTGTGCGTATGTGTGCCTTTAGGTCTTTAAAAGAGAGCAGGAAACTCCCCTGCCTTGCCGGAGAGAGAGAGAAGTTTGGTCGGAGGGCGTCTAGTCTAGTGTATAGAAAGGAGTTAAAGGACCTCGCAGTCTCTCTAAATAAGGGAAAGCAAAGGCAGGACCATGAGCAAGAAGCCCCCTCCCCAAACACACACTGAGAAACACACACAGAGCCCCCACAGTATACAGAGGAATGGG
>CM076978.1:32342371-32357371 GCA_039105355.1 Benthosema pterotum | reverse complement strand
GCGGACAGAAGCATGCGTCCCGTGCGTAATGCGAAACGAGGAAGAAGACGGTCACTGTAGCACGAGGAGGGTTGATGAACTTCTGTATTTCTCTGACACTGTTTGCTGTTCGATCTGATCCGTGTGCGTAATGATCAGTGGAACGCGCGCGCCCACTGCGCGCTGCGCATGCTGCTGCAGTAATATTGGTAAACCTAAATTAAGGCTGAACTCAGATAGAGTTGCAAAGGAAACTTCAAAAGAGACTTCTGTCCGTGAGTGACAGTAACCAATATTACAGTTGAATTATATACACACGCGTCGCACAAAGAGAAAGAAAAAAGGGAAAAAACAAAGGCAAATGTTTAATTCCTCTACTCCTTTCCATCGGGGGAAGGGGGGAAAAAACAACTTATCAACTTATAGAGCCTCGGTAGCCTGTATGTCGCGTCTCTCCTACTCGTTATGGCGGCGGGCCCGGTGCTGTTCCTCCCCCATGGTGCTGATAGAATGCTGTAATGACAACGCCGCCTTTCTTTCTCTTTTAACTTGCGGCCCTGCAGCTTCATTCCGTGTTTTTTTTTTTTTTTTTTCTTTTTTCAATCTCAGTTGAGATTTTGCGGTATTATCGGGACTAAGTAATACATTCGCGGGATGTGGCGGGACTAAAAGTGGCTTCTTTTTTTGTTGCGGGCTGGGGAGCGGCGGACAGACGATTGCCGCGGGCGGTCAAAATAAAAATCATCGCGGTGAGCGGGCGGTAATGGACAGAAATCTAGCGGGAGCGGGCGGGGAGCGGGATCGAATAATCAGTCCGTGCAGGGCTCTAATGTGGCGCGCTGTGACGCCGCTGGCTGGGCCCACTCACAGGATATACGAGCTGGAAGCCCTGGCTAAGGCGGTGAAGGGTCACACAGTAGAAAGAGAAAGAGCGAGAGCGAAAGAGAGAGAGAGAGTGTGTGTGTGGGTGTGTGGGTGCGTGTAAGAAAGAGGGTGTGTGTGTGAGGTGGTGGCTGTGTCACACTCACACATACATCCTCCCCCGCTGGCTGGCTGGCTGGCTGGTTGGTGGCTGTCATACAGCAGCAACAACAGCACCGGGAGAGGAGAGGAGAGAAGACGCCCTCCTTTCACTCCTAACGCTTCCAGGGCTTCCAGTGTGTGTGTGTGTGTGTGTGTGTGTGTGTGTGTGTGTGTGTGTGTGTGTGTGTGTGTGTGTTCTCTTTTTTCAAACATTCCATTCTCCCCCCCACCAACCACACTGACCAGTGTTTCCTGTGCTAGCTTCCTTATCCTTCTCTCGGCTATAGCAGCGATCCCTCCCTTTCCTCCTACTCCTCGCCAAGCTTTTCCCTGTGTTGCTGCCTCCTCATGTTGTCCTCTGTAGCTCCACCGCCGCCTCCACCACACTTCCACAACGCCTCGGCCTTCCTCTATAGCTCCGTGCCCTCTCTCCCACCCAACCCACCCACCCACGCAACGCCACCCTGGCCCTCGCTGGCTCCACCACACCCCAAGAAGGGGCTGTGTGTGTGTGTGCGTGTCCCGCGAACCTTTAGACCTCGCCGCCACCCTTCTCCAGCCCAGCCCAGCCCAGCCCACCCACCCCCAGGGTTTGGCCCCAGACTGGTAGACGACGACTCTTTTTCTGGGCCTTCCTGAAGGAACCACCTTCCATTATCAGCAGCAGCAGCAGCAGCAGCATGGATGGACCCAGCCCCACCACAGAGAACCATGCTGAGCCTATACCCAGGTTTATTGTTGTTCCCTCTCTGAAACAAGAGCGTTTTTTTTTTCTCCAATCCCATTTCATTTCAAGGTCAGGTTATTTATTTGTCTTTTTGAGTCAAGGAAGGGACCACCTTATCTAAGAACCCCCAAAACCCAGGAAAGCTTGACCTGCATAACAACAGTTGCTAAACTATTTGGATTGGCATTGGAACAGTGACTAACCCTTCTTGTAAGTGAAATAAAGCCGGTGTTGAACAATAATGTACTCTTGAGAGTGTAAAATTATTCAATTTGTACACTCTCAGAAAAAAGGGGTCTGGAACAATATTCATTGACTTGGTGGAGTACGTCTTAATGACGTCATCAATATGTGTTTCTCCATGTTAATTATGTCCACACAACATCTCTGGTACAACAAGTATATTGATCACTATAGCAAAATGTTTAAAATGGGTGAAATGCCATCTCTCTAGCAAGCTCTTCCAAGAAACAAGTTCTTTTTATGGTTGAAGGATGTTGCAGATTCCACATATAATGCTACCTTTAAAAAAAAAACATACGCAGACACATGGCAGATGACATCCTACAAGCTACGTCCAAATCAATGTATTGATTGTGACCCAGCTGGCTACAGACGATGTGGAGAGAAGTTTCATCTTTCACCACATAACACATTAGAGCAACTCAAGACCAAGGTTGGCGTTGGATCGTTTATGGCAGGACCGATGCCTGGTTTATATATTTGCGTTTCACTGAAAATAGCTGATCCACAAGCTCATTGTAGAACTGATATTTTCAGTCTGACATCAGCAGGCATGAATCAAAGTATAATATAATCATCCACTCTCATCCAAGCTGCTTTTAATTTGAAATGCCAGACTACTGTACAACGAATGAGTGAAGACGTGTTATTAAAGGAGCATTTAGTGATTTGGGTGATTTGGGGAAAAAAAAAAACAATCAGGTGTAATTAATCCTACAAAGGGGGGGGGGCAACTTCATTGTGTATCAAACATACTTGATGTACTAGTACATCAAACAAGCAAGCTCCATCTAAAAGTAGCTCTCTCATTCGCAATCACAGTACGTTAGAATCAACATTCGGCGGCTTAATGCGGCATACATGTGCTTCCATAGTGTCTGTCTATTCATCTCGAGGAGGACTAAATAAGCTTACAGCATGGAGTGTGCTGTTTTCCCATTCTGTCAATCGGGGCGTTGAGACGGGTGGCGGGTGGTGGGGGTATTTGGGGATGGGGATGGGGGGGGGGGCGAGGCAGGGAGGGGTGCGGTAGTGACTGGGTGCCAGCAGACAGAGGGGGCTGGCTCCGATACGGCCATCTGTCTGAGGACTGCAGGAGAGAATGAGAATCCCAACTGCGACTTCTCCTTGCTTGCCGAGTCCCTATGGCGATGCATGAATAGTCTGCGATGGTGGCTGTGCATATACTGTAGCTAGCTGACAAGCCCCAGCACCGCCGCTCCGATTCTGTTCAAAATATTTGATCGGTTCTTATTTTGAGAGCATGAAGCAGAGCCTGCACTCGACGTCACTACAGGTGATGTTGAGAGTTGGATTTGGTTCCTCCGGGACAACCTGTATGGCAAATACGCCGCCATTGAACGGTAGACTACATACAGTATATGAGTTAAAGCAGAATTTCACCTATATTCAACATTTTTCTGTCATTAATATACCTTAGAGATGTTGTGTGGGCATGATAAAAAAGTTGCCCTCATTCTGTTTCCTAGAAACGGAGGTCTGAAAAAATCATAAACATGGTAAAACACATGTTTATGACTTCACCAAGTTATGTTTCACCATGTTAATGATTTTTCTTTTATGACCCTTTTTTCCTAAGTGTACAAATAGTTCACATTTGGGGTCGGGACTAGTAAGACAAACATTAAAACTTGCCCTCTATAACTAAAGTAAACAAATACAAACACCTTAATCGTTTTATTTCTTTATAAATAGCCAAACTTTCACTCAATATAGGAACTGCTCCTGTCGCAGGTTGATGATGTCATACAGGTATGTCCACATGTCGTCTAGCTCTATGGAATATATGGAATGAGTACTAAAGCAACATTTAGTAGTAGTATATTCCTTATCACGTCCATTGCATATATTCTATTGGGCTGGACCACACGTGGACATATGACATCATCAACTTGCGACAGGAGCATTTCCTCCTGAATGAGTCTCCATTCCTGAAAGAAATAAAACATTGAAGAGCATTTCATCGTTACATTTTCATTACAGAAAGTATAGTGTTTTAAGGCTTATTTGTCTTATAGCCATGGATCCTTTTAATGTTTCTCCGCGATGTTATCTCTATCAGCGCGGTGCAACCGAATTAACCTCAGTCGTCCCATTATGCTTTTCCCCACCATAATATTTCTTCATCATACCAACAGGTCCAGAAGTCATTAGTGCTACTCCACTCATTTTAGTAGAACGTCTCCATCCCCTCTAAGATAATGACAGCCCTCTCCATCCGTTCTCAGCATCATTTGCCTTCATTATCGACTCTTTCGGGGGATAGTTCGTCCTCTTCACCGAATAAACTTCACTGGCAGAGGGTGTAGATTAGGAGGAAGAGGAAGAAACTGGCAAGCGCATTTTTTTTCTGCGTGCCGCTCTCGCAGGGCATGGAGCTGACTCCCCTGTCGGGGGGGGGGGCTCCTACAAGCAGGCTGACTCACAGCCCCAGCCCACACTTCCCACCCACTCAGCCCTCCCACCCACTCAGCCCCTAGCCCGCCACGGTACAACCCAGCGTGGGAGGCTGCTAGCGCAGCGCCAGCCCAAGAACCAGGGCCTCCGGCTGGGCACACATACGCAGCCAGCAACATACACGCACACACACACACACACACACACACACCCCCACACACACACACACACACACACACACAGGAGCCCACGGCTCTGGGAGCTCTATTGGAAAAGGCTTTCATTTCTATATACTCTCTCCCACACAGAAATCCTACAAAAAATCTCTCTCTCTCTCGCACAGACACACGCGCACAAGCACACATGCCGTCTACCCACATGTAGTACCCTCCCGCACGCAGATATTTAGAGCATTTCTTTAATGATGTCATGTGCCTCGCATCTAAGGCCACGGAGAGCAGAGGCAAAGAGGGGAAGCACGTGGGAGTGTGTGGGTTGTACCGTATGTGTGTGTATGTGCGTAGTAAACTGTGGTGTGTGTGTGTGTGTGTGTGTGTGTGTGTGTGCGTGCGTGCGTGCGTGCGTGCGTGCGTGTGTGTGTGTGTGTGTGTGTGTGTGCGTATGTGTGTGTGTGTGTCTGTGTGTGTGTGCAGCATGAATCACACTGCCAGCTTCCTTTGACATCAGTTTACATTAATCCTTGCTTGCAAGTGCACTCGGATCTCCCGTGTACACATGTATGTACTGTGTGGTTACACTGGCGTTATAGCACAGTACCGGCCGAGTTGAAGACACTGGTTGACTTCAGAAAGTATTACTACAAGTCTAGTTATAAAAATGCAGGTAAAGGACATTCTCATTGCTTCCTCATTTCGAGGAAGCAATCTTGATTGGTTGAAACAGCCCTTCTTGGCCGTGCTTCAAACCAGCACGACGGAACGCCTAATTACAACACAGAATTCCGTCTGTTCCTCCCAGAGCACAGCAGACAAATCTGTGGCTAGGCTAGTTCATTCTTAAGTTTTTAAGGGAACTGGTGGATAATCGCAACAATACGCTCAAAGGTGTGCGTTACGGTCAATAGTGGCACGCCTCCGGCATTGCAACATTGCTTCAGTACCGGGAAAAGAGGTGCAGCGTGGTTTTGTAGCAGCAAATGGCAGAAAACTCAAGCGTCTAAAGCGTCCACGTCTGAAAGTTTCAATTTGACCTCTGTCAAATGTTTTTAGGTGAAATTACGCATTTAAGTTGTTTCACTTTGAGTCGTCTCAAGAGGAAAACATGTGGCACTTCTTAAGTTCTTACTTACCAGTTGGTGGGTGGCAGCAACAGCAGGGACATCCACTGTCAATCACGGTCCACCTCCATCGCTTCAGTCTTCGTTCGGAGCTCGGAGGAGTCGAGAAGTAGTCTGGAAAAACAGACACAGATGGCAAGGGGAAGGACATCACTTACACTTGCGTTTAACCTTTTTTTTAAATTATTCTCACCCCCCGACACCTCCCGTCAGCCTGCTATACATCCAGAAGATGTCTTTTTGGACAAGGGAACGCAACTATACTCAATGTCACACGCGCCGTAAGGAGGTCTGTAACTGTGTGAAGTGGAACTGCATTCAGGGAGAGAGAGAGAGAGGGCCAGATTGCTCATTAGAATATCTCACATTTTGTGCGTGGGCGATATTTTAGCAGTCCTTCTACCTCGCGAGTTCCTCAAAACTCTGCCTCGAGGCAGCACTGTCCAATAACAGACCAGAATCTGAGTGCCCCCCCACCTCCCCGTCTGTCCACAATGACTACTGAATCTATCCCAATTTTCACATTTCGGACACATTTGCATTAGTTATTTTTCTAATGTATTCATCACAAGGGACTAGACAGCCTCATTGCCTGTCTGTCGAAAAATACAAAAGCAGAGAAACAAAATGTCTATGTATTGCGTGATAGGTTATTTGACAAAACCCTAAACATATTATGTGGAAACTAATGACCACTAAAGCCTCCCTATGTGCATTTTTCGATGTTATGGCTCCCCAGCTATAGCTATTCTACCATTTAAATAATGTATGATGTATTCCTTTGGCATTATTTTTCAATGGCTAAAGAATACTCAATATCAAAAGGTGTTAGTATAACAGGTGGTGGTTAAATGGTGAATGGTGCACTAATATAGCAGGTTTTATCCAAAGCGTTTCACATAGACGTTTTCACATCAATGGTCCTCAATATTTTCTTCTGTATATGGCCAACCGACCTAAAAATATGCAGTCCCAGGGACCTCCCAGAAGCAAACTATTTGAGTTAAATGCGTTCGCTGTGACAGAATAATCAAAAAATTGTGCTACTTTTTCGCAATTTTTCGAAATACAGACCTGCCAGCTCGTAGTGTGCCATCGAGTGGCGCATTATGAGCCTGTAGATCTGTGATTTTACAATACCGAAAGTACAACATAATGCTGAGAACATCAAAAGCTATTCCCGCCCCCCAAAAAACAAACAACTTCATCTCTAGTTCAACAGAAATAAACCTTTTTTTTTTTTTTTTTAAATGAATGAATCCAAACAAACGCCCTGGCTGGCAGGGGTGGATGTAACATTTCCCAATTGGGGGGGCAGGTGAAAATGGTATGGGGGTGGCTTCATCACCCGTGTCGATTCGCGCCACGGGTGATGAAGCCGCACCCATACCATTTTTGGTTACACGACTTTTATTAGGCAATTAAGCATCAATAATACCATCAGTTGTTGTTGAAGTTGCACGCAGACACGCAGCATGCATAAAGCTAAAGGTCTGACTCAGAGAGTTTTCTGTTTGAAATGGTGTTGGTTTAGTGGTGAGACAACTGTAGTTAGTTAGTAGCAGTAGTAGTGTTTCAAATCATTTTGAATATTAGCACTTTAATTTGAAAAGCATGCCATCGTGTTTGGTGGGGCAGACTGGGCATTTAGGGGGGCATTGCCCCTCCCCCATGCCCATGCCTAGATCCGCCCCTGCAAGTGGCTGGTTAAACTGAGCTCAAATTGAAGTGAGTGACCAGCTTGTGCTGGACACACAAGTTTCCCATGATGCTGTTCTCTACATGTGTCACAAGCGCCCCCTGTTGGAGGCATCGACATCAATAGCCAAGAGAGCACTATTAGAAAAATGAATGTTTTTAGTTATCACACTCCATTAAGGGAAACGAAACAAAGGACTTAAATATGAGATCTGCAGAATACGTAAATAAAAAATAACAATTATATATATAAAACAAAAAACGTTTTGCACGACAAGCATCGTTGACACTTCTGTGTCATCATGATCTTGAGTAGTCCTTATATTGTCAGCATCTGTAGCAGTAGTCCCCCAAAAGTGGGGTCCGAGGACCCCTATCTACCCCCCACCCCACTGTTGCGGGCTAAATCGTATCAATTTGTGGGGGTCCTTGACATGAAAAAGTATGGGAAGCACAGATCTGTAGGCTAGTGATAATTGGACCAGTACAAGGATTTCTTAGAAAGCAAAAAATGTAACCAGAATCTCTCTCTCTTTCTCTATCTCTCTCTCTCTCTCTCGCTCTAACACACACACACACACACACACACACACACACACACACACACACACACACACACACACACACACACACACACACACACACACACACACACACACACCACCCCCTTTTCTCAGCTCCCCTCTTCTTCTATTCCTAAGTCACGGGGTCTCCCCGGGGTAAACGCATTCCAAAACACAAGAATTTCCTCCAGCCCAACTCACATACCCCCCCCCCCCTCTCTCTCTCTCTCTCTCTCTCTCTCTCTCTCTCTCTCTCTCTCTCTCTCTCACACACACACACACAAACGCGCGCGCGCACGCACGCACGCACTGTGCACAATGGTCTTGCCAGAGTAGTCTCCTAGTTCCTAGTAGAAGACCACACACTGTTGCAATACCATGTTCCACACAGACATACCCTCTCCGTGCAGTAGGCCTATTTCTGTATAGCACTGCATTTCGACAAACAAGCACGATATACCGTTAAAATAGAATTTTAAATGACATAGCATCAAATTATTATCATTATTATTAGGCTATTAACCTAGGCCTGTAGTAGTAGTACTAGGCTAGTAGGTAGTAAAACGTTTTGATTAATCACAAACACAACAGTATCGGCCGATTTGAGTTGTTTTTACATTAATCAGCATTGGACTGATTAATTTATTGGTTCGACTAATCGTTTTTTCTTTACAGTTACACAAGTCCATAAGTATAGGCTAACAGATCTACGAGCTCACAATATGAAAATGTATTAATCTGACTACAGTGCAGACACCCTGTTGCATGTAATTTCTCAGAATGGACAAAATTATTAGGCCTACTGTATATTTTAAATACAAAATGAGATCACATCGATATATCGGTTATCGGCCATAACACTTTAATTATATCGGGTATCTACACATCCCTAGTAGAAATCTCCTATTTAAAGCCAGTTGACTGGAAGAAAATGAAAAATGCACAAAATAAATATAATAATAATAATTGTAATAATAAAATAATAATTATAATAATAAGTAAATAAAAATGCATGCAGTATGTAGCCTACCTCGGTGATACGTAGCTCTAATCGGTGGACATCTTTCATTGGCGGATGAATGATTTGCAGCAGCATGCAGAGCAGGCATGCAGACACCTTCCTTCTCGCAGAGCAATAGAAAAAAACTCCTCCTGGCTGCCGGGGCTATAATATATCCGACACAAACAAACAGAAGCAAAGACTCACTGACTGACTGGGACTGAAAACATGGCAAATATCCCGAAGTGTTTTCAACAACTATAAAAAGAAGTGTCTATAATACCATATAGGACAGGTAAAGAGACAGCTATCGAAGAAGAGAAAAGAAGAGGCGAAGGAGTTGCAGCAGAAACACCGACAAGTCAATCGCAAACAACTGCACAAAGTAGGCTAATATATTACTGATGAACGCTCACTCACTCACTCTCAGTCATTTCCCCGTCTCTCTCTCTCTCTCTCTCTCTCTCTCTCTCTCTCTCTCTCTCTCTCTCTCTCTCTCTCTCTCTCTCTCTCTCTCTCTCTCTCTCTCTCTCTCCTTATCACTGCTCGGGGGCTTTTCGTCGTGTGCGCGCAGCATACCGAGTCGGAAATGCCACAAGTTTTTTTCTTTACTTTGCTCAACGAACGAAAGGGGAGCAGAGCAGAGGCATGCTTGCTTTACCCAGTCACATCAGTCACTCTGTCTCTCGGAGGGGCGGATTTCTTTGCGGGCTGAGGTCGACTTTCGGGCGGGCGGGCGGGCGGGCAGGGGACCCGCCCGAAAGTCGACCTCAGCCCGCAAGAAATCCCCCCCATGTACTATACGCTACCTCCCTTCTGGGGCCGTCCCAGGCATGCAGGTATGGGCGCAGCGTGCTTTTCTTTGCACGCCCGCGAAGCACAGAGAGACCCAAAAGTCAAAATTTGACATTATTGTCAAAGGTTGGTTGCCTGGTTGGTTCTTCCCAAACATTTTCATGGTGTCAAGGAAGTACCACAAAATGATGCGCATGATGATTAGCCCCAATATTATGCAACCTGTGGCTTTCCTTTCAAGGACCCCGCAAGTTTGACATGCATATTGGGCTTCAGACCTCCAGTTAATGACATTTCAATTATAAGCCTTAGTTCGGTTCCAATCTAACTGCATACCGTACCTGGAACTTCCACAAGGACCCCTGGGGGTCCCTGGACCCCACTTTGGAAACCATTGGCCTACACTATAGTATGTTGGTGTCAAAAAATATGGAAAAGTGCAAAAAAGAATAATATAGCCTATATAAGCAGATTAAAAAACATTATAAATGCAATAAATGTTAACCACATTATTATAATATGCTGAATTATGGGCACAAGCAAGCTTCATTGTAGAGAGACAGAGAAACAAAACATGATGTTATTATTAGGTCAGTCAGTCTACTCTCCTTTGCGATAATATAGCCTCAGGGATATGTCACTTTGGGGAAATACACAGGCAGTGAGGGATTGTACCTAGCTAGTTAATTGATGTGTCGCAATTTACATAAATTTCCTATGTCTCGTTCACCTGCCATTTCCCCCTCATTCTCGCAGGCTGACTAGATGAGAGTGAGTGTTCGCAATAATCACAATATTAATGTCTGAAATTAAAATCAGTCATTGAAGAGTTATGAGGTCTGTAAACCCTCATGGACAATATGACCGGCATCATGACTGCAGGATTCATACTGTTTGTGAAATTCCCCGAATAAATTACAGTGCCCACTCTTTCTCTTATCTGTTTTCATGTTCGTGAGATTCCCTTTTTCTGGTAAATTTTGTTTAGGGCAATTCCTGAATGTAGATTCCCCAGAAATTTCTTTTTGAGACACAGTTCTTTTTCTTTTCTTTTCTTTTCTTTTCTTTTCTTTTCTTTTCTTTTTCTTTTCTTTTTTTCTTTTTTTTTCTTTTCTTTTCTTTTCTTTTCTCTCTCTCTCTCTCTCTCTCTCTCTCTCTCTCTCTCTCTCTCTCTCTCTCTCTCTCTCTCTCTCTCTCTATACAGTATATATATATATATATATATATATATATATATATATATATATATATATATATATATATATATATATATATATATATATATATATATATATATATATATATATATGTATTGTTGTTTAAAATGAATAATAGCAAATGTAGAAAAATAGTGATTTTCTTTAGTTGCAAAATATGTACGAAGAGGTGTACGTTTTGGACCATTGAAACCAAAAATGTATTGAATAATGTTTTTTTTTTTTTTCCATTACTTACTACATTAACATCACTGTTACTGGCAGCGTCGTCTATGCTGCACGGAAGACTGATTTTGAATTCTATTGACTGTAATTTTGTATAGTGAAAGCGGCCGGTGTTCGTCGTCACGGACACAATAAAAACGCTAGGGCTCCTTTAGCCATTCTTAAGTCAGAGCTACAGGATTTCATCGTGTTTTTTTTTTCTTTCTCCCCCCACCCTGAACCCCTGCCCCCCCCCCCCCCCCCCCCCCCCACCCCCCGCCCCTAACTTGAGGGCTGTGCTCCTGCATCGATCCACCTGCGAGCGAGTGGAGGCCTATCGATTCATCCGGGTCAACTACAATGTCCATGCCAGACGTCATAAACATGAGAGCGTGTCACAGCAGACATCAGAGGATTGTGGTGCTGTGACCTCTCACCTCTTTCCAACAAAAAACCCTTTCCCGGTCCACCCATCCCCGTCTGTCTGTCTGTCTACACACACACACATGCGCACACACACACACAGGGTGACACTGCAGTTCCAACACACTGGCGTACTTTGAAGTTGAAGATAAAGATGTTTGCGATGATCGGTTTTGTTATGAGCTACTCCCACATGCTATGAAGATAAAAAACTATCCTCGAAAAGATGTAGAAAAGATCAATTTCTCCTGACGAGTTTAAAGTCTGATAATCTAAAAATAATAATAACAGCAATAATAATTAAAATAACCTGTCATAAGCTTCAACTTACAGAGATGGAAGTTCCTTTCATCATTTTTTTATGTGGAAACATATAGATTTTTGTAAAATCTTTGTATGGTGCTTGATTAAGCTAAACAACTCAACCTCAAGTGTTCAAATGATCTATTATTAGAATTAAACCTAAATGTGCCAATGCTTTATTTATTATTATTTTTTTAACTCATTTTGGACAGGAGCACATTTAGCGTTAGTGTTTAACAACTTTTAACCACAATTAACGTTTATTTTAAATTTTAATTGTTGAAAAATCTTAAAAAATGATGATTAGTCTACCAGATAATCATGCATCCCGACTGAAAACTGTCATGATTTAGTGTGTCGAATGCAGTTAAAGGTACATTATCAGCTACTATCAGCCTATTAGACACATCACCCTACATGGCTGATATTTGTATTTGTATTTATTCAACGCAAGCGTAAAGAAAAAACTGCAAGCGTGTCACATTATAAATATTTTTTTATGGTTCGTATTTGCATAAACCAGGGGTCGGCAACCCAAGTTGTTGAATGATCCATTTTCGACTAAAGAATAAATTCCATAAATTCTATAAAATCTGTCTGGAGGCGCAAAAAAAATGTAAGCCTATAGTGACCACACCCGTAAACTCCATTCCAGGTTTTTACAACAACCACTGTATGCACCAGTGTAAACCCCAAATAAAAACTCCACTTCTGAATTTAGTTCAAACCAAAAAGAAATGAGGAAACAAATGAGAAAAGAAAGGCAGCGTTGCGGCGCATGCGTGCATGCAAGTCTGTACACACTGCACTCACTGTACGGAGCCCTGTGCAGCCCGGATGCTTCCTCTCCTCGATCCGTCCTGGTTTAAAGTAACATCCCAGTGCTTTATTCCATGGAATCGCGTCGAACTGTGGGCTTTACTGGCCGCCGCTGCGCTACTAATGTATTTCTCCATGGACCGCACTCCTCACGCGTTGACTTTGACCGCTCAACGTAGACAACTCCGACAACTCTCCCGCTCCTCTGTTCATATTAAAGCTCCATCTCTGGTAAGGGCTGGGCTTCTGTGACACGGCCAACCAGCGCTACTTTAACTGGCGACGTAACGGTCTGTCAGACATAGCGCATCGTGTGTCGGGTGCTGTCATCGACTGAAATGTATATTATTTGGCGTACGGCCACAATATGTAATTGCTACAGCCATGGAGCCACAAGGGGTGTGTTCTACAGCCTCCGGAGCCGGGGGTTGCCGACCCCCGGTATAAAAGATGCTAAAAACCTTGAAGGTATACTGATGGAGGACCAGAAAAAAATCTTCCCAGGCTATTAGGCGTTTCTGCACCAGTACCTGCAATACCTACCAGTTCAGTATATAGCCCTATAGCATGTTGTGCTGCTGGTGCCCCTGGCTCCAAGACCGTGTGTGTGTGTGTGTGTGTGTGTGTGTGTGTGTGTGTGTGTGTGTGTGTGTGTGTGTGTGTGTGTGTGTGTGTGTGTGTGTGTGTGTGTGTGTGCGTGTGTGTGTGTGTGTGTGTGTGTGTGTGTATGTGCGTGTGTGTGTGTGTGTGTGTGCGTGTGTGTGTGTGTGTGTGTGTGTGTTGTGTGTGTGTGTGTGTGTGTGTGTGTGTGTGTGTGGTGTTTCGCTGTCTCCTCCCTGGGAATTCCCCTCTGTCCCAGGCTCTAACAGCCTGTTGGATCCACAGCTGTGTGTGTGTGTGTGTGTGTGTGTGTGTGTGTGTGTGTGTGTGTGTGTGTGTGTGTGTGTGTGTGTGTGTGTGTGTGTGTGTGCGGTTGTGCACGCTCAACCGCATGCCTATATGCGTGTCTAAGTATGCACATTTGACTTCAATTACTCTCATTTACTGAATATTGACACCTTTTGCTGATAATATGCTCGTACTTTGAGGCGTGCGTTGTGCAGCGTATAGCTTATGATGTACATACACACAATTCCTTTTTATCTGTTGATTTTATGTTGTTAGGCTTTTTTTTCTATGCCTTTTGTGTTACATTCACGTATGGTGTTCCGTCTATACAACGGCGCTTCTTAACTTGTGGTTCCATGGCGGGGACCTCCAGTGGTCCTCAAGGAGGTCCAATCCACCAGCTAAATGATCGAGAGTTGGTAACCAAACGGAAACCTTTTCCTGATCTTGATCATCGTTTTCAACAGTTAAATCACTGCTAAAAACATCTGAGTTACTGGAGTTGTGAATTCCACGTGACGAGAGAACGTCGAGGAACTGTCGCTCCGTCCAATCGAAGCGACTGTTCCTGCAGGGTACACCGATACAGCATGGAATTGTGGGAGTTTTGGGACGGTTTTCCGAGAGGCGAAATGTAATCGAACCGGAGGCTCGAAATGCAGAATATGGTAACACATGGGCCTTGATATGAAAAAAAAAAAAACACCGATCTGTTGAACTGTGGTAGATAAGAGGTTTTTGGCCGATGGCCGTACTATGTGTGTGTGTGTGTGTGTGTGCGCATGTGTGCCACGATGTGCACGTGCATGTGCTTCCTCCTCCCCTGATTTCCCAGGGTTGCGGAGAGTTAAACCCTCTTAAATGTCCCCCTGGCTTTTGTCCTCACGTTTCAGCTGAAATTCCCTGCATTCATCCCCTACCATTCAGACGCAGTGTGTGTTTCGAGCGCTCTGGAATGCACTGGGTTTGACAGGCGCCTGAGCTCATGCATGCGCGTGTGTATATGCATGTGTGTGTGCATGCGTGTGTGCACGATCCTTCGCATGCATACATGTACATGCGTGCGTGAAAGTGAAAAAAAAAAGACTTTGGGGGAGTGTGCATGCACGTTTTCACATATTCGCGGCGCGTGCATTGCAGAGAAAAAAAAAAACGGTCGCCCCACGAAGATAGTTTTGGGGTTCAGAAATTGGCATGCGATTTTGTTTTTTTAGCCTGATTTTTTTTCTTTTCTTTTTTTTTGTCCTTCAATGTTGTTTCTCTGTCTAGTTGTGGAGGTAATCATTTTCTTTAAAAAATACATAATCGTGCAAGCTTTTGTGCACGCAACACTTTTCACCTCTCTCCCCTCATGCACGCCCCCGCATACACTCGACACCCACACACACTCACACGCACGCACA
>CM076978.1:32284871-32339871 GCA_039105355.1 Benthosema pterotum | reverse complement strand
ATACAATTTACAATTTCAAATTCAGGCATTTAGCAGATGCTGGGCTTACATTAAGCATGAACAAAAGAAAAAAAAACATTGCAATACATATATACACACAGATTAGTAGCATTTATGATTTACTTTACAATTTATGTAAAATTAATAAAATCTGCGTAAAATAATTTGAGTAAAACAAGGTAATGCATTTGGCAGACACTCGCCAAAGGTTTGTATACATCATATGCATACAAAGTAGATAATGTGTGCCATGCATGAGCTGAGAACAGAATAGCAGGACCTTAGGTAACTGCTACTCATATTTAAGTAACTGTCTACTTAAATATGCTAATTAGGATACCTACCTTGGTACAAGTGCTTTGGACTGAGATGGAGTCTGAAGACGTGTGTTTTCAGTGCAGAGATAAGCGATCAGAACAACACCCCACTGCCCTCTTCAATTCCCCTCCAATTCAATCCAATCCAATCCAATCCAATCCAATCCAACCCAACCCAATTCAATTCAATTCAATTCAATTCAATTCAATTCAATTCAATTCAATTCAATTCAATTCAATTCAATTCAATTCAATTCAATTCAATTGCCCTTCTCAAAATCCCAACCTTTGGGAATTTGAGATCCCAAAGGTCCAATGCCAGTCCAGCAACTGTTGCAGTTGCTAAATAACGCAGGTCAAGCTTTCCTGGTCAAGTGTTCCTCTTCTAACATGCCTACTGGACAAGGATGGATTAGGGAGGGACTTAGTGAAAAGCTAATTCAATTCAATTCAATTCAATTCAATTCAATTCAATTCAATTCAATTCAATTCAATTCAATTCAATTCAATTCAATTCATTCAATTCAACTCAACTCAACTCAACTCAACTCAACTAAACTCAACTCAACTCAATTACGGCTTACGGTCACCTGCCTCGACCATTATCAAGCGATAATTCCCAGGATGCTGTTTATTAAGTTGAGTTCCTCAACAAGGCATGTTGTCTGGGAGCTGACTGACACGATGGCCGGAAAAACGGAAATCCTTGATCAGCAAAGCCGGTTAGCTGTCTTGTTGTCCTGTGTCAGCATGGTGACGTGCATGCGTTATTATGTTGTTGTGCATGTTGTTATGTTTAGGATTAGGGTTAGAGGAGACGAGCATATTGACCAGAATCACCGCAAAAATGTAGCCGAATATGCGTTAAATCGTACTGCATCGTGACGTGCTCGCGATGCAGTCGGGGGGCGGGGCTGAGGACGCTTATCAAGTCAGACGGCTGGCAGCCAACATGCCTGGTCGAGGAACTCGGCTTAATAAGAAGTCTACTTGGAATACTCTCTTGATTTTCTGTAGAATCCGCTGTTACGGTAGGCTATAGCCAATAAGTTTTTGCACAAACTAACACCAGAACCTCTTTGGTGCTTCCAAACAACTGCAACTAAAGGTAAGAAAGTATTTCTAGTCCGAAATTCTCCTTTAATACCTGACAGACCACCTCCTCTGCCTCGCAGACCCATCCGTCCTTGCGATGCGGTGGCTGCCATGTTGCCTTCCTGTGGTGGACATCGACACACACACACACACACACACACACACACACACACACACACACACACACACACACACACACACACACACACACACACACACACACACACACACACACACAGGGGGGGAAAAACATGTATGTGTGTTGACGTTGCAGTCAGAAATTCCAAACATGGTTTCAGCGGGGCAGAGGCAACCCAAACACGGGGTCTGGGGGGAGAGAGGGGAAATGAATGTTGTCCCATAAACTGTCGTTGTCTTCTTTTTTTCCGTTCCCCTTCCAAATATTATCCCATGTTTCCAAACCGGCTCCATAATGTTATGGAAGGGAAGTGTATGGGGGTATCTCATGGGGCTCGACTGCACGGCGAAGGCGTATGTCTGGTCCCATGGCGGCGCAGAGTGAATGCCTACCTGTGTCTGGCCGAAGCGCGTCTTGTTTTCGCTGCACGTCGTTTTTGCTTTGACACAAATTATGGCCGAGTTGACGTCTGAACAGAGGCAACTTCCTGCGGTGGGCTTCCATGTGACACGCTGTGCTGTGCATACCAGTGGTTTTCAGACTGGTTGATACCAGGGCCCACTATTTATTCAGCATTTGAGCCACAGACCACCATTTGATGACATTTTAGCCCCACAGACTCAAAACTAAAGATTTCTTTTGTTTTTGTCCACAATTCCAGGCTGGAATTCAGAAACAAAACACACAGATCCAAATGACCATTAATCGTCTACATTCTCTAGTTGTGTAGACTTGGGCTAACAGATGATTAATATTTTAACTCTTGACGGTTTCATGTTTACGCTCTCAAAGAGTTACATCTGGTTAACCAATTTTCCTGGAATCCTCTCAGGGACCACTGATGGTCCCCGGACCACCTGTTGAAAACCACTGATATATACCATAACACAAATAAATCTGGTGCAGGCACTATACTGTAGCTTGTTGGAACTGGATGTGACTTCTCTGTATAACCAGGTGAGATGTCACTGAAACCCAATTCCAGGAATATTGTTTAAAAACAATCCATCATTTTCAAATTTCTACATCATATAAACAGAGATGGTCAAGTATAGAAATACCTGTACCTGTATATCCGTATATCTTCAGAATTTATATACAATAAAATTGGCATGCAAAAACTACTGCGTGTGTAAGTAAAAAAGAAAAGTGATTTCGGTGGGCGAGCTGAGCTGCTCTTTAGTACTGTATGTGCTGTGCGAGAAATGTAATTTTATCAGCAGGATAATCTCTTGGCGAGGAGGGGTTATTAAATTAAAATACAATGATTACATCGTCAGCTGTTCAGGCGGTATCAATGCAAACCCAATAAAGTATAGCAATGGACTGATTGGGAGATCAACAATTAAAAAGGAAGGCTGCCTGTGATTTCATTAGAGACAAAACATGATGAAAAACCACACCTGTGTGAAGTACAAGTGGTGCAACTCTGTTTAGGGGTCCCTGGGGGGTCTCTGGAACTTCGAGACTTCCCTTATGCACGAGACCCCACAAGTGACAAGTCACATACCAGACCTCACACAATTTACTTCGTACTCAGACGGATGGACGGACGGACGGACGGACGGGGGGGGGGCAGTAAAAGGATGTGCACATGCACACACTCTGCAGTGGGGGGAAGTGCAACAGTCCATCACATACATCAAGGGCCACCCCCACTCCATCCTGATTGGAGGAGGGCAACTCCCATTCTGATTGGACGAAGGCTAAAGAAACCTCAAGGTTCCCAATACCTATTTTTTTTTTTCGGGAACAACATTATTTTGTCGGGAAGATGAGAAAATTAGGTTTCCCGGAAACCACGACGACAGCTGAATTAATTTCACGTTCGATTACCACACGGCGGATTAAAAAAATAAATAAATAAATAGAAAAACGCGCACCGGCAAGAGCCTTTTTCAGTGAATGGCCTGCCGCCTCTTCCTCCACCTCCTCCACCTCCTCCTCCTCCTCCTCTTCTTCTCCTCCCGGCCAGATGTGAGTGTGTGTGTGTGTGTGTGTGTGTGTGTGTGTGTGCGTGTGTGTGTGTGCGTGCGTGTGTGTGGGAGTGGGAGGGCGAAGGAGGACCACTCTGCGTGGGCACATAAGCAGCGCTCGGTGCGTTCTCTGCCGCGGCGCTAATAGGGCTTTTCTCCCCTCAGCGGGACGGCAGAGAGCTGTCATTTACATGGGGAGGTAATGGAGTGATGATGGAGAAGTGGATGGAATATGTGTGGGCGAGAAAACTCGACGGTGAGGGGCCTCGCAACCTCGCTCTCTGTCTCCCTGACTTCTCTCTTTTTCCCTGCCGCGCTCGCTCACTCTCTCGCTCTCTCGCTTCGTCCTTTTCCCCGCGTTTTAATTTGTATATACACACTCTCTTGTCTCACTCATGCCTCTCTCTCTCTCGCTCTCAATCTTTCATGCTTCCCTTGTCTCCATCTTAGATGTGTTTTCCCTGATATGCTTATAGAGAGTATATGGCGGTCACAACAATATTGCGTTATAGTGGACAACATGCCCTAAACAGGTGGATCTGGCGGGCCGGATCATCACCTCCTATACACCAGTGGTTTTCAACCATTCAGAATGGTTGAAAACCACTGGTCCAGGAGCTGATCCGACCATAGTGAACACCTGTGACTGAGGTTGTCATTGGGGAAAGACTAACTGTTCAAGAGAGGAACAAGACTGCTATTATTGTATTTTTATGCTAAATTAATAGGCCACAGAATTAAATTTCCAAGAATGTTTTTCTAAACCCGCTGTTTTCTTCACAATATTACTCTATAAGCCATATCTCCAAAAGTAGTGAACCAAAATGAACAACCAATATGTCAATATGGGGTGGTGGGGGTGGGGAGGTTGAACCACAGTGGGAGGAGGTGGGGACTGGTCCATGCATACCAGTGACTTAAGGGTTAAGTGGAGGAAAAGTTAATGGAGGAGGGCTATGTGTCAAATGTGTCCCTGAATATGACATCACATAAGGAAAAAATCTGAGAGGGACCATTCAGACACGCCCATTCAGGAAAATTCTCAATAAAGGTCTGACTTTTTAAAACAACTTTTTTGTGTTCCCCTTTAATACAGTTACAGGCTTCATATAGTTAATTTATGTGATGCATAACACAGTCCATGCCTTATCCCAGTTTTCCAAGTCTATTATAGAACATGCATGCGGACCGCATTCACATCACATCTCAGGGTGCAGCTGCATTTGGCACAATTGTGACGTCATAACATTTCACTACCATGAAAACGTGAATGTCATAGTGCCAGCATGAGGCGCAAAGTTTTACGGCAATCGGATGCTGCGTTCATGGTTGGAGGCGTTTTGTTTGAAACATGGCCACCGATCCGGGGCCAGGCGGGAGTTTTCAATCAATGTAATATTGCGTTTAGTGTTGTTTTCTTTAATAACACTTTAAGAATTATTAATCTGTCTTTAGTCTGCTTGGCAGTCGGCACTGTGTCACTGCGGCTGAGCTTGAATAAGCTGTCCGGATACAGATTTTAATGGAGTTACTCTGTGGGATAGAACATAGTGACTAAATACTGAGTGGAATGGATTAAGCTTTTTGAAAAATAAAAGTCAATTATCCAGACAATCTGTTAGCATGACTTCAAGCTGTTGAGAAGAGAATAATTTTATTCTTTTATTCATGACATCTTTGAATGAATTGAATGATGGACAAGTACAAAGCTGATTTTAAGCAACTTGATCGCCATTAAGCTGCAATGATGCAAAACAAGCTAGCATTTAACTGTATATTATACATCGCTGTATTATCCCGAATTTAAGATGATTCTGGTTACACGACTATACTATTTTGCCAGGCTCACTTGTAGAAAATAACATTGAATGTCAAATTGTTTGGTCCCCGATTATAAAACGATCCATTAAAAAAAAAAAGATATTTCCATTCCAAAAACATACTTATATTCAGGCCAAAATAGTGCAAACAAACTAAACATTAATTTAAACCAACTCAATTACGTATAGCTCAACATCTGCTGGTGAAACTCCTTGCGGTCAGAGGTGCGGAGAAGCTGTGGTGTGTCGGAGGAGAGGAGACATGTGGTTGTCACGGGTTGGCAGCGAGAGGGACTACAACTAATTGGCAATTCAGCAAACAAACAAACAAACTAAGAAACAAGAATAACTCAATTCACGCAATTAGCAGCTGCAGCAAAAAAAACTTCTAAGAAAACCCATCTATAATCAGTTTGCACAGAGCTTCACGTTGAGCATGGTTTTGTAGTTTGTAGTATTGGTTTTATGCCGTTCAGCCTATGGGTTTTATTGACGTCTCCCATCGGCTCAGAGGCAGATTAGGGCCAGTCAACGAGCAAAAGGTCGCAATGGAGGTATTCATGAGTCTCATTTCCTTAGGAGAAGCAACATACAGTAGCTTATATCGCCTATGTTGATCCTAAACATCGCTGCTAAAGGACGACACATGAATAGGTGAACATGCTGTCCAGCTGCTTTCAAGGTAAAAACACCAATAACTAAAAATAAAATTTGGTCCTGTCCATAATATGGCTCCACGTAAAGCAGAATGTGTGACAAGCATTTCCAAGACTCAGGTGCAGTGATGCACCTGAGTCTTGGAAATGCTTGTCAGTTCCCCTATAATACAGATTCTTGCCACATAATGTCCCATCAAACATGGTCATGGTCATAGTCAAATCTGGTCCAGAATATCACCTGATTTCAAACAACACAAATCCTGCCCACTCAAGACGAACGGCCCTGGATGAATCAGAGAGAGTCAGACTGAGGCCAGACTAACTTAAATTAATCATAACTAGTCTTTTCCCGCAGTCCTAAATTAATTTCCTACTTTGGGGGGAGGAGGGCATTTTCAGACTGGATTGAGATAGGAGCTGTTCAGCTGTAAGCACTGTGTGTGGAGCACTGTGGAGGCGCGCAAGTTGTAGGAGGAAATGCATGCTAAATGTAGTCTGACTCAGAGATTTTTCATTTTTGGATGATGATGTTGGTTTGGTGCTGCGACAGTTGTAGTTAGTAATGTGGTGTTTCAAATTGTTTTAAATTAGGGCTGTCGAATGATTAAAAACTTTAATCAAATTAATCACAGGTTCAAAATTTATTAATCATGATTAATCAGTAATCAACATTCGAACTACGTCCAAAATATGCCTGTTGTCCTTTACAGGATTTGAACATTTAAATAAGAAAAAGGAATCTTGGAAAAATATTTATCAAAATAGGTGATCTACAAGCCCACAATGCTTGTAGATCTCTCAAGCTATACTCAATGGCTCTGGTTACAGGGAGACAACCAGCTACTGTATACAGTATATCTCAGTAAAACCGTGCTCTACCCAGTTTTTTCAAAGAGAAATTGCTCAGTGGGTTGAGTGAGTGTGCACATGAGTTAATTGAGTTAAAACTTTTAATCAGATCAATCAACAAAATGAATTTAACTAATTAACTTGTTGTTTTCAACTGCCTTATTTTGGCTTACTTTGTAAATATAAGCTTAATTTGAAATATATATATATATTTTTTGTTTTTTTTGGTGGGGAAGTCAGGCCATTTAGGGGGCATTGCAGCTTGTGCCTATGCCTATCCGGCCTCTCCGGAACTACATGTGGCAGGATTGGGAGGTACGCTTTTGGTGCGTGGAAGGACTATAGAGCTGAGCACCCTTTTTTTCCGTTTTTCCTCTTAGAAATTATTAACGTTGTGTGTGTTGTCATGATTTATCACAACCCGAGTTGGCTTTGTCTGCGGTGTAACTGTCTTCATATTGATCATTTTCAAAAAGTATATGAGGAAATGAATGGATGAATGGGGAAAACATTTCTGGTGTCGGGGGGCGATCTTGTCACGGGGGGGGGGGGGGGGGGAGACCTGTGCCATGAAAGTTTAATTTCTCCGAAACTCCTTGAACATAGCATGGAAAAACGCCACATGATGATAACTAAAAACAGGGATGCTTTACAACTCGTTTAACTTTAACTTTCACGAGCAAATAAAAACAACCCCATAACAATTCAAATTATTTGCGGTTTAGAGCAGGGGTTTTCAACAGGTGGTCCGGGGACCACCAGTGGTCCTTGAAATGATTCCAGGTGGTCCCCAGCTAAGTTGTTTAACCAGATGTAACTCTTGAGAACGTAAAAATGAAACCAAATGGACCCTGCCGGGGCCATTTGGTTTCATTTTTACACTCTCAAGAGTTAAAATATCCATCATGCGAATTAGTCCAAATCTACACAACTAGAAGATTAATGGTCATGGACAAAAGCAAAGGAAATCTTTAGTTTTGGGGTATGTGAGGCTAAAATGTCCTCAAATGGTGGCTCAAATGCTGAATAAATAGTGGGCCCTGGGATGAAAAAGGTTGAAAACCCCTGGTTTAGAGTGCATCACATAACCACGGCAGCGTGCTAAGGCGGTTGTCCCGTCCAACCGCTATGTGACAGGAACTCTAGTCAACATGAAAAATAAATGGTCAAGTTAAATTGTGTGCAAAGATTCGTCGTTTCAGTCGTTTCAAAATCACACTCATGTGAATTGAGTGGTGCTGTTATGTTGCCTTTTGTTATTATACAATATAGGTCTAACTTATTCAGAAACATTATTTGTCCAGGAGCTGGTTCACTCAACTCTCATTAGACTCCAATGCATCCCACCAGACTTCCGGGTGCATTCTCACTCCCATGGTGCAACGAATCTGCCGTCTGGAATTGCATGATAGCGAAAATGATCTTTTTGTCACTACCTGCTTATATCAAATATCCTTGCTCTCAATCACTGTCACACTCCTGTTTTCACTCACTCTGCAGCCCAACAGCAGAGCCATCTAGTAGAAGAGTTGCGACATTGAGGCGTCAGAAAACACCTTGGACACGTGGTTCATGCACTCAGGCAAGCCCCATAGACTCCAATGCATTTGGTAACTTCCGACTGTCACTATTCATTCAACTTCCGGTTGTCATTATTCATAAAAGTCTATGTAGAGGAGGCGGGAGCCGCCATTGGACTGGCCCCTTGAAGTGAACGGAGTTTGCGCAACTCTGTATTTCTAAAGCTCTGCCCAAATGCACCACACCCACTCCGCACCTGTGAACACTTCAGAAATCACCCAAATACTGGACTCAGCCTCACTGCATTTCTGAAGTTCCTGTGACAAACTGTGCCATGTTCCTTGAAGCTCTCATTTCTCATTCTGTAAGGTTTGCCTTGTGCTTTGATTATTTGGACTTACTTGGAATGCTTCCTCACTGCTTCATTGATTAATACGTTTGCTGTTTGCTGATTCAATAAATCATATATTTTGAAAGTACTTTGTTCCTGCCTCTGCATTTGGGTTCAGTACACTATGGCACCATGACAAATACAACTCCAGTATTCAGTATGTGATAAAAAAGGCTATAGTGAAGTCATTTACTCTGAAAAGCAAATAAAGTTCACTCTACTTAAGAACTTAGTCTGTCCAATTCTGTGTAAACTTCATCTTAACATTGTTCTGAAAAGACCTGGTAATCTCTAACTTTATTTGTATCAAAACTTAAAAATGGCATTCCACTCAGCTCTAGTCTAATACGAAAGTGTAAAAGGGCTATTGGCATTTTCTTAATCATCACTTGAATAATCATCACTGATGTTGATTGTTGATTCAAGTGATC
This sequence comes from Benthosema pterotum, assembly GCA_039105355.1. Taxonomy (NCBI): domain Eukaryota; kingdom Metazoa; phylum Chordata; class Actinopteri; order Myctophiformes; family Myctophidae; genus Benthosema; species Benthosema pterotum. The sequence continues at coordinate 32,330,673 of CM076978.1, read as the reverse complement.
AGAGAAATTACTCAGGTTGTTGGAAGTGTTATTACTTCAGTCAAGGGGAGAGGGGACTTTTGATTTGTTCATATTGAATGAAGTTTCTCGTCAAATGATTGTCCATGCAGGGAAATCATCAGCTTGGATGATTATCTTGGCCATAAATGACGGAGATGCTACCCCACTGCACACAAGGGGCTCCATTTCGTTACCATCTGAACCCCTTATCCTAAGCCCCTTATCATTTTTTTTTTACTATTTTGAAAAGCTTTTTGGAATAGTTCAATGTGCCAATCTATTGACACATTGTGAGCTTGTAGACTGACCATTTAAACTATTGAAAAATGTTCTTTTTTTCAATAGTTTAAAAAGGCAAAGAAATTAAGGGATAAGGGGTTTAACGGTGACGGAAATGGAGCCCATGGGGTCTTAACTTTCCATTAAAAAAAAATCCTCATTCTCACATCAAGTTCAAGCTCTTAGTTGACAGTGACACCTAATACCATCTTAAAATCGTCCCACAATTTGATACGTCTACACATTTCCATTAGGGTGCTTTTTAATGACTTAATGGGGAATTCCAATCATTTTTAACATTTTACCATGTCATTAATATCACTTAGAGTTGTGTGGACATAATAAATCATTAACATGGTGAATCATGTCTTGATAATGTCATCCATTATCAAGATATGATTCACCATGTTAATGTTTTTTTTTTTTTTTTTTTTTTTTTGTCATAGCTACAGTTCTAGGAAACACAGAATGGGGGAACTTTTTATCATGTTCACACAAGAACAAGAAGGTATATTAATGACTTGGTAAAATGTTGAAAATGGTATTAATGTTGGAATTAGTATGTAAAATATTCAAGTTTTACCTTCAGGTAATATTTCTGTATGTATGACATTGTAATATGTTTTTGTTTATAGGAGCACAAGTAATGACATGTTTTAATCTGTTTTATTTATAAAGTACTAACATATTTTAAACTGGTTTTATTTGAAGTAGCCTAATTGTTTGAATTAATTTATCTGATTCATTAGAGGTTTTAATGTGGTTTTATCTATGATTTGAGTTGAGATTTGAGTTAAAATGTTTTTTTATCTATGATTCGATAGTTAACACGTTTTAAAATGGCTTCATCTATGATTCATTAGAGGTAACACGTTTATATCTAAGATTCAGTAGAATTAACACATTTTAATCTGGGTTTATCTATAATTTGTTAGAGTTAACACATTTTAATTTGGTATTATATAATTCGTTAGAGGCAACGCATTTTAATCTCGTACAGCAGACATACTATGAATTCAGGGGGGCTTTTGAACCCTCCCCTGAGAGCAAAGGGTGGTCTCTCAGTGACAGGAAACGCTCGCCACAAACCAACGTCTATACCCCCACCCAGAGCGTGCACGAACAGTGTGCACGTGTGCGCATGCGTGCGTGCGTGTGTGCTTTTCTTTGGCCCCGGAGAGGGGATTCCCTTCGGCATTGGGTATGGAGGATATGCCTATAGTGTGTCCCCGCAGACTGAGCGGTTCTGTCTCCGTCTCAGCAGTGGAAACTATTCTAAAGCCTATACTTTATCACAATGAGGTCACACTCAGAAATCCCATCCAAACCTTTGTGATGCCTGCCAAGTGTTAAATATTCAGTGTTGGACAATATTAGGAGAGTAATATCTTTACTTTACGTATGACCGCTTAGAAACAGTAATTAATGTGCCCGCAAGTCGCAGTTAGCATGTAAACCAGGAGGAATCTCATCACTGTCAACATTTGCTGTAAACATTTGCTGTAAACATTCACTGTCAACAATAGCTGTAATTCATCTTGTTTCTTTCATAAATGGAGAATATAGAGATGCGCAGTGACGTCACCGCCCCGGTTCCAGAAGTCTTTTCCCCATTCATTTTTCTCATAGACTTTTCGAAAATAATTTATATCAAGACGATTACGCCGCGGACGAAGCCAACTCGAGTCGTGACGAATCATGATGACACACACAAACTTTTGGGACAATAAAATAATTTCTAAGATGAAAAACGAAACAAAAAGTCTTGTATCATGCCGTTTTCTACTTCTTCCTAATTATATATTATATGACGATATTGTGTTTGTTGTCATGATTTGTCACGACCCGAGTTGGCTTTGGCCGCGGCGCAATCGTGTTTTTATTAACCATTTTCGAAAAGTCTATGAGAAAAATGAATGAGGAAAAGACTTCCGGAACTGGGGCGGTGACGTCACTGCGCATCTCTATTTCACTCAACAGGAACTGCTGCTGGCGCAGGATGATGATGTCATGTGTGATCTAGCTCTATGGAATGTATGGATGAACATGCTCATGTGACATCATCACCCTGCGACCGGAGCACCTCCTATTGAGTGAAAAATTCTCTATTTATGAAAGAAATAAAGTATTGGAGGTGTTTTTATCTGCATGTTTTAGTTATAGAAGGCAAGTATAGTGTTTTAAGGCATATTTGTCTTATTAGCCGATCCTTTTAAGGTGTTTTATTTACATTATTTATTACTTTAATCAAAGAGTAATGTTACCTTATTACTTTACTAAGGGAGGGTACGATGTTTTCGTGTTATAGACCCCTGGAGGAAAATGGGGGGTGTTGACCTTTTTTATTTTAGTCAGAGGGAGGGTGAGCTAACTAGAGTCCAGGGGAGGGTTAGTTAGTTAGTTTAGTTTATGTGGTCGAGAGAAAACAGCATTACAGTTAGGCATCTACAGGAGGGTAGCCTCAATCTCCAGGCTTACAACCGCGCTACGAAATGAAGGGGGGTGGGGTATTATCAGTGTTGGGAATATTACTTTACCTTGTTAATATATTACTTATTAATTATTACATTCATTTTAAAACAATATATTATATTACAATATTACTGTCTGAGCAAGTGTAATATATTAATATTACTATTACATATTACTTAAAAAAAAACTTTTTTTTACAAAATATATAATGAAATATTTCGTATCACTATTAATCAAATATTGCGTAGACCAGTGGCATACTTACAATAAAGTAAGTGCACTTGCTATCTGGCCAAATCCATATGAAATCAACTTGAAAAAACATCACTCCGGAATAAATAGTTTGATGACAAATTATAGAAAATAAGTAATTATTTAACTTCTGCAGTTGTCAATATAATTTCACAAGAACATTTTCAATGAGACAGATTGACAGAAAGTAATATTGAAAGTAATGCAGCAATGCAGAAAGAAAAGTATAATATATTAGATTGTTTTAGTTAAGTAATATATTTATATTACAAGTTACTGCATTTTGGTAATATATTATGTAATATATTAAGTTATGTAGTGCACATGTCCCAACACTGGGTATTAGGCTATCCATTTTATATTAAAATGGTCAAGAGTTTCATGTACATGATTTATTAAAGTTACTCTGAAATCACTCGAAGTTTGACCGTTTGACAACACTCATCCGTCCCGCCTCCCAGTGTCAATCGTTCTGATTGGCCCAGTTGTCATGACAGGCCCAGTTGTCATGACAGTCCCAGTGACGGAACGGAAGAAGGAAGTACCATGGAATAAACAAACACAACAACATGCTTTTAGTTTTAGCCAAACTCCATGAAACCACGCATCTTTGACTTTAAACAATGTACACTGCACACACATTTGGAATTACATGGGATATCCTTGGTGGCCGCATCATTAGGTGAGTAGCCCAGTTTAATTGTATAATGTACAAGCTGGTAGCCACAACAGTTGCCAAACTGCTGTTTTTATTGGTTCCATGTGGGACGCTGCGCAAAATGACGCGCAGATTATCATTACTGTCACTGGCCGCCGTGCCATGTCTTACAGCCTGTACTTTCTAGTTTATAGATGAAGTGAAAACACTAGTTGATGCGCGCCGTGGTGTGCGTCATGGAGAGGGAACACGTTGCGCACTGGCTGGTTAGAGCGCATGGCATTATGCTGTCTGTACTCTGACATACTGTACTGTATATCATTCATATGTTGCGACGTGGAGATGGGTCGGCTGGTTGGGGCAGCGAGCGCATGTTGCTTGGCATATTGTACTCTGTTGTGAACTCTTGATTGTATGTCCAGTTTAAGCTGGCGACTGTGACGGATATTGTATTCGTTAGAGATGTAAAGGGGATTGTCTATTGGCAATGCTTGCAGAGAATGTTTTCGGTTTTCGCTGATGTTGATGATGATGATGATGATGATGATGATGATGATGATGATGATGATGATGATGATGATGATGATGATGATGAGGCGTGATGTGATGTGATGACGTGATGTCAGAACTACGTGTGTGTATTGTAGCGAATTTGTATGTTTTGGAGAAACGAGACAGATCGACAAGCAACTCCAGCATCCAGCATCTGAGGCCAATTCACCACCCAGAACTAGGCTTGCATATATTTGCATCTCAATAGCCCATCAGAACGATGGGGGAGGCTTCGATGCAGCCACCTGAAGATTTTAATAGGCGGAGGAGGAGGAGGAGGAGGAAGAGGAGGAGGAGGATGGCTTCTATATGTTATACGTATATGAAGAGTATAGGGCTTCACTCTAAGTTCTTCTCTCTCTCTCTCTCTCTCTCTCTCTCTCTCTCTCTCTCTCTCTCTCTCTCTCTCTCTCTCTCTCTCTCTCTCTCTCTCTCTCTCTCTCTCTCTCTGTCTCTCTTTCAGATGACAGTATTGTACAGAGTATATCTGTTTGTCTGGAATGCACTACATGGATGTGCTTAAACATCACTATACAGCTTTACATGGCACTGTTGAAGTAAACTTTTATAATTTCAAGGAAACCTCCCAGTTTGACATGAACTAGTACAGATATCCCATTTAATTGCATTTCTGTCTGTGAATCCCCCAATTCCTATTCATAAAAAACAGTATTAATTTAACTCTTGTGGAGTAACCAAGTGGAACTATTTTCATTTGTACACTCTCAGAGTTAACAGAACCATTTGGTCCCATCTATCGTTTAGGTGGGGATCCCCCCTAGGGGTCTCTGATCCCTACTTTAGGAACCACTATCCAAAGTGCTCTTATCCAAGCACTTTACTGACCCTGAAACATGCAAGATCATTTTTGCAAAGATAGCCGTATGTTGTGATGGTGATCATTTCATTGCTATAGATTGTTTCTTTACGGTTTCTTTTTGAACAAAAAAGGAAAGAAAACTATTTTTAGCTGGATTGCCACTTGTCGACGTTCAAGTTTTAATTCTGTCTGCTCATTTATTTGTTTATCCAGTTTGTTTATGCAGTAGTTATTTGGGGGAATTAAGCTCAAAATGTGCAAGCTGAATTAAGTGATTTCACTTAATTCAAATATTGTTTTTTTTCTTCTTTTTCTGGCTAATTCTTTCTACTACCGAGTGTGGTGACCTTATAAGGAGTTCCTCCCTGTCCCCAGTGAGCCCATGGGGTCATAGTTTCAGTTTGGGAGAAAAACCTTTCGTCCAATCAGGATGAGAGGGGCCTTCCTCTAATCAGGATCGAGTCGGGGTGGGTCATGGTATGTGTTATTGGCATGTTGTACTTAAAGGGGAATTCCAACCATTTTCAAAAATTTCCTGAGAGGATCCAAATGTGAACCAAATGGACCCTAGCGGGTCCATTTGGTTCCATTTGTACCATCTCAGGAAAAAGGGGACTGAAAGAAAAATCATTAACATGGTGAAATACATCTTGATGATGTCATCAGATGTATTTCACCATGTTAATGATTTTTTTCAGACCTCCATTTTTAGGAAATACAGAATTGGGGGAACTTTTTTTTTCATCACCACACAATTTCTCTAAGGTATATTAATGACATAGAGAAATTGTGTGGTGATGATAAAAAAGTTCCCTCAATTCTGTATTTCCTAAAAATGGAGGTCTGAAAAAAATCATTAACATGGTGAAATACATCTGATGACATCATCAAGATGTATTTCATCATGTTAATGATTTTTTTTCAGACCTCCATTTTTAGGAAATACAGAATTGAGGGAACTTTTTTTTTATCATCACCACACAATTTCTCTAATATTAATGGCATTAAAATGTTGAAAATGGGTGGAGTTCCCCTTTAAAGTACTGTATCTGTAATTGTAGCGACTACAATGCTAGGGCTGAAACGAGATGACTATTGGCTGAAATAGCGCAAATGACGCCTAGTAAGGAGTGATTCAAGTTCCAAACAACACCCCCCCCATCCAGCTCCATTGACGGCGTATCACATGTTTGCAGCAAAGTGAAATTACGGCATTTAAGACATTTTAACGCATGAACAGTCCTCTCGTCACTTTAGTGAATGATGATTTTTGTTATATAACTCGCTTTAGTTAATGTATATTATAAGAAAATAGGCTGTGTTGAGATACAGTGGTTGTAGGCCTATGTTTGCACAAACATACCATTGCATCAAAGCAAATCAACACACAGTTATACCCCAAATACAAACATTTAAAACATTGTACACTATAAACGTGTGGGCCGTAATGATGAAATGGAGTCAGTCTTCTTAGGGAAAAAATATTACAGCCTATACGGGGCATAGCACACACACACACATAGCACCCCCCCCCCCCCCCCCCACACACACACACACACACTTACCCTAATTCTCTCTTGATGGCTTGTCTCAAGGAAAACAAAGCCCCGCGCCCCACCCAGGCACAACAATAATTTGAATCAAACAGATTTCTGTTTCTAGGCCTGATACACATACTGTATCGTAGTATTGGAGGCTACTCCTGCTAAAGGTGCGTGTCAGTTTGCTCACACACGTGTAGAGGGAATGTAAAAGTCAGTCTTCCTTGTGAAAATGCGTGAAAATCTCTGTGCACAAGGCGTGTGCATCCACGCACATTTCGCGCACATGCACTCACATTTTGCAGCACCCCTTAGTGAACGTTCAGCACCCCCCAATGTGAATGCAGTTCTTCCTGCGGCCATGCACAATTCCCTTCCGTAAAACATCGCGATCAACGCCCACATGGCTGGCAGAAGCAACAAGTAGTCCAGGGGTGGGCGACGGCAGCGACTTGGCGCCAACACGCGCTGGCAAAGTCGCTGCTGGTGCCAGTGCGGGGTCACCGCGAGCGCTGCCAATTTTTTGCTATGATGCTAGGAAAAAAAAATGAAGTCCTTCCAACAGGTTCAGTGACACTGATTGACAGACTTTCATCAGTGTCTCGCACGAAGCTGTTAATCATCTCATTTAATTAATTAACTCATTTAATTAACGGCCTGTATTTTAAGATCATGAGTGTCTTGCAAAAGTAAAGCGAAAATAACTGAGCCAATTCCTCGAACCACGTAGCATCACAATCCGTTGTGAGCATTGGAGTAAGGAATTTACCATGAAAGGTCGTGGGTTGTTGGCTGGATTGCTGAATTCGCCGCCTGGCACTACCCTAAAACAGTGGGTAAATCGGCCAACAACCCACAAACTCTCATAGTAAATTAGGCTTCTACAACTTTTACGTATAAAGGAAAGAAACACAGTTGTAACTTGCAAGGGTATTTAGTTACAACCGTTTGCATCTAATTTGCATCATATCGCATCCGGACATTTGGAAGTTCCGAGCGGAGTTGTCCTATTTACCATTCTTTTTAAGCCAATTTCAATCCAGTATTTGAACATGTGACTCGGTAAAGTGGTAGAAGCTATTTTCGTTGTTTCTGAAACATTCTGAAAGTTATGTTGTTTTCGCTTTGTGATTAAGCGTGTAAATATATAGAGATATTTAAGCAATGAAAAGCATTAAAAGGATCCCTGGATAATAAGACACTGCACTAAAACCCAATCAATGTTTTATTTCTTTCATAAATAGAGAATATTTCACTCAAAATGATGTCATTTATTACCATGGCCATATGGAATGGCCATGGTAATAAAAAGTATTTCAATGATGGTTTTGAAATTCTTTTATCATTGTTGGCATCATGTGTCAACCTAGCTTTTAATTGAAGGAAAGGAAAACAGTCTAAATTTCAGCATGCTTTTTCATGATGCTGACTATTACAAGCAATAGCTTTGCAAATAAATAAATAAAATAAAACAAGCAAAAAACAAAACAAAACAACAAAAAACACTTTGGCTTTGGTTTGGCTGAAAACAGCCATAGCACTTTCCCAGATGTGCTGACTAGACACATTTATGATGCCATTTGTAGCCCAGCGACTACTTGGAATGGATTCAGCATCATGAAAACACCCTAGTCCTTATAAACACATATTACATGCTGCATAAAGCATGATGACATTTGGACTTTTTTGCTTTTTATAGGTTGTTAATTCTTTGCTCAACATATGCAAGTTAGTACCCTGCAATCTCTTCATGCTGGAGACCCCTACTCAAAATTTCTAACATAAAACCACAGTGTACTCAAAAAAGCCTGGCTTGACATTCTTGCAAATGGACTACATAATTGAAGGGTGAAAATCGAGTATGGTGTTGATTTTACATTATTATAGCCTGCCTAATGTGCCAGACTATCCCAGCAGGTTTTTCTTTTTTTTTGGCCAATGGCTATTTTTTGTGTCTGGTTTTAGTAAGTCTAACACTATAATAAAAGGAAAATGAAATAGAGGCACTGATGTTGCATTATTACTCAAGTGATAGACTGTATTTAGGGGGCAGGTCATGTGATCAACTTCCACAGTCTTTGTGATCTATTGGTAGAACAACCATCCATCCATCCATCTTCTTCCGCTTATCTGAGGTCGGGTCGCGGGGGCAACAGCTCCACCAGAGAGCTCCAGACTTCCCTGTCCTGAGCAACATTGGCGACCTCCTCCTGGGGGATCCCAAGGCGATCCAAGGCCAGAGAGTTGATGTAATCCATCTGGTCCTTGGTCTGCCCCGGGGTCTCCTCCCAGTGGGACGTGCCTCAAGGACCTCCCTAGGGAGACGCTCGAGGGGCATCCTAACCAGATGCCCGAACCACCTCAGCTGGCTCCTTTCCAGGCGAAGGAGCAGCGGCTCTACTCCGAGTCCCTCCCGAGTGACTGAACTTCTCACCCTATCTCTAAGGGAGATGCCAGCCACCCGCCGGAGGAAACTCATTTCGGCTGCTTGTATTCGCAACCTTGTTCTTTCGTTCATGACCCACGCTTCATGACCATAGGTAAGGGTAGGGATGAAGATAGGTCGGTAGACAGAGAGCTTTGCCTTCTGGCTCAGCTCTCTTTTCGTCACAGTGCGGTATAGCGACTGTAATACCGCGTCTGCTGCTCCGATTCTCCGGCTGATCTCCACAATCTACGTTTTGGGCACCCCTGCGTACAGGGGCGGATCTAGGCATGGGCATGGGAGGCCAATACCCCCCTAAATGCCCAGACTGCCCCACCAAACATGATGGCATGCTAACAACCCAAGATATTTCAGTTCAAATGTAGCAGTGATTTCTGTTGCTCAACAGCGACAATTTCCAACACCCTCTTAAACTCTAGTTAATCTTCATCATCTCCTCCAACACAGCAAAGGACACTTTAACTCACTTTTGCTCAAAATGGCAACACAGACCTGTTGACTCCTGGCCCAGAATGGCAGAAATCCCTGTTGACCTTTGTCTAGTGCCTTCCACCAAGCGGTGCTGACGAGGGTTGGAGCTGGGTTGCATCTTGCCAATGACACAAGGATCCAGCCAGGGACATGCACATACAGATATCAATGGGGGCTTGCTTCAGCCCCTGTCCCTTTTTTACCTGTCTGTAAAACAACTGCCCTTTCCACATCACAAATGTATAACATATACTGTTGTGAAAGACAAATGCCACTCCTTTCCATGCCACGCTGAATAGGTATAGCCTTCAAGAGAACTGAAAAAAATAATAATAATAAAAAAAATTGCTGAACACAGATGTCACTGGACGACGGTTTTCTGAACTGTCCTGTGAGTACATTACTTTGTACCAATAATGGTATAAGCCTACTGAACAGGGCCGGATTTAGCCAGCCTTACTAGGGTGGGATGGAAGAATGGCAGTGTGGGCAATTCCAAAGCTTTTCATATGAAGCAGTGGTTTTCTTTCTTTTTTATCTTTTTGACACCAGGGCAACAGATAAAAATGACTAATCTTCTATATTCTCTAGTTGTGTAGACTTGGGCTAATTCCGATGGTGAATATTTTAACTCTTGAGAGTGTAAACATGAAACCAAATGGACCCGCAAGGGTCCATTTGGCTTTTCTGTGTTCACAGAAAAGCACGTTTCACTATTGGGAGCATGTGAAGTGCTAATTTAACCTAACAGCTACAAGTCTGTTTCTTTGAAATCGACTAAATGACACATAACAACAACAGTGACAGCCGCAGAGGAGTCCCCCCCCCCCCCCCCCCGAAGTCTCCTGATCGCAGCTCTATGTGTTGGACGAACTTCCGTGTCATTACACTGCATCTCCACTAAGCTCTCTTAACTCTCTGTCTGCATGTGGCCTAACTGCCGACAACACCCATGGCGCTGTACCATGGCTTGTGCGTTGCCAGTGAGACGCATGCATCGCCAGGTATAAAACTCACCCATGTCTTCTCTGTGAAGGGTTAGAGTTTGGGGTATTGACATTATTTCCCGTACTGGGGCTGCTTCTGTGTGTGTGATTTCCTTCCGTTCAGGTAGATGATTATATCTATCTATCCGAAAATATGTTGTGCCTCCTGTTGTTAAAATGTATTCAAAATATTTCAATTAATTCTCAATGTGTTATTAAATTGCAGAGCAAACCAACAATGTGTCACCATGGGCTTGTAGATCAGCTGGTCTCATTAGTGATGGTCTTCATTGACCCGTCCACACTTGTTTCTCTTGCAAAACTGACAACACAGCAAGAGATAACAGGAACTTATGCACACACAAATGCAAAGACGTATGGGGTTGTATGAAAGCAGTGAATAGGGTGTTGGTCTAACTGCATGCTGTGGTTGTTGTTGGTGGCCGACGCCTCTGCCGGAAAATGCACTTGCTCTCTCTCCACCTTACGGGTGTACACTGTACACTCCCAGAGTAAAATGAACACAGCACAGGGCACAGTTTCCTGAATTCCCTCCAGCATCATTGAATAGTAAACACGTACTCAAATGAGAAAGTTGTTAACACTACGACTCCGATAGAGCAGGGCAGTCCCGCCCCTTTCATGATGTCGCCCGTGTTCCAGAAATGGAATCCTCATTCGTTTTGGAACGAATTTTCAAAAATGGTTATTGATTACACCACGGACAATATTATCATGCAATGTCTAATCAGCAATGTCTAATTAGTAGGGCTTTAACCAAAAAATCGATACATCGATGCATCGATTTGCATAACACGTGTCGACTCCAAAAAGCCCGAGTCGATAAGTTGTTTTTTCCCCTTCCTCCGAAGGAAAGGAGGAAAGAGGAGGAATTAAACATTTACCTTTGTTTTCCCCTTTTTTCTTTCTCTATGTGTGTGACGCGTGTGTGCTGTGTATATAATTCAAATGTAATATTGGTTACTGTCACTCACGGACAGAAGTCTCCTTTGATGTTTCCTTTGCAACTCTATCGGAGTTAAGCTTTAATTTAGGCAGCTGCATGCGCAGTGCGCTCTTGCGCTCTGGGCGCGCGGCGTTCCAGCTGATCATTACGTCCATACACGGATCAGATCGAACAGCAAACAGTGTCAGAGGAATACAGAACTTATCAACCAACACCTTCCCGTGCAGTGACCGTCTTGTTCTTCGTTTCCGCACGCGACGCATGCTTCTGTCCGCGTCATTCTCATTAATTTACTGAATGAATCATAAAAGAAAAGCGGCGCGATGGTGGTGTAGGAGGAGGAGGAGGAGGAGGAGGCTACATGTAAATGGATCGTATTCTGCGTTCTAACGTGTGGGCTGCTGCGTATTGATAATGTTATGTGTTTTTATGGCTGGCCTGGGAGTGGACGATGTGCAGCTGCCAATATTTTCATATTAAGCTTGCCACATGTTTTAATGTTAACCCTGTAAAAGGGAGATTTCAGTGAATGACGCTGGACACAGTGTTTCCTCTCTGTCAGCAGCCATAAGAATTTACTTTCAATTTCAATTTAAACAATTACATAGTTGCATTCAACTGTTCAGTTTTCAATATAACATTTCAAACATTTCTTTTGTCATATAAACATAGAAGTACATACTATTTTGTTTTGTTTTTTATAAATGTCCATGAACTTTGAATGTAAACAAAATAAACAAAATGCAATCATTTTAGTTCTCTTAGTATTCAAAACCCACTGAAAACACAAAACGTTTTCTTTTAGCACAATTAATATTCCAAAGCCATTGAAATACAATCATTTTCTCTTAAACACACAGCTACAGGCATAATTGCACAATGCATGCATCATGGCCACGTATTGTAGCTGCATTTTGCACTGAAACAAAACATTGATCATTCAACCAAAATAGTACTTCCAAAACACTCAAAATTCGGCCACAATGTTTCTCAAACTATAAATACAACATCATGACAACATATTCAGTCATTCATGAGCAGAATACCCATTTTATACCTGTAAAAGGGAGATTTCAGTGAATGACGCTGGACACAGTGTTTCCTCTCTGTCAGCAGCCATAAGAATGAAACAACAGGTCCGCGCGATCTCACTAGCTCCCTCTGCAGGCAAGACCAATCGATCGCCCACCATCAAGTGTGAAGTAGTAGATTGCAGATACACTGATCTATATTTTTATGCTGGTCTTTTTATCTCTTTCATATGACGTGTTTGGCTTCATTTAATGCCACAAAATGCTTTCTATTTAAGTTGTCAGTTTTATTTGCTTTAAGCAGTCATGAACTATAACATATTTGTTAAATGAATTGTCCATGTGGATCATTGCTGATGATCACATTGCTGATACTAACACTCTATCACACACTCCCCCGCAAAATTAGATGTCGTCCCGACATCACACTTGCGAACCAAAGGTTCTCAACCTGGTACCAGTTTCTTGAACTAAACAGTCAAAACCCTATTGTCTTTCTAGTACCCCTGCTGTAGGAAGAAGGGTTGGTACATCTGGAATGGGTTTGGCCATATGGGCATGGGTTGTACTTGTCTATATTGGGGTTGATAAAACACTTGGTTGGCATGTGCTGTACTATAGCAAGATGGGATGCCTAGTTGGTCATAAGTAAAGATTTTAGGGGCGTGTCTTTCTCTACTTGGCCTGCCCTGTACATGTTCTCCCTCATCTTCACTTGAACCTGGACATGGGGATACTGGGTTCCCATAGTGGGCTTCTTCCACTGTTTGCACATCGTCATACTGATTTTCATCCTCCAGCAGCACATAGTCATCGTGTGTTTCAGTCTCCTCCGTGGTTATTACCGGTCTTTCTCCAACCATCGTCTCATCAGCACACCCAGTAGATGTTCCTTGATCACTGTCCTCCTGTGTGTCACTGCCACCATGCCCCACATCCCTTCCTGCATCGCGCACTTGGCGCTGCACCACTGGCTCATAATAGAAACCCCATTCATCATTGTCACATTCCTCTTCCTGGCTTGTATTTTCTGCAACTGTCTTTGTCCTTCCTTCCTTTTCCTTAGGCGCTGCTTTTGGCTGGACTTCCAACGGTAAGTAATCACATGGTAGCAATAAGTTGCGGTGCAAAATTCTCAATTTCCCTTGTCCATGCTCAGGCTTAACTTCGTAGACTGGGATGTCATTCCCAACCTGGCGTACCACCACATGGATGTGATCTTCCCAATGATTTCGAAGCTTTCCAGTGCCTCCTCTTGGTGTCAGATTTCTGACCAAGACACGATCACCGGGATACAACAGTGAGCTTCTCACTTTCTCATCATAGTGTCTCTTACTTCTGTCTGTCGCTGTCTTTGCGTTCTCCTGCACAATTTCATAGGCCTCCTGCATTTCTCTCTTCCATTTCTCCATGTATAGGCGATGGTCTGCTTTCCGTGCTTCAGAGGTAAGACCAAACAGGAGGTCAATGGGTAACCTTGGGGACCTTCCGAATAGAAGGTAGAAGGGGGAGTAACCTGTGACTTCGCATCGTGTGCAGTTATATGCATAGATTAGCTTGTTCAGGGATTCTTTCCAGTTCGTCTTCTGCTTATTGGTTAGTGTCTTTAACATTTGCAGCAATGTCCGGTTAAAGCGTTCGACTTGCCCGTTTCCCTGCGGGTGATAAGGTGTCGTCCGCGATCCTGCTATGCCACAGTTCTTTTTCAGCTGGGCGAAGAGCTGATTCTCAAATTCGCCACCTTGATCATGGTGGATTCGTGCTGGCATGCCAAACTTCAGGGCGTAATCGTTGAATATCCGCTCAGCAACTGTTTTGGCAGACTTGTTGGTAGTGGCATAAGCCTGTGCAAAACGAGTAAAGTGATCAACAATTACCAATATATATTCATAACCACCTTTACATTGGTCCAAGTGGAGGAAATCGATTGACACAAGTTCAAATGGCTGTGTGGTGATAATATTGGTAAGGGGTGCTCGTGTTTCTCTGCTTGGGCTCTTCTGCTTCACACATGTACAAGTTCTAGCCACATAATGTTCAATCTCCTTCTGCATGTAGGGCCAAAAGAATCTGTCTCTGATCAGTGATGTTGTTCGATCAATGCCTTGATGGCCCATATCATCATGCAACTCCTTCAATACAGTAGCTTTATACCTAGCAGGCAGTACAAGCTGTGTTTTGTTTGATGTTTTCCTGCGGAGTATGCCATGCTCATCAACATGAAGTCTTTCCCATTCACGGAGTAGGCACTTGCTTGGTTTACTGAGGGTATTTATTGCATGTCCTGGTGGCTTGCAGTCCTTCAGTTTGTACTGCCTTATTGGACCAATAATCTCATCATCCTGTTGTGCTTGCTGAATCTTCTTAACTGAGAGTGGTCTGTTCGTATCGTCACTCAATGCCGCACATTGAAGATCGGTAAGTATAGAGCAGACCCACGGTGAGTTGGACTCTTGAGTTTCAACAGCTTGCGTTGTTGCTGCCACACAATCTGACGTCAACTCTTCTGTACACTGTTCCATCACCTTCTCAATATCCAAGGGCATTCTCGACAGACTGTCAGCATCCACATTTTCTTTCCCTGGACGATATCGGATAGTAAAATGGAAATCAGCGAGCTCCGCTACCCATCTATATCCAGTTGCATTGAGCTTGGCACTTGACAGGACATAAGTGAGTGGATTATTATCAGTGAAAACAGTGAAAGTTGGTGCATAATACAGGTAATCCCTAAATTTTTCTGTGATTGCCCACTTCAAGGCTAGGAATTCCAACTTCCCTGAGTGTAAATGATAATTCCGTTCAGCAACGTTCAGTGTTCGGGAGCCATAGGCTATCACCCGGAGTTTACCTTCTTGTTTTTGATATAGAACTGCCCCGAGCCCTTGGTTTGATGCATCGGTATGGAGCACAAATGGTTGCGAGAAGTCCGGGAACGCGAGGACTGGTGGCTCAACAAGGCAGTCTATCAGCCGCTCCAATATGGCTTGATGTTCTTCAGTCCAGAAAATTGGTTTGTTTGACGGCACTCCTTTACCCTTTTTCGTCACCCGTCTGGCGTTTGTCTTAGGTTGTGGCACATTGTTGTCTTCCGTTTCTTTTAGCAAGTCATAAAGTGGCCCTGCAATACGGGAAAAGTCCTTTATGTATTGTCGATAGTAGCTTAGTAGTCCCATGACCGCTCGTAGCTCTCCGACGTTGCAGGGTTTCTTGTCTTTTAAGGCTCGGACAGCAATAGTATCAGCTGGGTCGACTTTGCTACCCTCCGCCGAGACAACTCTTCCCAGATAACGCACCTGTCGTTTGAACAACTCACACTTGCTCGGTTTTAGTTTGATCCCGTACTTTCTCAACAGCCGAAGCACTCTTCTGACATGATTAACATGATCCTCAAATGACTCACTGTAGACAAGTGTGTCGTCCAAATATGGGATACAAATGTTGTCTCGCACATCTTCCAAACACTCCTCCATACAGCGCTGAAAGACTGCGGGTGCATTCATCAAACCGAATGGGATTCTTATCCATTCGTACAGACCCCATGGAGTCACAAATGCAGTCAACGGCCTACTCTCTTCATCCACAAAGCCCTGATGGTAGGCCTTTCCTTGATCTAGCAATGAGAACCACGAGTTGCCACCAAGACTGTCAAGGATGTCCTGCACTCGTGGAATGGGTTGCCTATCAGGGTGAGTCTTTTTGTTTAGTTCTCTGTAGTCTATGCAAAGGCGAAGGCTGCCATCCTTTTTCCTTACGCAGACAACCGGTGAGCTATAAGGTGAGTTGGATTTCTTCACCCACCCTTGTGCAATCAAATTGTGCAGGTAGTCTTTCATCTCTTTGTATAATGGCTTCGGCACTGACAAGTAGGTACGCGCCACCGGCTCCATATCTTTCAATGATATGCTCAACTTCAATTTCTCTACACATCCAATGTCATCATCTGATTCCGAGAAGGATGAACATTCTTCAGAAAGCATATTCTGGACTATTTCTCGTTCAGCCTCACCCAAGTGGCTAAGGTTAATTGGTGGACTCCATTTAGTGTCAGCAACCAGCTCACCCTCTGCATTCACTTGACTCACTGACACTGAAGGTTGGTGCCTGGGCTTCTCTAAAACAGTAGCTGGATACACAGCCTGCACCTGCTGTAACGTGCCCACAACAGTTCTCCCTGCCAACTCAATATCATGATCAGTGGGGTTTTGAACATCGAGGACGATGTAAGGTGAGGCCCCACTTCTGAGGGTTACCAAAGTCTCACAAAACTCTAGGCCTTCAGCCCACTGAGGATTTATATCAGGCTCAAATACAAGCGTGGTAGTCTTTTGCAATGGCCATGTCTGTGCTTTACAATTAATCTGAACAGAGGTGTGTTTGGGGACAGTTACTTTCTCTTTTGTTGTCCTCACAACATAGTCACATGACTGTTCTGCAGTAACCAGGTCAATGAATGCTGTGACATTTTCTCTCTCAAGACTTGGAAACGCTGCTCTCAATGTTTCATGCAAATGTTCTCTTTTCGAAGGGTCAAGTTGTTCTGTAGTGCTGTTCTTTACTATTTCCTCAATGACATTAAAGCCTAGGATGGGCTGTGAAAGACATCCACCTTTCATCACTAGCATGGGGACAACAAGTTCTGTAGGGTCAGTTCCCTCTGCGGCTAATCCGAAAGTGACCTCAATGAACCCCTTATATGGCATTTTCCCTCCATTAGCTGCCGTGATCCTCAAACCTTCAGGGGCATCCAGTAGTTCAGACACATCTCTTAATTGTGCATGTGGCAAGTTTGTGTTTTTCCACTCTTCATCAACAATACAAACTTGGGAACCTGTGTCCCATAATGCTCTGGTTTTAAGACCTTGTATGTAGCATTCAACAGTACAACGTTTTCCAACCAAACCAACAAGACGAGGACGGCTGTCTTCTTTCTCTGTGCAGGCAGAATTTACTTTTGGGTGAGAGTGCTGGTTGCACCATTTTCTATGTCTTGGCCAATGCTCAACTTGACAAGTTTTTGAACAGTAAAAGTCATTTTTACATGCTGCACACCTCATAAGCATTAGGTCTCTCTCAGGGACACCACAATTTGAGCAATGCGGCTGGGACATTACACTGCTGCTGGTTACTCCCAGTCCCGTGGACGTAACCCTTGCCCGTTTAAAGGACCCTCTTGGTCTTGCCTGGGTCCTCTCACCCTGCAGCCTGCGATGAAATGTTCACTACTACCACATCTGTAACAATGGGTGCAATATTCATTTCCACTTTGCTGACAGCCGACACATCTGTTCCGACGGCCCCGATTGTGGGTCGGGGTTTGCTGTGGTGAAGACCTTTGCTGATACTGAGCTCTATCTTCTCGGCGTCCTTGGGGAGGCCAGTAGTGTTGTGGGGGGTACTGGAATTGGGGAGGGGGATGGCATTCCTGTGCTACTGGGGAGGCCAAATACTGTGTCTGTGCTGGGTTAGGTTGGCGGATTGACTCTTTGATTTGTGCAACCTCAGCTCCTATGTTCTTCAATAATGCCATGTCAGAACGCATTTCTTTTAATTGGCTTAGTACATCAGGATGAGTTTTGTTGCTAGATTCCGTATTGGAATGTTTTTTTTTATCTGCGGCGGTGTCATCAGACTGGACCGTGTGCACTGAGGTTGATCTCTGGTGGGTAAGTAGTTTCTTTTTATCCTGTCTTTCGGTTTCATTTGCACATGCAATGTTTAGCTTTTCAAGAAGTAGCTCATCACTAGTTGTTGTTTGTTGCAGATAAGGCTGAAGGTCGCTTCTAATGCTATCATTTTGCAGGCCTGTGAGAACAGTATGGAGAAACATGCTCTGTACAAGGGCAGGATCATATTTTAGACCAGACTCTGCTTCCTGTGAAGCAAATAGTATTTTTTGTCTTAAATCTAGGGCACGGATAAGGAAGTTTTGTGGTGTTTCCTTACTACTTTGGACCTCTGATGTGAGCTGTTTATACAATTCTGTTGCCCCCTTTTCTTGGTAGTGGGACCTGAGAATTCTTCTTAAAGTAGGTAGTGTGAGGTTGATTTTTCCCTCCAGGTAACTACGTAATTGTAAACCTGGTGCAATTGCCCTGATCACTGCATCGACTATTTCAATTTCAGGAAATCCTTTGTTGGTCCCTTGCTCAATTTGGTGGGCTAGACTAGAGAAGGTGAGTTTATCTTTTTGCCCTGGTTCACCAATCTGTCCTGATATTTTAAATTCTCTATTCCACTGCAAGGAAACATGCGGTTGCATGGCAGAGGCCAGATCCTGCTTAGCAATATTATCCTCCACCCCCCCACTGTTTTTATCGGGTCTTTGGTTTGATTTGTCCTGTTGTTGTGATAACGCTAATTTCAATTTTAGCATCTCTAGTTCTTTTTGCAACCTCTCAGTTTCGGAGGGTTGAACACCCTGTTTTTGCTCTGATCCCGTCTTTTCTGCAGCAGGGAATGATTGTTCACTCATTTGTTCACCCTTTTGTAGCTCAGTTATTTTATCTTGCAGCCTCAGTAGCTCTGCCATGCCCTGGTCCTCAAGTGTAAGTAACTCTTCTCTCTCTAAATGTCTCGTGACATGGGCAATGAGAGCAGAGCGACTTTTCCCTTTTATCGTTTCAAACTTTGGACCAGCAATTAATAGAAAATCACAAATCTCAACCAAATCCTCTCTTCTCAATGTATATAGAGAACCACCAATTTCTAATTTCAACTCCTCTAGTGCTGAGGAATCAATTTCTGTGTCAGACATTTTAGTCCCTGACCTGTGGAAAGTGTTAGTGTGACAAAATACCTTTTATTTGTAGGATAGACCACACTGTCTTCTGACCTGTGGATGTCAGTTTGACTCAAAATCTTCTCTCCACAGAATAGGCAACACAGTTCTTAGGCCTGATGATTCTGTGGTATAGGATCTTCTCTCCACAGAATAGGCAACACAGTTCTTAGGCCTGATGATTCTGTGGTATAGGATCTTCTCTCCACAGAATAGGCAACACAGTTCTTAGGCCTGATGATTCTGTGGTATAGGATCTTCTCTCCACAGAATAGGCAACACAGTTCTTAGGCCCGGTGATTCTGTGGTATAGGATCTTCTCTCCACAGAATAGGCAACACAGTTCTTAGGCCTGATGATTCTGTGGTATAGGATCTTCTCTCCACAGAATAGGCAACACAGTTCTTAGGCCCGGTGATTCTGTGGTATAGGATCTTCTCTCCACAGGATAGGCAACACCGTTCTTAGGCCCGATGATTCTGTGGTATAGGATCTTCTCTCCACAGAAACGGCCAGAAACGTTCTTTGACACGTAGGTGCTGGTGTGATGCGGTACCGTCTTGTAAAGCTGCCAAGAAGGTTCTCTGACACGTAGTTGTCGGCGTAGTATGTTAGCTTTTCTTTGCAGAGTAGATGGCTCAGCTTGTGGACCCGTGGACACTAGTGTGGTGACGGTTTTCTCTTTGCAGTAGACACAGCTTTCCTGGCACCAGCGGTTGACCTCAGATTGCATACATGTCCCTCTACGCAGTTGCTGGACCACCACACATTATCGTCCACCTTGGTTGGTTGTAGATGAGAGATGGCTGAATGTTGGTCGGGGGTGGCTATCTTAGACAGCTGGCCCTCGTCGCATTCATCCCGGACGAGCCCCCAAATGTTAACCCTGTAAAAGGGAGATTTCAGTGAATGACGCTGGACACAGTGTTTCCTCTCTGTCAGCAGCCATAAGAATTTACTTTCAATTTCAATTTAAACAATTACATAGTTGCATTCAACTGTTCAGTTTTCAATATAACATTTCAAACATTTCTTTTGTCATATAAACATAGAAGTACATACTATTTTGTTTTGTTTTTTATAAATGTCCATGAACTTTGAATGTAAACAAAATAAACAAAATGCAATCATTTTAGTTCTCTTAGTATTCAAAACCCACTGAAAACACAAAACGTTTTCTTTTAGCACAATTAATATTCCAAAGCCATTGAAATACAATCATTTTCTCTTAAACACACAGCTACAGGCATAATTGCACAATGCATGCATCATGGCCACGTATTGTAGCTGCATTTTGCACTGAAACAAAACATTGATCATTCAACCAAAATAGTACTTCCAAAACACTCAAAATTCGGCCACAATGTTTCTCAAACTATAAATACAACATCATGACAACATATTCAGTCATTCATGAGCAGAATACCCATTTTATACCTGTAAAAGGGAGATTTCAGTGAATGACGCTGGACACAGTGTTTCCTCTCTGTCAGCAGCCATAAGAATGAAACAACAGGTCCGCGCGATCTCACTAGCTCCCTCTGCAGGCAAGACCAATCGATCGCCCACCATCAAGTGTGAAGTAGTAGATTGCAGATACACTGATCTATATTTTTATGCTGGTCTTTTTATCTCTTTCATATGACGTGTTTGGCTTCATTTAATGCCACAAAATGCTTTCTATTTAAGTTGTCAGTTTTATTTGCTTTAAGCAGTCATGAACTATAACATATTTGTTAAATGAATTGTCCATGTGGATCATTGCTGATGATCACATTGCTGATACTAACACTCTATCACACATGCGCCATGCGTAGCCTCGCGATGTGTTTTGTATAAGCACTGCGCCGGCATATAGCGGCACCATTTGATCCCCGACTGTGGCTGTGGGAGTGGGACGTGATTTAAAGTGACGGTAGCCGTACTTTATTTTTCTTTTGCCCCACCAAACCTTTCCACCCTGTCTGGGAGGGGTGAAACCGGCTTATTAGTGGGGGGGACCCCTATACCTGCATGTGCACGTGCACATGCGCGTGTTATGGCCTACGTAACACATATAAAGAGACCGACGTGTGCAAATAACATGTTAAATTGTGTGTGTGTGTGTGTGTGTGTGTGTGTGTGTGTGTGTGTGTGTGGTGTGTGTGTGTGTGTGTGTGTGTGTGTGTGTGTGTGTGAACTGGCAAAACTTTGGTCAAAATAACAATCATTCTCCATTTTCTAATTATGAAAAATTATGTAATTCAGATGTTTAAATATAATTTAACTCTCATTAGGGTCCATTTGGTTTCATTTTAGAGTTACAGATCTATAAGGGTCCAGGTGCTGGGGACTGTCATGTGATCTACCTGCACAGCCTGTGTGATCTACTGGTAGATCACCATCTACCTTTTGGGCAGCTCTGGTGTAATGCATGTGAAAGTGAGTGCTGCTGGAATTCCCCCAACCTGAGCCCTGTCAGCTGCCCTCTAACGACGTGGCTCGCCTGAAAGCCAAACAATAAGAGGTGCCTTAATCAGTACAGGTTCTGGCTTCTGTTATATGCGGTCTGAGGGGGGAAAGTAAAAGGTGAACAGTGTTGTCAAAACATTACTTAAACAGTCAGTTGTTACTTACTACTTATTACTCTACAAAAAGTAATAAAGTTACACTACTTATTCCAAAGGTAAGTAGTTACGTATTACTTAAAAGGTAATAGAGGCTACTTTACACTGCATTATTCTTAAACATTATAACAGTAACCTGAAACTTTCTAGGCGCCTTGAAAACACTGTTTGTAAACCGATTAGTTTAAAAACAGAAATTTAACTCCTACTCCCCTCCACTCCATTGGCTCATTATGAAACTGCTGGATTGGTTAAAACGCTGCCTCACCCCTCACAACCCCCCCCCCCCCCCCACACACACACACACACACACACACACACAGGACGAAGCAAGTGTCTGTCTGCAGGGAAACGGCTGCAGCATCAACGTAGAAGCAACAAAGGCAACATATATAGCTTATAGCTATAGATCCATTTTGATTTTTGGCTAAGAAGATGTCTCTATTTCCTTTAAATATTACTTTTTTAACATATATTTTTTGCCAAAGGTATGGCATTTCACAATTACGTTACAAGTTACTGGAAGGTACTCCTGTTACTTGACAACACTGACGTTGAATTCATATCAACATTTTATATAGGCTTGAAACGCTCTCTCAAACGGAAACAAATATTGTTTTGCAGGAACTGGTGTTGTTCTTTGTCTAGTCACTGAGGTAAAACTTTCACTTCATCGTTATATCCAACTGAAATAATAACGGACGCCGTTGGGGGAATATCCCCAGTCAGGTGATGATTACACCCACCCACACACGCACACAAGCAGCATGGTGGGTTTGTATAGGGAGGGACACTCCACTATTGTCCTACAACCAAGAGAATCCAGTTCCCCTTGTCCAACTGTTAGCACATTTTAAGACACTTTGGAATTCACCTTATAGCAGAACGTCCACACACATGCACGCAACAAACACACGCACACAAACACACTCGCATGTGCCAAACCACCATGACCTCTACAATCCTTCCCTATTCCCAACTCTTTTTTTTTTTCAGGAGCGGCAAAATCCTTTTGCGACCTCGACCTAGGTTGCGACCCCTTTACACTTGCTTCCACTGGCTAATGCCCACCTCACCCAACATTTTTCTAAATAGGGCGCAACATCCCCCCCAAAACAGACAATTTTAAAATGGTTGCGACCTTTTTATGTTAGGTTATGTTTCGTAGCTGATGACCGACTGACCGACCGTCACAATAGCTTGGGAAAAAGGAAAAAAAGTTTGTGAAACGGTTTGCGACGTTTTGGGGAAAAAAACGTTTTGTTAAACTGTCGCAACAGTTTGGGAAAAAAGTATCTTGTTTTGTAAAACAGTTGTGCAGTTTTGGGGGAAAAGGAACTTGTTTGTGAAATGGCTGCGATGTTTTGGGAAAAAGGAACTTGTTTTGTAAAACGGTCATGACCGTTTGGGTGAAAAGGATCTTGTTTTGTAAAACAGTAGCTAAGGGTTGGGGGAAAATGTATCTTCTTTTGTGTTGTAAAACGTTTCAGCCATGATTGGAAAAAGGAACTTGTTTGTAAAGCAGTTGCGACAGTTTGGGGTGGGGGGGTCACGACGATTTGGGAAAAAGAATGTTTGTCCAAAGGTCGTGACTGGTTAGCGTCCGTCAGGACCTGGTTAGAGATTGCTTAAAAAAATAGCCACGACCTAGGTCGAGGTCGCAAAAGGATCTGGCTGTCTTCTCCCCTTTTCTTCCACAACCGAGTTCCACAGATTGCTGTCTAGGAGCGGATGTAACATTTCCCAATTGGAAGGGCGTCATCGCCTGTGGCACGAAGCGACACAGGCGATGATGATGAAGCCCCCCCCAATAACATCCCCCCCCCCCCCCCCCCGTAGTGTTTCAAATCATTTTAAACATATGTACTTTGAAATATCTTGGGCTTTGCTTGCCATCATGTTTGGTGGGGCAGCCTGGGCATTTAGGGGGGCATTCCCCCCCCATGCCCATGCCTAGATCCGCCCCTGTTGCTGTCTATTGCAGGATTCCTCTATCTCCTCCCTGAGTCCTTAACCCTG
Source organism: Benthosema pterotum (assembly GCA_039105355.1). NCBI lineage: Eukaryota > Metazoa > Chordata > Actinopteri > Myctophiformes > Myctophidae > Benthosema > Benthosema pterotum. The sequence continues at coordinate 32,306,792 of CM076978.1, read as the reverse complement.
GTTCCTTCACCTTGGGGGGAGAGGAGAGAGAGGGGGGGTGTTGAGAGAGGCAGCGATGAAAAGCAGCCCCCCCGGAGGGGTTTCCTATTGAAGCGCACATACACAGAGGGCCTTTGGGGGGGGCTAGGGGGGAGCAGAGCGTTCTGATCTAACATATCGTGGACCTACAGAGGCGTTGGAAGAAGGAGGAGGAGGTCCCCCATGAGAAAGAAAAGGGCTGCTGCCTACCGCTGCTGCTGCTGCTATCTCGCTTTTTTCCGAAAGAGAGGAGAAAAAAAAACATCATCATCCACCACCCTTTGTGTGTGATCGACCGCTCCTACGCCCACATCTAGCCTTATATATATCGTACGTGTCGGCCATGTCTTCTTCTCTTCCTCGCCCCGGCCAACCGCCTCCTCTCCTCTCCCTCCTCCCTCCCTCCCCGCCGCTCCGTTTCCGGGCCTCCGCCTGCACCTCTGTCCCTCGTGCCGTCTCATGAGGCGTTTGGGTCCCGCTTGATCTGTTTTTGTGTGTAGCTGTCTTTTGAACATGTATTTTATTTTTTATTTTATGCGTGTCAGTGTGTCAGCTGTTGGCTGGTTTAAGTTAAGTTCTGCTTTACTTTCCACCAGGGCCAGGCGATGTGATGTGAGATCCTGAAGTGACCCTGCGTTTGTTTATAATATTTAAGAGAAGTATTTCTCAAAATTAATTATTCCTTGTGCGAGGAGGGCGAGCGGAAGTACAGTAAAGCGATCGATTCGCAGTCATCGACTGTCTGATGACGACATGATGGTAAAAACAGACGGCACCCCGCCCCCCCCCCCCCAGGCCAAAATGATTTCAGGTTAGGCCAGGCTATCGACTGTCGGACATCGACCATCCCTCGAAGTCACTGATTAGTCGGTAAGGTGATGACGTAATGGTGACATAATTAATTTTACCCCACAAGGTATTCATAACGCTCTGAGTTACAGTAAATCCATTGAATCATATCGACTCCTGTCGCTGATATATACAGCATATATGACCCCTCGCGACCTGGGCTAAGTCTTTAGGGAAGTTTTCGTTTTATTTTTTTTGTCGTTTTGTCATGTGAGAGCTGAACCTATACATAATCTCTCGGCCGATTCCTACAATTCACACATTTGTAGTTTGTAGACTTGTTTGCTTGTCATCATGTTTTCTACCCATATTACGCTTGTATGTTTGTCTGTCAGTGTCACAACCTCATGCATTCATTATAGCTCCTACAAGTTGATAATGTCTATTTGTGGCGCTCTAACCCTATGTTTTAACAATAGGTGACGATGGACAGATGATCTTTCCTGAACTCCATTATGTGTCTAAGGCAGCCGGTGATCCTGGCGATAGCAGCCGGACAGGCGATGGTCGATACTTGGGCGATTCAGCCAATGAAATTCAAGCGCCACTCGCATCGCAGCGGTTTTCACCACCGGCTGTTGAAACGTAGGGTAACGATCTGATAATCTATACTGAAGTTACAGTGAAACAGAAACGGTGGGCATTGTATTATGAATCTCACCTGAAACGCTGCGGCTTGTGAAGTTTCCCAACCAATCGGAGGCGTCGCATCCCTCCAGGCTATGGAGTCGTTGCTATGCAGCATCGTTTGTAAACAAAAGTGACAAAGCGGTGTGCAGCAAAATCAGGGGTTTATTTCTTTATTCTCTGTACACAATCTGCATACATATTTTAGCATGACGATGAAGTTTAAACTGGAATAGTACACTGTCGATGTCTCAGTGTGAATGAGAAAAAAAAATGGGACTAGTTTGACATCAGAACACAGGCTGTGTTTGGAGGACAAACCACAGCGATGGGAAACAAACTGTGAGAATGATTTTTATTGGCTTTTACTGCTTGGTGTAGGCCTGGAGACGTTTTCGTTTTCATTTGATACAAATATAGTTAAATATAGCCTACCCATATATTATGTCCATGAGTGTGATCTAAAAGTGTAAAAAAACGTATTTTTCTGATTATTATAAGTAAACAGTAGTCACATTTCACATGACATGAAAAAAACTGTTTTGGGACGAGTTCCACATCAGTTTCTCATTAATTTCTCAATAGTAATTAATTACTCAATAATTGCTTATTGTTTTCCATGATATGTTCCAATGACCTCGGTTGTTGTAAATCTGCAATAAAAATTAAGTTTGCTTTGATTAGATTTTTTGATATATTTCCTTCATCATGGCAGCGAGACAGGCAGCGTGAGTTGTGGATGAGTGGCATCTGCTCTGTTTCCGCCTATATCTTTTGTTTCTCATGCGTGCGTGACACGTCTATTGACACACAACCGCCTCTGTCAATCTATCTGTCTCCTGATGTATACAGTATTCCCAGCCATATATCCAGCCTATTTCCCTCTCTCTCTCACTCATCAGCACCAGGGCCGGATCTAAGCATGGGTATGGGGGGTAATGCCCCCCTAAATGCCTTGACTGCCCTACCAAACATGATGGCAAGCAAACAACCCACATTTCAAAGATATTTCAAATTAAATTGCTTATATTTAAAATTATTTGAATCACTACTACTGCTACTGCAACTAGAATTGTGCCACCACTAAACCAACACGATTTCATTATTCAAACCTTTCAGACCTTCAACTTTTTGCATGTGTTTGCCTTTTGCAACGTAACGGATATTGGTGCTTACTTGCCTAATATCACGATATGCCTACTTGCCTAATAACACGATATGAATGTTGTGGGTCACAGAACTAAAGAATTTAAATGAAAACGGTATGGGGGCGATGAAGCGTCACGGGCGATGAAGCTGCTCATGCCATTTTTGCCTGACCCCCCATTGGAAAATGTTACATCCGGGCCTGCTCAGCACACACACGCACACACGTGTGCACACACGCATACACCCCAAACTTCTAACCTTCCACACCCAGTTCTTCATCCTACAGTTAAATTCCCACAGCCAGTTTGCATCGCCGCAATCGGGCCATGAGCGATTGTTGTCGGTTCAGCGGTGCCGCGTATATGTGCACGCGTATTTATACAAACAACGACCAATTCACCTCCCCGGGTTCAATGCCGCCGCTCCTCATAAATAACGGCCAAAGTTCTGCGATGAAAATTGTGAGCTCTTTTTTTAAGAAACGGAGACAAAAGAAAGAGAGAAACGGAAAAGAAAAAGTGAGGAGCCCTCTGAATGGTTTCCAAGCAACAGTTTTTAGTGCAGGGCGCAGCGAGAGGAGCCGCGGGTGGGTTCGCCAGTTTTTCCCATGTTCCCCCTCTCTCTCTCCCTCTCTCTCTCTCTCCCTCTCTCCCTTCGTCTCCACATTCTCCACCTCAGGAATTTGACCTCCGCAACCTAACCCAATACGTCTGGATTTACCCTCCCTTTCTGACACACTATCACAGCGCACTGTAATCGAAAACCCCTCTTTTTTATGAGAGTAAATCTCACTCCCCCTCTCCTCTCTGTCCGTACGTATTGGGATGGCATGCACGCCCAGTGCGATGGCTGCTCCCCCGCAGTGCGTCTTTAGGTGTAAAGGTGCACGTCGGTTCATGTTTTGCGATTTGGCGACGTCGTTTGCTCGCGTTCGATCTGAAAGGCCTTGAATTCTGCGGCAACAAAAGCGGCAGCGGAAGGTCATCCTGAGCGTGATATTACACTGTTGTGTTTAACGGGTCTGAGGATGTCTCCTTTTTGTGGAAACTCACCAATCTTTATAGGAAGCAGAAATAAAGAAATAAAAGCAGAGAGAGAGACAGAGAGAGATTTACACATTTTTTGGGCTGGAGGGACTAACAGTACAATGGACTATAATTATGAGAAGAAAGACTTTAACGGGCACTAATTAGAGATGTTATTTACTCATCTCGGCAGACGGAGACACTCCTCCTGACAGCTTGGAATGCAAATGATCAATTACGGCCGAAGCACTTGATAGACAACAACACGGGCGAGGATGGGAGAGTCTCCACCTGCCAGCCATAAGGCTGTCTAGCAACACTATAGAATGTTTACCGCAATATGTATATGAATTAATATGCACTCTGTTGCTATATGTCAGTGTTGTATTTGTCGACTAACACTAAAGAGTAAGTTGACTAAGCTTTTTGATATTTAGTCAATATTTATGATCCGGTGATCTGCGGACCACCAGTGGTCCCCAGCTAAATTGATGGAGAGTTGATTAAACGGGTGTAACTCTTTGAGAGCGTAAACATGAAACCAGTGGGGCTGAAATGTCCTCAATTCGTGGACCGTGGCTCAATTTCTGAACGAATAGTGGGCCCTGGTATCAAACTAGTATTGGGGTCTGTGGGGCTGAAATGTCCTCAAATGGTGGTCTGTGACTCAAATTCAGAATAAATAGTGGGCCCTGGTATCAAAAAGGTTGAAAACCCTTGATGTAGTCTATGTCTGCACTGCATATTCAAACCTAAAATGTATCTGACTTAAACTAAAAGATCTATAGAGTAAGATTAAACTGCTAAGACCAAATGACTAAGACAGAATAAGATTATTATTGTTTCAACTTGTAATAAAAATGAATTTGACTAAAAAGGACTAAAAGACTAAATGTGTGTTCTTCCAAAGTCTTAAGACTAAATCAAAACAACAACATATGTAGTATGTGCACAATTTCACTATTAGTCTACATGTGTCATAGCTGCTACTAAGGGACATCTCTTACTTGTACAAGAGACTGTAACATTCACAAATGCCTTCCTTACAGAAATGGTTCCTAAACCTTTTTCCATGTCAGGGAACCCCACATGTACACCAATTAGCCCTCTTGGACCCCCATTTGAAAAAATAATAGAGACCCCTGTAAGAGTAGATTCTGACGGCTCTACAGTATAGCAGTGATTCTCAAGCTGTTTATAATTACAGCACTGTATGTATCCTGGCTTCAGATGCCAGTGTTGTGACATGGCCGCCGGCCAGGCGAACCGGCTAATTAAGTTGTTTGTGATATATATACACATACATTGTGTCTCTGTTTACATATCATGACCTTGAATGTCGCTACTGTCTGGGGGAAAACTGTGTATATGCAAAACTGTTTCTGAGGCTAGACCTTTATTCAACACTCTTGCATGATCAAGTGATCATGATCAAGGATATACAAGGTTTAACTACAAGGTTTCTTCCCTAACAGGACAATACTGTACTTTCTCTCTATATCACATACTGTATGTCAAACTCACAGCCCACGGGTCAAATCAGTCCTGTAAATGAATTATCTCTGGCCTGTGGGATGATACTGAATTATTATTAGAACTGGTCCTGCACAAACTTTACTTTCTCAATCAATCAGTTTTTGGCGATGATCACAGAACAGGAAAATGAGCATTAATACATTTCAGTTTTTATTCCATGCAATTTCCTCTCTGCATTTATTTTGTGAGATTGACTTTTGGGGGTAATATTTTGCTGTTTGCTTGGGACGTCCTTGTTGACACCGCTGTGTAATTGAGTTTGACATCTCTGCACTGCTGACTTATACGTGTCTGATATCTGCTGTTAAATGTTCAGGAAGTCTTCTGATCTCTGGATTTACAGTATATAGTATACATTTTTTATACCATTTTGAAGATCATGGGAGCCAGGGAGCATCGCATGATTAACTCCGAATTGTAATCACATGCAGAGGCAAAACACTTTCACCTTTGGGATCTCTGTGTGGAATTTCTGCGTCAAACTGCTTTTCGATATTCACTACTGGTTACCTGTAATTGGCCCTGTTATAGGTCCCACTCGTGGTCATGTTTTTTTGTGCCCTTTGGTTGCTATTATCTGTTTGGACAAAAACTGGATATTTGTCTAATCTTTGCAAACTGATCATAAAAAACAGAAGGAGGCAGAAAGCAACTGGGGTGGTTGGTTGGGAAGCATTATTCATTATGAGAAGTTACATTCACGATTGTTTGCGTGTAACTCGCTAACGGCTGCGATTAACAACAAAGAGCAGAACGAGCCAAGATTGCCCATATCCCCTCATTCGCTTTGGATTGGGCGATAGGTCGATTTCCAGTTATGTAATCATAAACTGGAGGCCGTCTTTCTTAGCTTTTTGCCGATGATGTGGTCTTGACATTGGTCGCCTGGGGGGTAAGGATCAGGGCATCTCCAAAACTCCTCAGCAATTTTGGAGATGCCCTGATCCTAACCCCCCCATTGGTTCCAAGCAGGAAACCAATGGGTTGTGCAGTCCAGGGAATGAGGTATTACTGCTGCAGGACAGGTGAAGGAGTTTAACTAAAGTATGGTTCCTGAGTGAGTGGAGGACGGAGAAGGAGATCAGCCTGAGATCTGTCTACCAAGCAAATCTTCGGTCCATCTCTCATCTATGGTCATGGAGTGTGTGGGTCAATAATGATACAACTGGCTGAAATTAGTTTTCTCATGCAGGTTGCTGGCATCTCCCTTAGAAGAGATAGGGTGAGAAGCTCAGTCAGTGTCGTGAAAGACATCCGACTGAAAAAAGCCCCCCGGGGCAGACCAAGGGTTTACATTTCCAGTATATTGCAGAGACCACCTCGGGATGCCAGAGAACAAAGTTGCTAAATGTTGCACTTAAGTGGGAAGTCTGGAGCTGTTGCCCGTGCAACCCGACTATGGATAAGCAGATGAGGATAAATAGATGGATGGGCCCACTGTTGCAGTTTCTACGCAAAGTTTTGTATGCAATGCTTTGTGATGTGACACATTGTGAGCTTGTAGATCTGCTATGTAATGTATTTGAAAACCTGAAACGTGACATTCGGCAAAATAGAACTTTTACTTTGGTATAACACCTTGGTATTACACCTTTACTCAATTTTTCATTTCCATCCATTTACTCGCAATGTTAGTATTTCTACATTGCGGTATTGGTGCATTTACTTAAGTAAAAAAAAAAAACTGTATATTAGAGTACCTTTTCCACTACTGTGTGTGTGTGTGTGTGTGTGTGTGTGTGTGTGTGTGGGGGGTGTGTGTGTGTGTGTGTGTGTGTGTGTGTGTGTGTGTGTGTGTGTGTGCGCGTGCGTGCGTGCGTGTGTGCCTGTGCGTGCGTGTGTGCGTGTGCCTCGCCTGTGTGCCATCGCAGGGTAAATTGCGGAGGTGTACGGTGGAAGATTGGACAGAAGCCCATTGAAAGTACGGTACACACACCATCTGGACACACACACACACACACACACACACACACACACTGAAAACAAATGTGAAAGAGAAGGCGAGCTAGAGAGAGAGACGGAGGATGATGGAAGCGGAACTGTGGGTGAGGTTATGAAGCAGAATTTTAATTGGCAACCTTAAGATCACCACATTCAAGACACATTATGATCACAACGTGAGTTTTTCTCCACAGTAATATCCAAAACAGCAGCGCCGTTACCCATTCATATTTTATTAAACTAATCAATCAATGGAAGCTTCCCATATATGAAGTTCTCCATATTTTGGTCAATAATACCCAAATACACTTATGGAGTGTGGTGCACGCACATTTTTGCCCGGCTTACATAGTAATCTCTTCCATATATGGAGTACTCCATATGAGTTAGGAATACCAAATATGTGAGTCTATGACACACAAACAGACAGACAATTCGCAATAACTTACATGTGCAGAGCCATGCTGTATAATGGGTTAATGGTTATAAAAATGTATTTATTCCAGGTATTCTAGTTACTTTTATCAGGGTTAAAGGTCAAAGGTTAAAAATTGTCCAAAGCTTTTTAACTTGTTTGAATTCTAGCCTCCGTCGGGGGGTATTTACGTACGTATATGCCAATATCATAACCAATGGTATTTAAGGACGGAATAATGAACATTAGTCATGATGACCCAATGATGTAACCATCATTGCGTCTTCTGGGGTTGACTGAAGACCTGTTGTGGATGTCTAATCTCTATCCGAGTCCATGGCCCACAACTTGAACTTTATATAGCAGTCAACAGTGAAATGAACAGACTATCAAATGAGTTGAACTGCTTTCGAAGTCTAGCGGATGAAATCACGCACATTATTAGCTCATTTAACGCCATCACAAACCGCTCTTTCATCGTGCTTTCGCGTAACGCTACTGACATTAGCATTGGGTTGTTTTCTAGCCGGTGCGGTCAATAACACTGGAGCGTGTCACCCTGAACTGTGCTCCCACACACCCACGGCACGCCCACGCCATCCGTTTCTTTCAATCGCCCTCGGCAGAAATTTCTACTCAAAACGAAGCCTTTCTGATCGTCCAGCGGGATACGGGATCGACTGCCACAACGAAAGTACGGTAAAGCGTGTCTATGATGTGAACGCGTGCAATACTATCGTATCATATTCACGCCGGGCTGCGTGCTTGCATTCAAAGTGCACATTATCATCCGCCCATACGCATATGTGTATGAAAATAATGTGCGTGGAATGTTTTGTTATTTGCATTTGTGTTCCTGGGCTGTGCACACTGCACGCACTACGGTATATGCATATTTTGCACGTGTGTTTCCGCGCGCGCGCGCGTGTGGTGTGTGTGTGTGTGTGTGTGTGTGTGTGTGTGTGTGTGTGTGTGTGTGTGTGTGTGTGTGTGTGTGTGTGTGTGTGTGTGTGTGTGTGTGCGCGCGTGCGTGCGTGTGTGTGCGTGTGCGTGTGCGTGTGCGTGTGTGTGTGTGGGACCGAGGTGCAGAGGCTAGGGGTTGAAGCCAGCGTTACACGAGGCTGATGAGTGGATGGATGGAGAGCCTCCACACACGCGTAGTCGTGACTGCTCAGGCAGTTGCTGTAGGAGTATCTGACTAGCACTCATTCTGCTCTCTCTCTCTCCCTCTTACATAACGCTGGGCGCTGAAGAACACCCAGCGCTGATGTTCAGGGGGCGGGGGTAGCAGGTCAACTCTCTCCAACACCTCTGCAATTCCGTCTTCTCCGTCGGCCGGAAACCTCGCACGTCGTCGTCCTCCAAAGACGATTATGCACTGTGTTTGCTGCCGCTGCTGCTGCCGCTTGTAGATCCAACCCGGTTATTATTGAGTCACATAAAGCTTGTTGCTTTTCGACGATTTGCTATTTACAAAACCCCACAGGCGCTTCCGTGTTAACGCATCTGTATCTGCAAGCATGCAAGCTTTATATCTTATTTTATATGCTCTATCCCACGATTTTGCAACCCATTATTCGACGTGATGCCCATAGGCGCTACTCTAGCTACTGACCTTGTGCTTCCTTCTTGAATGAGGAGTCCGTTTCTAAGCACCCGCCTCGTTGTGAAGCCTGTTGATGTTTCCGAAAGTAATGCTTCCGTTTACAAATTCTGCCAATATTGAAGTGTGGAAATACAAGGTTTTCTGCCTGCAAGCAACATTACTCCTGATTTACATTTGGACTTGTTCTCTGTATGGCACACTAGCCGATCTACAGGTTCACAACCAGTTGCAGCATGATGCATTGTGAGCATACAGATCAATGCATGTTTTGGTACACATTTCTATACCCGCCCGTTGTTACTGTGCGTACTACTATGCCACATTGTGTTTATGCATCCGTGTCCATACATCTACAGTATATGTGCATTCGAGTGTGTGTCCACAAGTGAGTGTGTGGGCGGCTGGGAGCAATAATAGCTTGGCTGAATGTGAATGTGCTACTCTGTGTGTGTGTGTGTGTGTGTGTGTGTGTGTGTGTGTGTGTGTGTGTGTGTGTGTGTGTGTGTGTGTGTGTGTGTGTGTGTGTATTGTGTATTGTGTATTCTTTTCTTTCTTAATCAACTTTTCTGTTTATTTGTGTTTTCCTCTCTAAAAACTATAGAGACCAGTTATAACTGAACTGATCGATGAACTGGACCTATAGTTTCTCATTTTTGTGTACACTATTTGGAGACATTTGACCTGACCTTAACACATATACAATGCTTATAATAAATTGCTGTGCTTTCAAGCTGCATGCAGGAGCTTTTAATGCTAAGAGATGCCAAACATAAACTTAAGGGAACCACTGTGTTTAAGATAACTAAAGTAAGGACAAATGTCAAGGGGAGATCTGTCATAGGGTTTAAATTATGGAATTCATTAGCCAACAAGCTTAAATTATCAAACAACATAAAAACATACAAGACATTATTCAAAGAAAAGGCAATTAATGCATGTATAGCAGAATTGAACACTACAACAGTACAACAGTATTGATGTACTGTTGTATTGTCGCTCTATATAAAATATAAACCACTAAGTACACATTACAAAAACTGTTTATTAACTGTTTACTGTTCATGAATGCAAATCAATAATTTAAAATGTAGATGTATTTCATTTGTGCATATGGTATGGTGATTTATATTTTGTTTTCTTATATTAGCCTTTGTAAAAATGTGGGCAAAATACGCTTTGTGCTTCAGCCCATACCTTTTCCTAACATACAACAACAAGTAACATGTACATTGAACATCAAATCAGGAAAAAAATAAATTTTTTTTTAAATTGAACCTGATTTAACAACAGAGGCTGCAAAGACATACTTTCATTGTATGATCTTATCGCACCGTTTCACCAGTATTGGTAGTAGAAATGTTTTTGTATGCTGTCCTCTCATACCTTTTCTCTATAAGCACTGTGGGTACTTAGAAAAAGTGCTATGTAAATTTGAGCTATTATTATTATAAATAATATGATTGCACCGAAGCTGGAGGGTATATTGAAAAAGAGGGGGTGGTGAATTAAGCAGCGTACAAAACTGTGTAGGAATGAACGACATAAAAAGTGATGTAGCGAATTTGCATGGAGAGGTTGATGGTAAAACTGTTCGTCAAACTCCTGCGACTACAACTTCACCAAACTCAAAATGTCTTCACCCTGAGATGATTCAACCTTCAAATGGATGATTTAAAGGCATTATAGACAATTTTTACCCCCCAAAAATCTAAATAGATATATAGCTACTGTATGGTTTTTGTCTTTTCCTTCTATGTCACTTCTACTTTGATGCTGCAGCTTTTTCCCTGCAGCCAGACAGTTGCTTTGCCCTGCAAACTTTCCAGAACTTTGTTGTTATCAACAAATTATTTTCGTCGGGCTCATGACAAGGTGCATGGTGCTAGTGTCAGGGATGTCATGGTACCAGACTGGTCATGGTGGCGTCAACCTGTGTATGATACTCTGTTCATTTTACTAATGTTATGAAAATCTGGGAACAAAATCGTTACAAAAAAATCTTCACCAATGTGTTTCTAATGGTGTCTGTTCTGACATGTTCAGAAGCTCATTGCATTGTTTCATTGCGTTTCACAGATATCTATACCTAGCAAACCCAGTCAGGAGTGGGACGAATTAGTGACGTCCTCATTGTGGCCAGATCAAGGCAATCTAGTCAAATCTAACCCAGAATATCACCTGATTTCAACCAACACAAATCCTGTCTAGAGCTTGGCCGGTATATTGGTCGTACCAATATATCGGCCGATATATTGGCATCGCTATCAGTGATATCCATACCAATATATCGCCCGATATATATATGAATGGACGATATACCGGTTGATATATGCCTGCAACCGAAAATGAAAGAGAGAAAAGCAAGGTGTGTAATTATTTCACAAAAGTAAACGATGAAGTCACATTATTTAAATATTTTCAGTGTCGTAGTATTGTTAACATGAAAAAGAAAACAAATTTGAAGTTTAGAAGTTTTTCAAATGTATTTTATCTAACATCGGTCCAAGACATCGGGAACATCGTGTAGGTTTAAAAAAAAAATGTCTTGGATCTGGACACAATCAAGACGTTACTAATTCGTCACGGTCCGGACCGTGTTTGCTGCTGGGTATACCTGTATAATATTACAGACACAAATGAAAAATCCTCCACTCCAGCTTTTCAGTTTTTGTAGCCAACGCGCTGTGTGTAAAACATCGGCGCACATAACGACCATGGCTCCATCGCGAGATGTCTTAGTTACAGTATATTATTTTTTTCCTCTCTCTCTTTCCCTTGTCTCTAGGCTGTTACGATTATAACTACAGACCTGTAGGGACTCTTCGCCACCCCGGGAGTGCAGGGGGTGGGCGGGGGAAGGGGTAGGGGTAGGGGTAGGGGGGCGGGTTGGGGTGGAGTAGACCTGGAAGGGTTGGGGGGTTTGGGGGGGCCCGAGGCTCTCAGCAGCGCCCGTAGCTGAGAATAGAAGCCTCTATACTGTAGCTCGGTCGGGCCCCGGCGCCTCTGCAGCAGCAGCCCACCATCTGATGTTCTTTCTCATGCTCACGCTGCCTGCAGGGGATAGTGAGATGGACCCCGATGAATAAATATGAAGATAACCTGCCACCTCTTTGCTTGTTGTGTGCTCTTTCTCTCTCTTCGCTCTTTTTTTTTTTTACCCGTATGTTTTATACTGCAGAGGAAAAAACAAAAAGGGAAACAGCGAAAGAAAGAAAATAACAACAAAAACGCAGATGAGAAAAAAAGAGAGCGCGTGTGCGTACGTGTGTCCGTTCAAATAACGCCTTTGTGTGTATCCCAGCATCTGAATGTACGTGGTGTTGTATGCTTGGAATTGTGAGGCTGTGTGCGTGTGCGTGTGTGTGTGCGTGTGTGTGTGTGTGTGTGTGTGTGTGTGTGTGTGTGTGTGTGTGTGTGTGTGTGTGTGTGTGTGTGTGTGTGTGTGTGTGTGTGTGTGTGTGTGTGCGCTCGCCTGTGTGTGGGCGGTACTGTGTGGGAGAGCGCCATGGCTTTTTGACAGAGCCTCCAGTAGCGTGTATTTGTGACTCCTTTGTTTTATTTTCCATCTCCTATTGAGCTTGCACATTAATTGCACCTAGCAGCAGCACATCAAGTGCCGGCACTGCCCTTGAAACGGCAGTGACACAAACAACACACACGGCTTTTCTAAAGACATTTCCAACGGGGTTCGCTCTGCCCTCAGCCCCGACCAGGGAGAGAGAAAAAAATGAAAAGCAGAGCCTTTACGGTAAATGTTGATGGCGGTGATGTAGCGGTCGTACGAAGCACACCTTATAGCACTTTGGTCAACCGTAAAGCGACGCTAATGAAAAATGGAGATGAACTCATTTTGCAGGTTGGCTTGGCTTGCTGAAAAGAGTCGCACGACAAAAAATAATTTCTGTAAGGCGACGCACTGTGCGGGAAGCCTTGGCTAGTGTGTAATCTGTGATGATTTTTTATTTACTTATTTTTTTTGAACAGCGATCTGTCTCTTAATGGTGGTTGGTTATCGGTGCACATTTCTGGGCATCGTCTGTTTTTTCAGGCTGGGTATAATATAGGAGCGACGTGCTTGGCGTGGGTGGGGGGATTTGCTCCATTCAATACTGTATCTCTCTGTGTTTTGACTATTGGCAAGTTTATCGGTGACAAGCGAGCGGAGGGACCAGAAGGGGGTAATCCCCTGGCATTAAAGGCCCTGCCAGTCATGACAGACTACCGCAGCCAAAAAACAACCCAGAACGTGCTTTATACATGATTTATCTGTACGCCAAGCAATCTAAAATATCCCAGTTTGTTTTCATCAATGTCAAAATATGCATTTTATGTATTGACGTTGACGATGTGTTTGTGTTATCACGCATCGCTTGGCTGTCCAAATTCCATGCAGGGGAACAATAGATTAGAGATTTGTGGTCAAGAAAACATGGTCAAAGATTACGTGTCGTAATTCAAAGCCACTTCTCTAAGACTACATGGGTTCAAAGGGGCCCCACAATGATTTTAAATGTATCACATACTGTCGATGTTGCCTTTTAATACCTTTTTATACACTCTGTAGCCTAAACAAGTGGTTTTCAACCCTTTTCATACCAGGGCCCACTTTAGTCTCTCTGACCCAAAGCACTAAGGATTTTTAAGTTTTTGTCCACAATCTAGGAGAGATAAACTGGCAAAACATTGGTCAAAATAAACAATTATTCTACATTTCAAATTGTGTACATTTGTGAAAATTAAGTAATTCAGATGCTTTCATATAATTTAACTCTTGAGAGTGTAAAATTAAACGGGTCCATTTGATTTAATTCTACACTCTCAAGAGTTGCAGATCTATAGGGGTCCATTTGGTTAACAACTGACCTTCGTTAAGCTGGGGACCACCTGGAACTCTCTCAAAGACCACTGGTGGTCCCCGGACCATGGGTTGAAAACCACTGGCTAAACAACTACTCAGAAAATTAATTTTGGCAGCTGCAGGCTGCATAATAAACAGGCATGGGCATTTGGGAGGTGGAAGGGTTACCGAGAGACGAGATAGCCAATCAGAAGTTGTGGCGTTGCCGAGAGACCAGATAGCCCGTACAAAAAACATACCCCAAGGCTCAAAGTTCGGAGAAGATTTCTGACAAAGAATAGTCAATTAATTGACAATGTGTCAATTCTTGTTCATGCTCGTTCTCCAGATGGTATTCCAACCCAATTTGGCTGCAGTACCAGACATGTCCACAAATACAACCCCCCCCCCCTTCCTCGCTGCTTCACCCCGCCCACCTCATGGTTATTCCCATCTGCCTGGTTTCAGGTGGTTTTATTGGGCTTCTTTGGGAAGGGGTGTGGATTCCATTCATACCAATGACTTAAAGGGTGGAGGCAGAGTTAAAAGGAATGGACTATTACAATTGATATTTTTAGTGACATCACTAAACAGAAGAATCTGAGAGTGTCGATTCCTGCGCCCCCATTCAGACACGCATAGACAACCACAGATAAATTTGACTGTTTAAATATTTTTGATTTTTTTTTTTTTCAATGAAAAGGTTTGAAAACCACTGGTCTGTAGCGTGAGATACTACCAACCGCTGGGGGAGTCTCAACTAGTACGTCTGCAACCATGAAAAACAAGACAGGACATATTCCAAAACCTATAGTAAATACAGCTGACAGGGTAAGGCTATCTGCTCACTTTATGTTTATAGGATTAAACGCTCATGCATAGAAGAAACCCCACAAGTACAAAAGAAAAACGGCCTAGAGGGTGATGCCGGCCCTGTTGTGGGAAAGAAAGCTTTCCCCCTGACATCAACGCTTTCAGAGGTAATGGAGCAAATCGGAAAAAAGAAACATAGCATCTGCGAAGAAATAATGTCAGAAGCCGTCAAAGGTTTGTACCGCATGTAGTGAACTCCATCATCGCCTTCTCTTGAACTCGTATGTACCGTAGCCTTCTCCTAAAACGACGGCAGGAAGCAAAACCCGTCGAAACGGGAATCATTGTACTTCTGCATGCACTTTTTACTCTTTGTACATCTATAAACAGCCGTTATTGTGGATTATTTAGTGCCCTGTGGACACTCAGCTGATCACACATAAAATCATTTTTTCGAGTTCTTTGATAGCAAGGTAGAACAGCTATCCCACTTCTTCTTGACCTACTGGAATGGCGTGTACATTTGCATGTCTATGGGAGGCTCGCGCCAAGGCATGGACAACATGGTGGCGAATGGATGGATGATTGCCCAATGGAGTAGTTTTCAAGGACAGGCGAGATCGAGACTTGGACAGTCTGCATGAAGCCTCGCCTTAAGGGCATTTCACACAGGGATCTATAAAACGCACCTCCAGTTCATTTTCAACGGGACAGGCGTTTTGCGCTGAGAAGACTGCGATAATCCAGGTGTTTTAAGTGAGGCGCCGCGATTCACCAGAGCAAAGTCAAAGTGCTTGTTTCTCCGCTTTTGATCCTTCTCTTGGAGCTGTGTGCTGCAGTCTGCACCGCGCTCGGGAAATATTCGTTGACCCCTTATCCATCACATTGAGCTGCATTCTGTTTATCTTTTTCACAAAACACTGGTCCAGTTGAAAATGAACTTGTGTATCATGTGACCCGTGTCCCTCTTGAGCATAGCTGACGCTGTTCCAGGCGCTAATCCGAGCGTTAATCACTCCCAGTGTGAAACACCCTTTATTGTGAATACACCTTTGCATGACCTGTTGCTTTGAATATTTTTTATTAGATTGATGCACCTAAACCAAACCATCGGAAGGATGCCTTTTTCCCCCAACATTTTCGGTTGAATATTTTCTGCAGCCGAATTATTGGGTGCACCACATACAAAGAGAACATGTGGAGAGCTGTGGAGTCAATGATGTGTTGATGTGTGATAATGGAGTTATGTTTTACGCTTCATTTGCACTGCCAAAACATGAGGAATCCGCAAATGCATCACATGTTCCCCCAGCAGCAGCAGCACAGAAACAAATAGGGTATATTTAAAATCAGACTAAAAGAACACCTTATGCAAATAAAATAAAATATGCGGAGATGCCTTGGAAACAAGCCCACGCATAACTTGTTGAAATTGACTTATGTTATTTTTTATTTGCACTATACTTTTATTTTGTTTTATTTTGTTTACCTGAGATAATCTGCTGTGTTTTAGATTAGCGAGCGATGTACAGCTGTATAATGTTCATGCTAGTGGTTTTCGCGGCCGTTTGCTCTAGAGGTCAAGCTGTTTGAGACACCGGGGGAGCTTAAGGCATTCGATATTGAATGCCCTATTGCCTCTGCGTCGGTGGTGGTTCTCCTCCTACGGGACCGCTGAGGGGTGGAACACACATGCACGTGCACGCACACACACACACGCACATGCACACACATAGAGAGAAAGAGAGAACGAGAGAGACAGAGAGAGAGAGACGGAGAAAGAGATGGCTCGTCAATTATCAGCGATTTCTGGCGGTTCTCTTCGGTTCCTCTACGTTCCCATCCTCTCTCATCTGCTGTCATATCTATCCACCCCCCACCCCACCCACCACCCCTTCCACGTCATGCATGCACGGCACGCGCACACACATGCAAGCACACAGAAAGGTAAAAGACTGGTAGACGGTTGGATTTTTCCATTTAAAATAAATAAATCACAGTTATTATCACTGAATTGGCATTAAATAGAATTATCAGGCCTTCTGTCGCGGGCAGAACATGCAGTGAACAGAAACACACACACACACACACACACACACACACACACACACACACACACACACACACACACACACACACACACACACACACACACACACAGGGAGGGAGGGGGATCTGTTTAGCAGTGGACATTATGCTGTCACCTGTCGGTGTCAGTGAGCTAGCTGACCGCCACAGATGGTTGGTTTACCAGGTACCACGCGGGGGTGTCTGTCAGCGTGGTGTTATGTCAGACTGCATGTATTTGTGTGTCTGTGCGCGTGCGTGTCAGGGCGGATGTAACATTTCCCAATTGGCGGGTGCAGGAGAAAATGGTATGGGGGGCGGCTTCATCGCCCGTGTCACTTCGCGCCACGGGTGATGAAGTCGTACCCATACCATTTTCAGTTACAGGATTTATATTAGGCACTAAGCATCAATAATAACATCAGTTGTTGAAGTTACAACAAACACACAGCATGCATAAAGCTAAAGGTCTGACTCTTTTTCTGTTTTCAATGATGAAATGCTGTTGTTTTAGTGGTGACAAAATTAGTAGTTAGTAGCAGTAGTAGTGTTTCAAATCATTTTAATTATAATCGCTTTAATTTGAAATCTGGGTTGTTTGCATGCCATCATGTTTGGTGGGGCAGTCAGGGCGTTTTAGGGGTGCATTGCCCCCCATGCCCATGCTTAGATCCGCCCCTGGTGTGTATGCGTGTGTGCACTTCATTCCTTCCTTCCTTCCTTCCACGTGTGTCTGGGGTGGGTGTCTTTTTTTCTTTTTCTTAGTCTTGTTTGTGAGTGTGTCTGTGTGCACCAGAGGTGGACAGTGTGTCGGCGGGCAGATGGGGCGTCCCTGCATGCAGTGATGAGGGTCTGTCGGGAGGCCAATCTAACACAGCTGGTTTTCAACCTTTTTGATTCCAGGGCCTACATTTATTCAGCATTTGAGCCACGGACCAACATTTGAGGACATTTTAGCCCCACAGACCCAAAACCTAAGATTTATTTTGCTTTTGACCATAATTCCAGGCTGGATTTGTGTCAAAATCACCATTAATGTTCTTCATTCTTTAGTTGTATATAGACTTGGGCTAATTCACATTCTTGAGAGCGTAAACATGAAACCAAATGGACCCACCCGCAAGGGTCCATTTGGTTTCATGTTTACGCTGCAGTGGGGGTGTTTCAGTTCATGTTTACGCGGCGGTGGGGGTGTTTCAGGCCCCCCAAAGAGTGTGTTCATGTGCACATCTTGTCACCAGGGGGAGACTGGTTGGGTTTTGACCATGCGAATATGCTAACATGCTAGCCTGCTAACTTGAACATGCGTGAACCTGAACTGTTCAGGTGCGGCAGAAAATAGTATATCAAATCAACTCTGATCGACCAATCGGAAGATACTGTTGACTATCAATAAAGCCATATGGAAAAAGCCCCAAATTCAAGCTGGGCTTGACGGCAATAGACCCATGGTGGGTGGTATATAGTGGAGATGCAGTAGGTGGTAGGGTTGGGGGTCCCTGTCGACATATTCCAGACAGACACATGGCCCCTGGCCCACTGGAGCAAGCAGCAGAGACGCCAATACATGGGTCTGGGCTTGAGACGGCTTGTTTTTTTTGGTTTTTTTTTAGTACGGGGTGATGATATTCCCAATTCCTTTGTGGTATGTCAGGTATATCTGTGGGGGCGAGCATGTGGGTATGTCCCATTCTTTCGCCATGTGTCAGGAGGAGTGTGTGTGTGTGTGTGTGTGTGTGTGTGTGTGTGTGTGTGTGTGTGTGTGTGTGCGTGTGCGTGTGCGTGTGCGCTGTGCATACTGTGGATTCCTGGCCTGTGTGCGGAGCGTGTGGGTGCAAAGCGAAGTACCTGGCTTAAAGGTGAGTCACCGACACAAGTAATCACTTTGACATTTAAGCGGCTCCAATGAAGCACCGAGAAGATAACGCCACTTATCAGCATTAGAACTAATGCACGTGCGTGAGAGCCCGCCACCAACCGTCCGACCGACACTACTGTATACACACACACGAAACTCGTAGCCATGCATCATGGTGCTACACACACAAAAACGCCGGCGTACAGTACCGTCCTTGCGGCGCGGCGAGCTAGCGAGCGTTTTTCTCTCTCCACAAACACTTAACCATTTGGAAAGGCAGCGCCGCTCCTATAAGCCCCTGAGTCACTCGCATTAGCGAGGCGAAGCGGCAGCGCGGAGGAGGGAGAGGTTTAATCGGGTCTCGGACCTGATGGCAGTCGTATGAGGACTTTCAACAGACCGCCGGGGTGACTGTTAACAGCCTGGCGCGGGCCGTGTTGTTGTCGGGCAAAACAAGCGGGTATACGCGACGGCGGGAGGGGGTAGTGAGAGATGGACGATGACTCATGTGCGAGGTTCTGTTATGATGCTAGCTTTTAGTCTTGAAAACAGCATAGGGTTTTTTGGTGTTAGAGAGAAAATGATGGATAAGTGAGCTCATAGATGGCAGCTTGCATGCGCACAGGCGTCTTGCAGTTGTGGGTTTCAGTGCGTCCACGCGGAGAGACAGCCGATGCATAGCGAATTGGCCAACAGCACGTACACCAAGCTACTATAGTGTGTGCCATGCACACACTATAGTAGTACCAGCTCAGTGGCCTTGTGGTTAGAGTGTCTGCCATGAGACTGGGAGGTTGCGGTTTGATTCCCGGGACAGGTCATGCCAAAGACTCTGAAAAATGGCACCCAATGCCTCCCTGCTTGGCACTCAGCACTTGGCAATTGGGGGGCGGCAGTGGCTCAGGGGGTAGAGTCACCGGATGGTAACCACAAGGTTGCCGGTTCGATCCCGGGCTCCCGCAGAGTTAGTGTCGAAGTGTCCTTGAGCAAGACACTGAACCCCTAATTGCTCCTGATGTGCTAGTAGGTACCTTGCATGGTTTCCACTGCCATCAGTGTATGAATGTGTGTGTGAATGGATGAATGAAGAACAAATGCACAAGCTATGTAAAGCGCCTTGGATAAAAGGCGCTATATAAATGCACCATTTACCACTCAGCATCAAGGGTTGGATTGGGGGTAAGTCATTGCGACATACTAGCATCATGTCCTCAGGCTATATACCATGAGGCCCATGGTGCTTGATAAGGCTTACTTACTTACATACACTCTATAGTAGGAAGGATTAGTCAGAAAAGAAGGAAAAAAGTATGTACGAATTAAGTGAAATCACCAAATATACCTTTGACCTTTTGAACAAAAGTGTGACACATTTCTGGTTGCCATGACCATTTTAAAAGGTGATAGGTGAGTGTCTCTACTGCATGTACTGTGCATTCGAATGGGTTTTTCTCTGCAGTGTGTGTGTGTGTGTGTGTGTAGTGTGCGTTCGCTGTTTCCGGTCCAGAGCTATATCAGCATAACTTTAAGGTCACCTGTGATGCTACACCGACACAGTGCTTCCCCGCAGAGCCAGGGTTCAATGACTCACTGTGGTTTCCCTGTCCCCACCACCGTGTGGCATACACGTGCACGCATACACGTGCACGCACACACACACACACACACACACACACACACACACGCACGCACGCACGCACGCACACACGCACAAACTTCTTTTTTAAAGAAATGTGAATCAGCTTTAGTTACTCTGCACTATGCAATATTGCAGTTACAGGGCCTATCACAAAAGATCCAAATTTACATTTTATGTGCATTCCCCCATATCTATAAAAATGCTGCTCTCGGTCGTGTCATCATCAAATCATTTTAATGTGCCCACACGAAAGCCGTCAGTGATTTAACCTCCATCAAAGTTTTTTTTGACACATTTTAAACGCCCATGCGGTTATTGGGAAATTTCTGCCTTTGAATTTCTCGCTCTTTTGTTCTTTTTTTCACTCTCTCTCTCTTTCTATCTTTCTCTCTCTCTCTCTCTCTCTCTCTCTCTCTCTCTCTCTCTCTCTCTCTCTCTCCCCCCACCCTCGTTTTCTCTCAAAACAACAATCCCTCTGATTGTTCTGTCAGTTTTGCTTAAAGGCAACTGCAAGTACGTGAGTGCCTGCAATTATGTGGGAATGGATGTTAATGATAAATGTATAGTCAGAGAGTGAGAGAGAAAAGAAGGGAGGGGGAGGAGGGGGGAGAGAGAGAGAGAGAGAGACAGCGCGGTAAAGAAAGCAGTGTTGGACCATCAATACAAGAGAGGTACCCTTGAAACCATGGTTGTTGCTAGGGTAACAACAAGGACACCGAAAGAGGTGTGTGTGTGTGTGTGTGTGTGTGTGTGTGTGTGTGTGTGTGTGTGTGTGTGTGTGTGTGTGTGTGTGTGTGTGTGTGTGTGTGTGCGTGTGTGCGTGTGTGCGTTTGAGTGAGTAGGATGTTGGTTCTGAGTGCGTCCAACAACGCAGCCTCGCAATTATGCATTCCATGATTTCCAATTTTCCCTCCCACTACTGAAGAATAACACGCATTTTGCCAGGGGTCGTCGCGTGGATTTTTGAAAATGCAGGGGAACGCGACAAGTGTTTTTAGAGGTCCGATAACGACGCTCGTCCATCGCCCAGGTGGGTTCGAAACAGCGGCGGATGAAACATTTCCCAATTGGGGGGGCAGGAGAAAATGGTATGCGGGCGGCTTACCATTTTCTCCTGAAAATAGTAAGCCGCACCCATACCATTTTAAGTTACAGGACTTTTATTAGACAAGTAAGCATCAACAACAACCTCAGTTGTCGTTGGAGTTGCAACAGACATGCAGCATGCATAAAGCTAAAGGTCTTACTCAGAGAGTTTTCCGTTTTCAATGATGAAATGCTGTTGGTTTAGTGGTGACACAACTGTAGCAGTTAGTAGCAGTAGTAGTGTTTCAAATCATTTTAAATATAAGCACTTTAATTTGAAATATCTTTGGTTGTTTTGCATTCCATCATGTTTGGTGCATGGGGCAGTCTGGGCATTTAGGGGGGCATTGCCCCCCCCATGCCTAGATCCGCCCCTGGTTCGAAAGGCCCCCACCACCCCCCAGAAAGCAATACTTTCCACACATCATGACGTAGATAGCCTACTGTATACATCA
>CM076978.1:32249871-32279871 GCA_039105355.1 Benthosema pterotum | reverse complement strand
GGTACGTACATGTAAAGCCTCCTCAAGCCGAAAGCCTGGTCTTGTCTAATTCATCTTTGCCGTAAGGTCACCGTTATCTTCCCTGGGATTATATGACTTACTCCAGGCTCTTATTAATATTGACTCTTCCTTTGTCCCTGCAGCGCTATAGCTCTGCCGCGATCCTATTATTAACTTTCGACGTATTGCATTGCTTTTTTACTGACAACAGAGAAAAGATTTCCCAGTTGTGGTCGGACGTCTCGTAACGTCGGATGCGCTGAGATCAGTCGGCATGACGTGGTTTGGCTGAATCGTGGGGTTGTGTAGCTACAGTACAGGGATTTTCAACCTTTTCCATACCAGGGCCCACTATTTATTCATAATTTAAACCACAGACCACCATTTGAGGACCTTTTAGCCCCACAGACCCTATAACTAAAGATTTCTTTTGCTTTTATCCACAATACCAGGCTGGATCTGGGAAACAAAACAGTCAAAAACACAGTCAAAATGACCATTAATCTTCTACATTCTCTAGTTGTGTGAACTTGGGCTAATTCACGTGATGAATATTTTAACTCTTGGGGTTGCGGGTCCATTTGGTTTCATGTTTACGCTCTCAAAGAGTTACACTTTGTTAACCGACTTTCCATCATTTAGCCTGGGGACCACCTGGAATCCTCTCAGGGACCACTGGTGGTCCCCGGACCACCTATTAAAAACGCCTGCTATAGTACATGAGTCCGAACGTCCACCATCATCATGTATCTGTTCTCTGTGACGAGACACAACAATAGACCTTTCGGTATGTAAGCCCTCCCTGAACTGCTATGGTCCAATCACAGCTAAGCATAACATGTAATAGACAAACCTCTCCACCAATAGTTTTCCTCTATGATAAAACATTGTTTTAAAAAAGACTTGTCACACACGTATATTTCCATTGCATACAGCAGGCCTTAGACGGAGATTGTCAAAGACTCGTTCGAAAAATGAGCTAGTATTTAATGTGAAATGTTCATATTTACATTGGAATGCACCCGGCTTACTGCAAGGTCTATTAGTAACATCTAGAGCAGTGTTTTTCAGCCTATCTCACATCAAGTCCCATTAATTATTCTGCATCTGAGCGTTGACATTTTTAGACTAAAGACTAAAAAGTATTTTGTTGTCGTTGGAAGAATTTTTGTCTACGATACTGTGATTTTTGGCAAACTTTTGACCAAAAAGTCAATTCTTCTACATTATTCTCCAAATTGTGTTGTCTTCTTGTAAATTAAGCAATTGCAGATGTTTAACTTGTGCAGATCTTTATCTCAAGAAATAAAGATCTATAAAGGTCCATTTGCTTGTGCACCAACTCTCCATAATTCACTGGGTTACCACCTGGAACCCTAACCCTAACCCCTCAAGGACCACTATTGAAAACCACTGTTTTAGAGAGTCCAGCCCACTATAGGCAAGCCATAACATCTAGAGTTCAGGTCAGACCTAATGACCAACGATGCGACTGAATCACTGAATCTGATCAGAGTTGGCCCAAAGGGCGTTTCACACAGGGAGTAATAAATCGTGGCTCACCGGTGTGAGCTTTTTCTTGACGCTGAGCGATTATTGCCCAGTCATCAGATGAGGGGCATGGTGCAATATCTGCGATAATATGGGTGTCTGTAATGCCCTTTATTAAGGCAATGTTTGGGGCGGCTGTGGCTCAGGAGGTAGAGCATGTTGTCCAATGACCCGTGGGTCGGCGGTTCGAATCTCGGCTTCTCCTGTCTACGTGTCGAAGTGTCTTTGGGCAAGAAAATTGCCTCCAATGAGTTGGTCGGTGTGAGCTGGCCACCATTGGTGTGTGAATGTGGGAAGTGGTGACGCTGGCGTCGACTGTTTGCCGCTCTACTTCCCAATGTATGAATGAATGGACCATTGTAAAGCGCTTTGAGCACTTGGAAAAGCGCTATAAAAAAGCAATCCATTAATGTTTACGAAATCAAGTGGGTATAGAAAACAGGACGGGTCACATGGTTCATTTAACCTGATCATCTGTCAGCTTTAAAGTCTATAGACTCCAACGCATTACGTCAATCTCCCGGGTTCAGGCCTTTGTCATGCGTTACTGTTTGCCAGTAAAACTCTATAAAGAGCCGCCATTGGACTTCATCATACATAACTCTCATAACTCTGTCTTACTTTATGATATACTGTCATGGCCCTGAGCAGGGAATATGCTTGGCTGATTGGCTGAGTATGGAATGTGATGTATGATGATGTATGACGATAAGAGCGCAGCTCGCTTCACACCGGTTAGGATAGTCAGGCGACTCCACATGATGTATCGGTAAATGTAAAGTCAAACGCCTTGCAGTGTTGCCAACCGCCAAAATCCAAAATGTGGCACTTCTAGTGGCACTTCCACAAAGCACTAGAATGCCATAGATGCTTGCCTGGAAGGTGTGTAGACTTGGGCTAACTCACATGGTGAATATTTTTAACTCTTGAGAGAGTAAAAATTAAACCAAATGGACCCACAAGGGTCCATTTGGTTTCATTTTTACGCTCTCCAAGAGTTACATCTGGTTAACCAACTGACCACTGGTTGAAAACCACTGTCATAGGAGGAAAAATGGTGAATAAAAGAGGGTTTTATTTCTGGTGCCTGTCAATGAATTTCACCCCAACTCAGCCAAAAAGCACTAGATTTTACGCCAGGAGTTTTTCACAAATTTTGGTGCTAGGGGGGTCTGAAAAAAAAGCTAAATATAGTGACAAATGCGCCAAGTTGGCAACACTGACGCCTTGTGGGTGAGAAGCGCTCGCAGGTCGCGTGGAAACAACAGACTTAAGAAGATTGTCAGTGTTAAATCTGGTAATGTGTACACACACACACGCACGCACGCACGCACACACGCACACGCACACGCACACGCACACGCACACACACACACACGCACGCACACACACACACACACACACACACACACACACACAGACTAAGGTTGTCTACAGGTGTATAGTTATATAAAGCCTCTGTAGTAGGAGGTGTAAAAGTGCAAGTTTGCCATTTCATCAGTGTTAACACAGTGTTAACACATTATTTTTTAATAATAGTAGTTAGCTGCCGGCAGTATTTTCCAATGTGGAAAATACTGGGGCGTTTCATATCAGCGCCCAGGATACACGGTCGCCTGCTGTTTACCTCTGAGTAAGATGGCAGCCTCGATAGTCACAGAGTGCTCTGAGCGCTCTGGAATATACGTTGTTTTGTCCAAGAAATGGCATGTGGGATAAGGAATAGGAGATACAGGCGATTGAAAGAAATGTATAGAATGAGTGTCTATGGGCACGATGTGCGATGCTGTGTAACCGTTAACAGCAGCTAGCAAGACAAGGCTAGCAATTCTAACGGCCGTTAGGCCTGTATCAAACAATTATCATTAAAGTTAGATTGCTGAAGATCTAAGGCCATGACGAGGGGCGTAGATCAGGGGTTTTCAACCAGTTGTGTGGTGTCCACCAGTGGTCCTTGAGGTGGTTCCAGGTGGTCCCCAGCCAAGTTGGTTAACCAGATGAAAAGTTGGTTAACCAGATGTAACTCTTGAGTGTTAAAATATTAATCATCTGAATAGCCCAAGTCTACACAACTATAAGATCAATGGTCATTTTGATCTGTATGTTCCAACCTGGTACTGTGGACAAAAGCTAAATAAATATTAAATTTGGGGTCTGTGGAGCTAAAATGTCCTCAAATGGTGGTCCGTGGCTGAAATACTGAATAAATAGCGGGCCCCTGAAAAAGGTTGAAAACCCCTGCCTTGTATCTTTGGTAATAGCAGAAATTGTGTTACCTAACGGCAGTGAGTAACAAACAGGAAGTGAGTCAGGTAACAGTTTCCTATACAGGTATTCCTTCAGACCAACTGTGACCTGTGGTCGCAACAACAAAATAACACACTTTGAAAGTGATAATTGGTTCTGTCGCACCCATAGGCCAGCCAACCAAAAACCGTCCATCCCTGTGTCCGCTAGGGTCTCTCTGTTGGACCATTAAAGGTGTGAAACTTTGCAGATACACACGCTGACACCCAGAGACTCACGGAACAGCATACACCTAGGAAGAATCTGTGCTGACGTTTTAATCGGCCTCATGACGTTTAAAATTGTAAGCGCTGCTATGCCTTCTGTGCCCTATAGCTCTGTACCCGCATAATTGTACAAACTACCTCAAAATAGTTAGTGACTCCCACAGCCACGACGCACGAGGAAGCGAGAACAGTGACCAGTACAAACATTGGCAAACTCTCCTTCAACAGCACTCCCACTCAACTGAGGAACGCCATGACCCCCTCTATCAAAAAGAGTGTTTAATGTCCATTATATTTACATTGGAATAAATGAGCCTGGCTGGACGGTGTCCAACCCGTGGTTGGGTAGTGGGGTGGTGCTTATGGCAAGGTCTATTACTGCTGACAGTAGTTTCTACCAACTCACTCTCTACTCAATCTAGTACCAATTCATTGTTCAATATCCATTTTTTCACCACCCCAAATTATTTTGCTGCATGACATGTTTCTGCAATACACAACCACTGTGTTTTTGACTGTATTGGAGTCTGACACGGGAGTAGATTTCCACTCCTGTCCCATCCCAATCTCACAGAGAAAATCCTGTCCTATCCTGTTTAAAATAAAATCCCATCCTGTCCCACTCCTGTGGAATCACTCCTGATTCTATTGTGCTCCCACTCAAAACTATTATGCCGTTCCTGTTTTTTGTGTTTTTTTTAGTTAATAGTATATTTGTTGACACAAGTCAAAAGAGTGTTGGCTCACTGAAGGATGACTACAACAAAAATTGCGGATGTCCTTTTGTTAGGCAGCATGAGAGGCTGAAAATGATCATTATCATCTATAGATCATTGTTATTCCATTGTTATTCCTCATGCACACTGTTGACTTTCATTCCTATCCTGTCCCGATCCTGGCTGGGATTAATACAAATATTAATCCCAATCCTGTGTGATTCCTGACAAAATGTCATCCTCTGCTTTGTATGCATACGTACAGTGGCGTTTCTAAGCAATTTGGAGCCCTAGGCAAGATCTTCCCTGGAGCCCCCCCTTACCAAATGGACCCTTATGGGCCGATTTGGTAAGGGGGGGCTCCAGGGAAAATCTCCAGTGAAATGGTGCCCCCCAAGGGATAAAACAATGAACTATTTTTTAACTAAATAACATATTATATGTGTTTTAAATGTTTAATTGTAGTTGTAGGATAAGTATAATGTATTTATCCATACAAGGGTTATTAGCCTTGGATCCTTTTAAAGCATGTCTGGTGGTTGCTTCAGATCATCCCATCGCCCCCTCCCTTCATGGTCGCTCTAGGCAACTGCCTAGTCTGCCTAATGGCAAAAACGCCTCTCCATACGCACCAGTGTCGGCAGGTTGTTATCACTCTGCTTCGGAGTCGTAGTAAAAAACAAATAGTAGTTGGTGGAAACACGTCCGATCTGTCCAGTTCCACACGCCTCATGTGCCTGAGTCATGCGATACGCGAACCCTGACAGGCCACAAGTCCCTGCCGCTCCTCTGACCACGGGCTACTATTTAATTTACTGTGGTCTGGCCTGATGACGAACAACCGACACTACAGCGCGCACGCACACACACACACACACACACACACACACACACACACACACACACACACACACACACACACACACACACACAAGTATGCGTACACTCGGTAGCCGCAATGCGTCCCACGAATACAGTCCTCCTGGATGCTGATCCCGACAGCTGGTGTTGTGAAACCGGCGGTCTGCGGCCCCTCCTCGTGTTTTGTTTTAATTCGCTCCTCGCTGGCGCACGTCGCCCGCGACTGAGTCACCGCTGCGCAGCGTGTGTGTCACTGCGGCGTTCCGTCAGTGTTGGCGCGCGGGCGGGTGGGGTGTATAGGGGCGATGGGGGGGTTCTTGCCAGGGGCGGATGTAACATTTCCCAATTGGGGGGGGGGGGGGGGGGGGGGGGAGGTAAAGGGAGTGGCTTCATGTGGCCCATGTCGCTTCGCACCACAGGCGGTCACCCCTACCATTTTCAGTTACAGAACTTATATTAGACAAGTAAAGCATCAATAATAACATCAGTTGTTGTTGAAGTTGCAACAGGCACACAGCATGCATAAAGCTAAAGGTCTGACTCACAGAGTTTTCTGTTTTCAATGATGAAATTCTGTTGGTTTAGTGGTGCCACAACTGTAGTTTAGGTAGTGTTTCAAATCATTGTAAATATAAGCACTTTGATTTGAAATATTTTGGGTTGTGTGCATGCCATCGTGTTTAGTGGGGCAGTCTGAACATTTAGGGGGGCATTGCCCCCCCATGCCCATGCCTAGATCCGTCCCTGGGATCCTGGCAGACTTTGCTTTGATGGCAAACCAGCACCCTATACCTAATGCCGGTATGTCCAAAAGGGCGGGCTGAAACCAGACGCCCAGCAGCAAACATTCATCCCACCGCACTGACTGACTCGCTGGACCCAAATGACAGGGAACGCTTCCTTTGACTCAATAGACAGACTAGATGGACGAGGGATCGTTTTTGGAGATGTGGAAAGCTTCAATGGATTGGCCCGGCGGAGGTGGAGGGTCTGCCTGCGAGTGTGTGGCGAGGTCTGACATTTTGTAGAACTGTTCATATCCTATAAATGTCCACTCGATGCGGCGTAGATGACCTTTCCTTCGTGTGCTGAGCAGCGACCAACTTCTGATGATGATTATGATGATGGTGTGTGTGTGTGTGTGTGTGTGTGTGTGTGTGTGTGTGTGTGTGTGTGTGTGTGTGTGTGTGTGTGTGTGTGTGTGTGTGTGTGTGTTGGGGGCGGGCACAAATATTGCTTTTGAGCCCCTCAAATGCAAGGCTTTCCGGAAATGACTGCCAAAGGTGTAGTCAGTCATATCACATAATTCATAATTCATTATTAATATTATTTTCTTCTTGTTTTTTCGCTAATTCTCCCTATTATAGTGTAGTATCAGTTTGGCCTTTCATCCAATCAGGGGCTTCCTCCATTCAGGGTTGCGTGGGACTTGGTGCTGTTAGTCTGTTGCACCCCCCCCCCCCCACCCCCACCCCCACCCAACCACTGTAGAGTGTGTACAAATTGTGCACATCTTGTTACCGGGGGAACCAGAGGTTTTTTCCACATCACCCCAAATGACTGAATGTTGCTTTAAGACGTCATCTCACTGATATAAATAATTCTGTAATAAATGTATCGACATGTATAGACATCTGTGCTCCCCTCACTTCACAAGAGTGTGAAATCGTGACATGCACGCACACAGAGCCCTCGTAGTAATATTCCATTCAGCCAAGTGGGATTATATACACAATAACAATAAGCCAATATAACTGGGCTTTTTAGATATGCTTGTCCAAAGAATAGAAACACATATAGCCTCTAACTGCACCTCTTACATTTCCTATAGACTGCATACATAGTGTTGAAACCAATATACTAATATATGCCTCGCGGGCATAGCAAAACATTATACTCGGAAAACGGAACTGTGAGTCAGGATGAAATCTAACCGGCGACTTCATGGACCCGGTCTTAAGTTCCATCTGAGGGGCTTCCCCCTGAAATATCGCACCGATGCCTCTATATCAGGCGCTGAATGAGAATCGTCAGGACACAAAAGGGGGATTGTGTTTCTATAATTCAAATCTTGACCCAACAAACAACAGCCTCCACTTTGCCTTTAAAGGGACATAACAGGTAGAAGGACTCCGACCCGGTTGTTGCAACCAGAGAGGGGACAGGGGCACGAGGGAAGCCCCTAATATGGGAACCGGACACCTTTCGCCCTGCCGATGATAAAGAGCTGTGTAAGTGACTCAGGTGGAGTCAGAGAGAGAGAGGAAAGGGCCATGCGTTCCAAAGGCCGTGTGCATGCATGCTGTGCCCCCCCCCCCCCCCCAAGTGTACACCACCTCTGTGACGTGAAACAGTTGTTACTCAAGTGTTCAGCATTCAGAGTCATCATGAGTGACAGGGCAGTGAGCGAAACGAGGACTTCCGGTGGAAGGTCCATGCCGTTCGCCACAAATCGGTCAGCCTGCTGCTGCTCCCGTGTCAGGGGGAAAAAAAGGAACATTTTATTTTCCTGGCCTACAGTCATGAGTACCTCGTGGGAGTCGGTGGCCGGCCGGCACCGGCAGCCTTTGATCTTTCCTCCAATGAACCCGTATCAAAGGACACAGGTGATAAAGCAGTGTGCCGCGCCACTCAGGGGTAGATCTAGGCATGGGCACGGGGGGGGTAATGCCCCCCTAAATGCCCTGACTGCGGCCCCCAAACACAATGGCATGCAAAACAACCCAAGATATTTCAAATTTCTTATATTACTAACTAACTACAGTTGTGGCACCACTAATCCAACAGCATTTCATCATTCAAAAACAGAAAACTCTCTGAGTCAGACCTTTAGCTTTATGCATGCTGCGAGTCTGTTGCAACTTCAACAACAACGGATGTTATTATTGATGCTTTACTTTCCTAATAAAAGTCGTGTAATCAAAAAATGGTATATACCATTTTCTCTTGCTCCCCCCCCCCCCCCCAATTGGGAAATGTTACATCCGCCCCTGGCCACTGTGCGTTCCCTTTTCCTTCACTACCCCCCCCTCCCAGCCCCGCCGCCATACAGCCGTCCGTCGCCGGCTTCAGGGGTCCTTATCAGCAGCCAGCGGCCTACATCACACGGTTGACGCAAAGGGGTCATATATGGACAAAGCCCACGCGTTCTGGCGTTGTGGCCAGAACGCGGGGCCCTCCTTGGTGTTGCCGCAACCATGCAGGTGTTTTTATGCGTGGGGAGGATTATGTGCTAGGGTGGGGCGGGGACAAAGGGATCAACTTATATTGCTGTTGTTTTTCTTCCCTACATAAGCGTCACTGGGTGAAATGTGACAGAATGTAACACTTGTTTTTTTTTTTTTGCTTCCGTGGAAGGCTACTGGTGCCGCGCCATGCTAAACCAGCAGGGGTGTCAAACTCATTTTTGGGGCAAGGGCCATATCGCGTGAAAGATTACTTAAGATGAGGGAGCTGCAACAAGTTGCAGCTCACCGGCGGTTACTTCGGTATTGGTTCAGAGGTTTTCAACCTTTTTGATACCAGGGCACACTATTGATTCAGCATTTGAGCGGACTGCCATTTCATGATATTTTAGCCCCCACAGACCTCAAAACCAAAGATTTCTTTTGTTATTGTCCACAATTCCAGGCTGGTTTTGGGAAACGAAACAGGCAAACATGCAGACCAAAATGACCATTGATCTTCTACATTCTCTAGTTCTGTAGAATTGGGCTAATGGTGAATATTTTAACTCTTGTTTTATCATATAGGAAAGCTTATTGGTGGAGAGGTTTGTCTATCACATGTTATACTTAGCTGTGATTGGACCATAGCAGTTCGGGGAGGGGCTTACCTAAAGGTCTATTGTATCCTTTACTGCACCGTTGATTTCTTTATCCATCGGATAACGCTTGCATGTGAACGGCACTCAGGTGTGGCATAAGCACAATCTTTTCATTTGCCATGTGGCACCCTTCGATGATAAGGATCAAGACATCAAATGTTTTTCCTCGGGGGTAACTTAGCAACCTTCCTTCGGCCGGCACCGGCACTGGGAGAACAGCATGCAGGTCAGGGCTGGATTTAGCCAGCCCTATAGGGTGGGCTGGAAGAATGGTAGGGTGGGCAACTCAGCAGTGGTTTTCAGTCTTTTTGTCACCAGGGCCCACTGTTTATTCGGTTTTTGAGCCACACCCCACAGACCACAATTTGAGGTCATTTTAGCCAGACCAAAAACTTTAAACATGTAGATCAAAATGACCAATTAATATTATACATTCTCTAGTTGTGTGGACTTGGGTTAATTCACATGATGAGTATTTTAACTCTTGAGTGTAAACATGAAACCAAATGGACCCGCAAGGGTCCATTTGGGTCCATTTTTTGGGGGGGTCCATTTTTACGCTCTCAATGAGTTACATCTGGTTAACCAACTTTCCATCGTTTAGCCTGGCGACCACCTGGACCTCTCTCAACCACTGTTGGTCCCCAGACCACTGATGAAAACCACTGATATTACCTTTCTTTCATTGGGTGGGCATGAGGATGCACATTTGGGTGGGCCCTGCCCCCCCGCCCCTCCTCTAGATCCGGCCCTGATGCAAGTTGTAGATTTTTGAGTCTAGCCCAAAGGTCTGGCTGCCGTCAGCCACCGGCCGGCTGACATCAAAGAGGACTTTCACAAGCGATGTGACATCACTCCGGTGGCGGTGGGTGCAGCGTGCGGTCACACGCGTGCCCGTGCACGCGCGCGCACACACACACACACACAGTCACACACGCGCACACACAAATGGCATTGACCTAAGCTACATAACCTCTGAGTACATGAGGCCAAAATAACAGTGCGGGCTGTGCTGTGCTAAGCGTGCAATATGGCCAAACTATGACACAGCAGGTTGTGGCATGCGTGGGGGAAGTGCTGGTGTGGGTGCTTTAGTGTATGATTTGAGTGATTATTAACACTTAGAATGTCAGCACTTTTTCATATTTTTTAAGTAGCTAGTGCCAGCGATTTTCATGTAAAAGTCATATTTCATATTTCGGTCCATGTTTCCCGTCGGACAAGTCGCACACAGTTCCGGTTAGTTCCGCTCCGTCTCTTACTTGGGTCCCTCAGCTGGCGGGAGGCGATCGGTGCTCGCTGCTGCTAGCATCGGGATCGTATCAAACGAGCGACGTAGAGCGCCGTGGAGCGACGTAGAGCGACGTAGAGCGACGTAGATCAATTTCAACGGCATCGGTCATAACTATTATTTGATAATAGTAAGACAAACGTAGATCTACTGCAAAGGTAGTCTTTGAGTTAACCGTGGAAGACCCAAATATATTTCTACTTGCAGAAATAGAAATTTCAACACTACTTTGTACTTCTATGATTTGTTTTTTTTAAATATATATATTTTTAAATAATACATAAAAATATGCAAATTTATAATAATTATAAGTTCATTCTTTATTTTTGGGGGGATCTTTCAAAATAATGATGTTCTAGACATTCTAATAACATACTGTTATTTAGCAGATTGGTTGAAGTTGCAACAGACATGCAGCATGCATAAAGCTAAAGGTCTGACTCAGTAGTAGCATTTTAAATCATTTTTTATATAAGCATTTTAATTTGAACACAATTTGAACCACAATGTTTGGTGGGGCAGTCAGGGCATTTAGGGGGGCATTGCACCCCCCCCCCCCCCCCATGCCCATGCCTAGATCCGCCCCTGTTGCTCCTCCTGTTTATATTTGAATATTTGTGAATATCTGTTATCCGATGGGAGTTTGCGGCCATGGATAAAGAGATGATTTTGACATGAAATATTGAGGACCGCTGACATAGAAAAGATTCATTTTTTTTCTCTCTTGAAACCTGAATTTAGAAGACGTTCTGCAGAGTCCGTTCTCAGAATAGGTTAAATTAGAATGTGAATCATCATCATTTTACTGTATCTTTTGATGGTTATTTATTGTCACTCGAAAAACCCCGCTGCAGTGTTCAGAGTGTTGCATGCGGGGAACGAGGTGGGTTCTATGGGTGTCAGGGGCGGATCTAGCCATGGGCATGGGGGGGCAATGCCCCCCTAAATGCCCTGACTGCCCCACCAAACATGATGGCATGCAAAAAACCCTGAGATATTTCAAATTAAAGTGCTTATATTTAAAATGATTTGAAACACTACTACTGCTAACTAACTACCGTTGTGTCACCACTAAACCAACAGCATTTCATCATTGAAAACAGAAAACTCTCTGAGTCAGACCTTTAGCTTTATAGCCTACATGCCGCGTGTCTGTTGCAACTTCAACAACAACTGATGTTATTATTGATGCTTTACTTGCCTGATAAAACCGAAAATGGTATGAGTGCGGCTGCCCCCCCCCAATTGGGGGGGCAAGAGAAATACCGCGCCACGGGCAAGGAAGCCGCCCCCATACCATTTTCTCCTGCCCCCCAATTGGGAAATGTTACATCCTCCCCTGATGGGTGTATTGGATAGCTTTTTTTCTTCTTTTTTTTTTTTTTTTTTACAAAGCAACAAGGTCTCTCTCTGCCACGGTCTTTGTGTTTGCAGAGTGAAGGCTCCGGCTCTCCGCGTTTACAGAAAGTCGTATTCTTTCACAAATGAAAAGCTCTTTCCGCGGCAAGGTTGCCGCAATCATGTTTTCTCTGAAAAGTCTGTCTGGCCTTTGCACCCACAACCAACCCCCCCCCCCCCCCCCCCCCCCCCCCGGAGACGTATGTATGTGTGTGTGTGTGTGTGTGTGTGTGTGTGTGTGTGTGTGTGTGTGTGTGTGTGTGTGTGTGTGTGTGTGTGTGTGTGTGTGTGTGTGTGTGTGCGTGTGTACGTGTGTTAAGGGGCGCCAACGAGAACGGTGAAGGAAATGAAAGGCGTGAAGAAGAAGGAGACATACACTGCAGACAAACCTCTTCTTTTTCATTTCTTTTTTTACCCACTTTCCGAGACCTCTCTCCCTATCTCCACTGTCACCCTTTTTTTTCCTTCTTCTTCTCAAGGCTATGTAACCATTCATCGGTTAACTCCATCCTTGCACGGACGTCCATTTATCCCTCCGTCCCTCCGTCCGTCCATCCCTCCGTCCCTCCGTCCGTCCATCCATCCCTCCGCCATGCATTAACCCGCCCACCCATCCATCCACCTCAGGTGTTTGTAAAGGACTTATAGTTCCCCAAAGCCGGGGCATTGTTTCCCACGCCGCGCACGGAGGGGTTAACAAGGCAAAGCGTAGGTGTAGTTTCGATCCGTCAGGTAGGTCAGGTTTCTCTTAACGTGACTGCATACCTGTGAAAGTGGGTGTCTGTGTGTGTGTGTGTGTGTGTGTGTGTGTGTGTGTGTGTGTGTGTGTGTGTGTGTGTGTGTGTGGTGTGTGTGTGTGTGTGTGTGTGTGTGTGTGTGTGTGTGTGCATTGCCCTCATAAGTGCAAGTTCGGGTGCATGCGCAAGAGTGTATTTGCTTGCGTGCGTGTGTGCGTGTGCGCATGGTATGCAGGCTTTGAGTTGCAACGGCGGTGCATGCATATACAAAAAAAAGGGAGTCCAAGCATTCTCTACATGCATGGCCTGTCAGACGGCAAACATAACTCTTCCTATTCAGACAGACGGCCGTGTCTCTCGCGTCCCTCCTTAAGCCTTCCTCGCGTCGTGGTGCAACCGCGGGTTCACAGGTCGTTCCATTTAGGACAAGCGACTCTGTCTCCGGCATGGAGGACGCAACACTATAAGGCTGACATGTCTCGATATTGAATGCATATGTAGTTTCGACATTAACAAGGGGAGAAAGTGTTAGGGGGGCTAGGGGCTAGATGGGTAGATGGCATGCATGTCAGGGGCGGATCTAGGCATGGGCATGGGGGGGCAATGCACCCCTAAATGCCCAGACTACCCCACCAAACATGATGGCATGGTCGATGTGGGGGCACGGTGATACAGTGGTTAGTGCTGTTGCCTCACAGATAGAAGGTCCTGGTTTTGAATCCCGCTAGGCATGCTGTGGGAGCTGGTGGTGTGTCTGTAGGTACCCTCACATGTTCTCCCCATGTCCCCTAGGATAGGTACCCTCACACGTTCTCCCCGTGTCCCCTAGGTTAGGTACCCTCACATGTTCTCCCCGTGTCCCCTAGGGTAGGTACCCTCACATGTTCTCCCCGTGTCCCCTAGGGTAGGTACCCTCACATGTTCTCCCCTTGTCCCCTAGGGAAGGTACCCTCACATGTCCTTCCTGTGTCCCCTAGGGTAGGTACCCTCACATGATCTCTTGTGTCCCCTAGGGTAGGTACCCTCACATGTTCTTCCTGTGTCTATAGGGTAGGTACCCTCACATGTTCTCCCTGTGTCCCCTAGGGTATAGGTCCCCTCACATGTTCTCCCCGTGTCCCCTAGGGTATAGGTCCCCTCACATGTTCTCCCCGTGTCCTTTATAGGGTAGGTCCCCTCACATGTTCTCCCCGTGTCCCCTAGGGTAGGTACCCTCACATGTTCTCCCCTTGTCCCCTAGGATAGGTACCCTCACATGTTCTCCCCTTGTCCCCTAGGGAAGGTACCCTCACATGTTCTCCCCGTGTCCCCTATAGGGTATGAGGGTATACCTTCACAAAAAACATGCAGTAATCCTGTTCTCTATAGACTGCCTTCCCCTGGTCAGTCAGGGCGCCTGATGGAGGGGACAGGAACCGTTTGGAATGACATGTTCCTTCCACACGCTTCGTCCACCACAGGGAAACTTCCCCCTGTCGGGTATAAAGGAGCAACTTGGACACTCATGCATGAAAAAATGTTGAGAATAGAGACCTGCATCCCTGCCCCCTTGCTTATTCCGGAAGAGAATTTTCCATTAATTTTCCTCAATAACGTTTAATTTTTTAAAGACAATTACTCCACAGACAATTCATGACAATAACTCCAATGTTTTTTGGATGATCGCATAAGTTGTAATAAGAAAAAGAAAACTAAAAAGCACTAAAAAGCAAGACCCGATTTGGCTTGCTTTAAGTGCGTAGTCGTCTTTATATACTTTTTGAAAAGTCTACGAGGAAAATGACCAGGAAGTTCACTTCCGGAATCAGGTGCTCTGACGTCACTGCAGAGCTCTATACCTGATTTACACAGGAACATGCAACAGCATGTGCACCAAGGCCTGCCCTGTTCGATCCTGATTTGCCCTCCGCTTGCCTGATTGGATGACAGCTTTGTCTCCCAAATGCTGTTTTCGCTGAAAGCTTGCCTATTATGCCCATATCTGTATTCAGTCCTGACAGCTTTTTTTTCTTTTTAATGCAAAATGAGTTAATAGCACAGGCAGACACTTCACATAAAAAGAGCGTGTCTGAAATGAATGCCAGAGCTGGAATCGACAAGTAAATGGGTTAGGGTTAGTGAATAAATGCTTAAACATGTAACTATCCTCGTAATGTTAGTCCAACAGAAGTGAACCTTTCAAGTCTGTTTTATCAACTCGCTGTGTCTTGCCAGACATTGCACTATAAGCCAATTCTACACGGTCGAGTCAAACTGTCTGAACAACCAATATGTCGATTTGAAGGTAAGGTTCCCTGCATCCATGTATTATGAAAAAAGTAAAAATAAATAAAATATAATAAAAAATCAATGACTTAGCCTCGGTCAGCAAGTCACGGTCACATTAGGGTTCCTGCCGTGGTTTATCAAACATTGCCCATTCACATACAAAATGCTCAACACTGAGTAAAATATTACTGATTTGGCAGTGAACAAATTGACCCAAGTTCACCATCGAAAGTTTGCTTATGTGGTCTGAGTGCCACGATAGAGTCAAAGGCCACTGACCCGATGGAATTCAACACATTCGTTTTTTTGTATATTTATGATGTTTGTGTGTTGTATGACGCATTCATTCATAGGTGTTTGTACTGTGTGTGTGTGTGTGTGTGTGTGTGTGTGTGTGTGTGTGTGTGTGTGTGTGTGTGTGTGTGTGTGTGTGTGTGTGTGTGTGCGTGTGTGCGTGCGTGCGTGCGTGCGTGCGTGCGTGCGTGCGTGCGTGCGTGCGTGCGTGCGTGCGTGCGTGCGTGCGTGCGTGCGTGCGTGCGTGCGTGCATGCACTTGGTCGGATCCCAAGTTCACAAGGTAACACGCTTCAAACTTCGGTGAATAAAAAAGACACCGTGAAAACCATAACAAAACAAAACGAAATCTCGGCCGCGTCGCCCTTGCCCTCTAAAGACTAGTGTGAGCAATTGCACTGACACACGCAACACACAGCCGTGCACACACACACACACACACACACACACACACACACACACACACACACACACACACACAGACACACACACACACCTTATTTAATCCCTTTCATGGCGGGTGGCTGTGCAGGCGGATGCTGTTTAAACAGTGCGGGCCCTTGATGTGGGGCCCCCAGGGGCCAGGGCTTGTGCACGCGTGCACTGTGTGTGTGTGTGTGTGTGTGTGTGTGTGTGTGTGTGTGTGTGTGTGTGTGTGTGTGTGTGTGTGTGTGTGTGTGTGTGTGTGTGTGTGTGTGTGTGTGTGTGTGTTTCTACAAGTCTCTGGCCATGGGAACAATGGTCCTTTAGAATGTGAGGTTACTAGTGCGCTGACCCCTGGCAAATAAGAGCCATGTTCTGGCATTCCAGGCCTGATTGGCACTTTGAGCCCAGCAAGAGAGCTCAAAGGAGACACAGGAAATGTGACCGGTGTAATTGGTTATATATTAGTGCTAGCATTCTCCCTCCTCCCTCCCCCCCACCACCCCCGTTTAAATGATGGAACATTCCTCAGTGACACTTTAGGTTTGGATTGGGTGCTGGGTGGTGGGTACTCCATCCTGGGCTACATGTGTGGTGCTGGGTGGGTGGGGGGTCGGTGAAGATGGTTGGTTGGTTGGTTGGTTGAAGACGAGGATGGATTGATTTGTTTTCATTATCGACGATGGGGACAGGTTCTTATCCCCCATTCTGCATGCATGGATCATGGATTTCCTTTTAGGTTAATAGGTACTAATAGGTAGATAAATGCACTGTACTGTATGTGTTTGATATTATTTATGTATCTTGTTTACATGTTATTATTTACTAGCCTACATCTTTTACCAGTATAGTAGAAAAATGAACTGCATAACCAAAACAGTGTTGCTAACTTCATGAAAACAGGGAGGGTTGCTAACTTCATGAAAACAGGGAGGGTTGACAACTTTATGAAAAGAGGGTTGCCAACTTCTTTCACCCTTAAGGTGTCTTACTTGAGGTAATGTATCTTGTTTATATGTGTTATTGCACCGATCTGCTGGTAGATTGATGAAAAGCTGAAAAGTTGATTTGTTTTTGTGTTAATTGTTTTTGCTGACCTGTTTTGTTGTCTGTCTGCCCGTTGGCTGGAACATCATCATCATCAACAATATTTATTTTGCCATCATTTTGTTCAATTGCTGTGCATGGAGGTGAACGGGGTTGTCAGTTCATGACACCTTCATTACCGTGTATCCGCATTGTGAAGTGTGGCAACCCAGGAGTGTGTGTGTGTGTGTGTGTGTGTGTGTGTGTGTGTGTGTGTGTGTGTGTGCGTGTGCAGGGAAGGCTCGGGTCAAATCAGTAGCTTGACCTTTGAACTGGGGTGCTTGGTTGCAGTTCATGAAGACCTCATCCCACGCTCCTAAGTGTGTGTGTGTGTGTGTGTGTGTGTGTGTGTGTGTGTGTGTGTGTGTGTGTGTGTGTGTGTGTGTGTGTGTGTGTGTGTGTGTGTGTGTGTGTGTGTGTGTGTGTGTGTGTGTGTGTGTGTGTGTGTGGTTGTGTGTGTGACCTGACTGCATTCTAAACTTCTTTTCATTTCAATCGTCCTGCCCAACAAAATAACGTGATGCACCACTGGTGAGCACAAACGTGTTCCCTGTAAACATTATGAGCGTACTTTACTTCTCGCAGCTTTAAAGCCCATCCATATGCTCTGTTAGAGAGTTATTACCCCCAGAGGTACAGCCAAGGGGAAGGCCACGGAAGGCAGAATACCCTCAGCACCACCACCCTGCATTCCATCCCTATAGCAATGGGTGCTAAAGCGTTCACTAAAAGGAGATCTTATCTAAACCCTGCCCATTCAAAACAAAACGCCTGTTGGAGTAGCGCAGATAACGTCCGTCTGGCCCGAAACGGGGTGGCTCGTGCACGCGGGCGTTCCTTCGGATCCAGCACACATACACACACATACTCACGTGCGCGTGCAAGCTCACCACGCAAGCACACAACACGCACGCACACTTTGGTATGTGACCTGAGGGGGGAAAAAAGAAAAAAGACTCAGATGCCGTCATAAATTTTAAGAGAAGTTGTCACATTCTCTGTCCAGGGCTGTTAAAAGCGTTGCCATTATACCATGGGATTCAGGTTAAAGAAGGGCCTGTCGGAGGACGCCGATTGGGACGGTAAAAGTTCAGATGAAACCCCCTGATCTTAGTATAAGCTCCAAGCAGAGGCTGAGGATCATTATCTACTCACCCCTACAAAAGTATCAAAAGTATAAAAGTTTGGAAAAGTTTGCTTTAAATCACCATGTTATTATATTGTAGCACCTAGACTCTTGTCTAGGTAGGTTGTAAACCTACCTGGGCATGTTTCATCCATCCATCTTCAACCGCTTATCTGCTGTCGGGTCGCAGGGGTCAACAGAGAGCTCCACCAGAGAGCTCCAGACTTCCCTGTCCCCGGGCAACATTACCGACTTCCTCCTAAGGGATACTGAGACGGCTTAAGGCCAGAAAGTTTAATCCCTCCATCTGAGCCTTTGGTCTGCCTCAGGGGTCTCCTCCCAGTGGGACGTGCATGGAGGACCTAAACCTATAGGGAGATGCTTGAGAGGCATCCAAAGCAGATGCTCAAACCACCTAGGCGCCGCTATAAGCCCTGTGGTTGATCAGCATGGACGTATGCAGTATAGTAGCATAGTTTATAGTTGCAATATACTCTTACTCTAACCAAACACTCACCATAACCCCTGCAACTCCACCCGACTAGTGTCTGGTGTACTTGCGTTCTGCTCGCGCACAAGTGGGCTGTGGCCTACGCAATTTGGCAGTCGACCGACTACGGTTCTAGTGGTCTATTTTAATTCATAATTCAAGCTGAGTGCATTTGGTTTCCGTGTCCTGTGCATATTTTCAACCTGCAAACTGCTTATTGTTTCAGGCCTACGGTATGAGTTCCATATTCCGCATCCCCTCTGCCCACTCACTCACCACACTGTTAGACCGTCAACAATGCAAATGAGTTTCACTTAACGAGTAAACACAAACACACACGCACACAGACACACAGACACACAGTTGCAGATACTGTACTGTAGATGTATGCAAACATTCTCTTAATTGTGCCACCGCAATTGTTTTTTCTTCCATCTAACAACCGTGCCCACTCGCCCACTCACCAGTCACCACCACACCACCATCAACATTTCTACAGCATGACTTTCCCTACAACAACGCACGCAACGCACTCACACACACAGCCATTAGCCCCGGTTCTCTTATTTACAGATGTAAACAGGACGAGTTGATTCATATCCTGGATTGTTCCCCCCGCGAGAGGAGAGCATTCCTTGGCATTCCACGTCCAGGTGAACACCAGGCTTTTGAGGAGGGAGGAGGAAAAGAAGAAGAAGAAGAAGAAGAAGAGGTATCATGGGAATGTCAGTGACTCCTCGCGCCCCCGCGGTTCATCTGTCTTCGTTCGACAACTGCTACTGTAATGGGCCCTGCATGCCCGCGCCGCCCCTGACGCCACCAGCATGGAATGGGACAAAGATGGACGACGGCATACCCCTCATCTTTCATCCCTCTTCCGTCACGTCCCCCCAAGGGACCACGTGGTAGTGTACTGTCAGTCATTATGGCCTTTTTTGAGAGACAGCGAGATCCAATAGCGACCACAACGACTAGGTTGCAACAAAGTCACGACTAGATTTTTACTTGTCGTGACCAGGTTCTTACTAGTCACGACTATAGATTCTGGTCTGGTTGCAACCTGGTTGTGACTAGTTGCAAAGTGGTTGCAACCAGTTCATAGTTGCAATCCTAATCCTAATCAAACTATAACCCAAACCATTACCCTTACCCTAACCCCCCTAACCCCAACCAAACGCTTACCATAACCCCCTAACCAAATGCTTACCCTAACCCTTGCAACTATCCGTGACCAGGTTGCAACTAGTTGCGACCAGGTTGCAACCAGGTTGGGCCAGGTTGCGGCCAGGTTGCGACGAGTTTGCGGCCAGGTTGCAACCAGGTTGCGGCCAGGTTGCAACCAGGTTACGACAATGTTGCGACGAGGTTGCAACCAGGTTGTGACAAAGTTGCGACCAGGTTGCAACTAGGTTTCTATGAGGTTGAAACCAGGCTGCGACGAGGATGCAACGTGGTTGTGATGAAGTTGCGACCAGGTTACAACAAAGTTACGACCAGGTTGCAAACAGGTTGCGATGAGATTGCCACCAGTTTGCAACCAGTTTTCAACCACACTGTAACTAGCAACTATACAACCAGAAGATAGGTTGCAACCTGATTGCATCTAGTCGCTATGATCTCGCCCTTCCTGGAGAAAGGCTAAGAGGACTGTTCTTCTTGAAGTATTGATCCAGCAGAAGGAGGGTGGCTTAAGGAGGCAACGGGGCTTGTTTGTTGTGAGCCGTTGCGATCAATCAAAGTAATTTATAGGGTAAGGAGACAAGATGTTTCCCCAAAACCATGGGATTATGTGCTGCCAATGCGCTGCAGTTCTTCTCATATACCGGCAACCCTCACACACATGAAAGATATAGGTGCACACACACACACACACACACACACACACACACACACACACACACACACACACACACAGACACACACACACACACACACACACACACACACACACACACACACACACACACACACACACACACACACACACACACACACACAGGTGCACGCACATGAGGATTACACAGGCATTTAACAAGCTCTTTGT
Organism: Benthosema pterotum; assembly: GCA_039105355.1. Taxonomy (NCBI): domain Eukaryota; kingdom Metazoa; phylum Chordata; class Actinopteri; order Myctophiformes; family Myctophidae; genus Benthosema; species Benthosema pterotum. The sequence continues at coordinate 32,259,248 of CM076978.1, read as the reverse complement.
GCAGGTCAAAGTTGACGGTAGGCCCCTCGGGAAGAAGGGGGGCGACAGACACAGTAAAATACTTGGTGTTCATTTAACTCATAGTGTTTTTTCATGGACACTTCAGACGTGAAAAGTATGTGCGACGGTTTCACCGCATGCATTGGCAAGGGTGTAGGACTGCAGTCTGCGTGAGATTGAAGATCTGTTCTGTGTTCTCTTTCGGTAGTCTTTGGATGTTTTCTATAAGGTACCCTATTGGCCTGAATATAAGACTATGCTTTTTTCCCAATGGAAATATCCCAAAAATGGAGTCGTCTTATATCCAGGGACTATACTATTTGACATTCAATGTTCTTTTTTCTGTAAATCGGTCTTGAAAAATTAGGGTCGTCTTATAACCGAGTCGTCTTATATTCGGGACAATACAGTATTTGTGCAGAACATTTCAATAACCAGAGCCTCAGAGAGTAGGCTATAGACAGAGTTACAGCATCTTAACTTCCATGGAGAGGTATAATGGCGGGTGCTCAACATAGACTTCTATTGACCATGGGGACAGACATCTGTGACGAGTCCTGAAATGCCTTGAACTCAGAGAACAGCCCGGCTTTAATGATCCTAATTTGCTTTATTTTAGATCGTTTTGTAGTAATAGTGCAAGCTAAACCTTACCGAGACTTTAGTCATTACTGTACAGAACATGTTACTGTTGTTACACACTAGAGATCGACCGATCAGACTTTTGGCCGATGTTTCCGATCACCGATTAGTGGAACATCAAAAAGGCCGATAGCCGATATCAGCCGATACGATTATTATTTACTTTAATAGAATAAAAGTGCGGAAGCAGCAAAAGTGTTTCAGTTTCCCCTCCATCAAATGCATCTTTTTTAATTCAAGTACAGGCACAGAGCTTCAGACATAAAAGAAAAAGAGAAAATACATTTTGGATAATTTGGATAAATCTATAAATACATGAGGTGATGGAGTCAGAGACACACAGCTATACATCTCCTTACCACCACAATCTACCGGATCTTCAATGAAAGTGGTCGATGTCCAATTTTTGAACATTTATAATAAATACAAATAATCGGCTGCTCTTTTTTCGATTATTTATTTTGAGCACCGATACCGATTATTAATAAAATCATGAATATCGAATTCGATAATCGACCGCGGCCGATAATCGGTCTATCACTATTACACACACTTAAAATAGCTCTTATTTGTGCCAGTGTATTTCCAATTCCAGTTTGTCATAGTGCAAAGCTACATGAACAGCGTGCAAGCACTCAGTTTCTGACCCCTCAATGTTGCAACTCTTCAACTAAATGGCTCTGTCAATAACAAGTCAATGCCACATATGCAGTGGAAAGATACACTAAAATGTACCCAAAGAAACAGGTTTTCTCTGATTTTCTTGCTGATTGTGAGGTTACAGCCTGCAAATCGCCTATATGTGCCAAGGGGATTTCGCCAGCAGGAGTAGCTGTTTTCACTGTTCTGCAGTTTTTGCAGTTTAAAAGGCTGCCAAACTCCAGAGAAAACTCACCTCCACTGAATGTCCAAAGTTCAGTTTTTGTATGTGAGTAAATGAGATCATAAAACCTAAAAAGAACAGAATATAAAATTACATGAAATTGAATGTCACAAATGCCATCATGTAGTATTTTTCAAATTACATCCAGTTGGTTCCACATTATTAAAGAGCCAACCCGACGCGAGAGGGTCATCTGCTGAGCAGATAAGCGCGGTTCATTCGGTCCAATTAAAACGGAAGCTGGTGTCTGGTCATTCCGCCCCACTGTGCCACATGGGAGATATGTCTGCTTCTTTTCAAAAAAGAGAGACATGCACCGACAAGGGCGGATAATTTGCGGTCTTCTTCTTCTCCTGGAGAAGGATCTGTCTGTGGGTGGTTTAAAATGCCCTTTATAACCGCTAAACACTTGCGGTTATATGCTCCCAGGCAATTGGGCAAATTACAGCTACTTACGGTAGCACAATGCCATGCGGCGGAAAGGGTAACGAGACACAGTCATCGGATGAAAACCCTGTCAAGGACCTGGGTCAGTGGTTTTTAAGACATTTTTTTCCGAGGCACTCCGATGCAAGTGAAAATCTCAAGGCACTGCGCACTCGCATTGACTCGAGATGAAATTATGATCATTATTATTTTATTATAATTATTATTAATTAGGTCCGGTAGTTCTGCCTTTTTTTCGTCCTGTCACATATAGTTTACCTTTGACACTGAAAGGATAATTTTACGCCATAATATGTGCCTGAAATAGCATTTGTGGCAAGCTCAACCCATTAACACATTGAACGCCAATGACATTGACATTCCATGCTGGAGACGTGAAAGCAACATTTCCGTCATAATATGACGTCATCAATGTTGCTTTCGTAGTCGTCTTTTCACCATGATCACGTATCTGAATTCAGGTGAATGGTTAGCTGATTTGCTTGTCTACATGTTATGTAGCAAATCAGCTAACCAATCACATGAATTCAGATGTCATCTTACATGATCATGGTGAAAGAATGAACTTTTTGTAATAAAAAAAACACTGTATCCTGCTTAAAAGATAATAACATAAGTCGACACATTAATTAGGCTAATGAAGAAGGATATATTTTTTATTAGACATTGTACCACGACAAGAGCGTCCCTCACTTCGCGCAGGTGTGATTTATTATTATTATTTGTTTAACAGCCAGGTTGAAAATATGTTTGTATATAAGTTATAGAATTTCCTCTCACATTGGGAACAAGTCTACTGATATAGTAAATACAAAAATACCAGACATGTTTTTATACTGAGGGACAATTACACTGCAATCATATGAGTGCCTTGTCCCTAAACCCCCAACCAGGCTACACCTGGACTGGTCTGGCCGTTTGGTAATTGCCTGAAGGTTCTAGGAGTTAGAGGACAGACATGACTCTGGTCACAGAGTGAGGAATAATGGGTCACTTCAGGTCATTGTGAAATGCGTGAAGCAATAGTGCTCTCTTGTGTCCATTTGCCTACACTATGCTGCCGCTCCCATGATGACCAGCAGGGGGTAGCCTTCTCATGGAAACGCTGTACATAGTGGCTACAGTCGACACAAACAGCAATTACTGTATATGTGGCAATTCATTGTAATCAGAGTGGGAGAAATGATGAAGACGTGTGAGCATGCAGGCCCCTCTATACCGAGGGGGTAGACATTATTACATTATTTACATTGCAATCATGAAGAAGGAATCTACGGTAGCAGGGACGGATCTAGGCATGGGCTTGGGGGGGCAGTGTCCCCCTAAACGCCCTGACTGCCGCACCAAACATGATGGCATGCAAAACAACCCAAGATATTTCAAATGTATTAAAATGCTTTAAAATCAATGAAATTGAATGAAATTGAAAACCTACTACTCACTAACTACTGTACAGCTGTTTCACCACTAAACCAACAGCATTTCATCATTGAAAACAGAAAACTCTCTGAGTCAGACCTTTAGCTTTATGCACGCTGCGTGTCTGTTGCAACTTCAACAACAACTGGTGTTATTATTGATGCTTTACTTGTCTAATATAAGTCCTGTAGCCAAAAATTCATATAGCCCTCGATAATATGTTCATGATAAAATTATTTCTTTATTCCTTTTTATTTACACAGTTACACATTTTTATACATTACACAGTTTTATATTGTGATAGGGATTCCCCTGAGTCTGAAATGAAGATTGATTTGAATTGAACTACTCTCCAATTGCAGCCATGCAGCTTTTGGTGGAAAAACTGGTGCTGTGACTTAGGCCTATTTGGTTAAAGTGTCTGTAGAAAAAAAACATGCTGTGGCGCAATGGAGAGCACGGCTATAATGTCCCCAAATAACGTGATGATGATAATAATCACGTTATATGAATAATAATGTGATGAGTTCATCACATTTGCCATGACTTCTATGGCTATGTTTTGCCCAATTCAGTGCATATAGTGCAGAACTAATTGTTAATCTGTTAAAATGGTGGTAGAAGTGCAAGTGTCATTGAGTGACATCTATAGGCCTACCTTCCCCTTTTGAATATTCCATTTTCTTATTACACTTACGTTTGTGTTCGAGTTCGGTTAGTTTTTTTGTATTTCCGATTGCAATTCATCTTTTTTTTTCCTGTCAGACATAAAATCATCTCCACGATCATCCAACATGCATCATCAACCCATGCAAAGGACTAAATATACTTAGTATATAAAACACATGAACTGCCTCATCTGTGAAACATAGGCTACTCTAACCTGGACGCATAGATCACAGCCACAGCAACCTCTTTTACAGACAGATTTCTTTTTCACTCAGGGCAGGATTATCCAATGGGCTCATTGGGCCCAGGGTCCCCTGAGCTAGTGGGGCCTTGACCTGAGTGTAATCGCTAAGAGTCTCAAGCTCAGGGCCGCTCCCAAAAGGGGATAACATTGGCGCACACGGCCCTTGTCACTGTTATTAACAATGGGGTTATTAATTTTGTGTCAATAAAATAACCCCAAAGCCAAAGGTCCTACACGATTATGATAACATTTTGCATTTATTTGGCTTAGTTATAGAAAAATGTTCCTGTGTAGTGGGAGGACCTTTGGCTGGAGGCGGCCCAAGGGCCCATCATTTCTAGATCCATTGTTTTCACTAATACTTGGAATTGGATTCAGAACCATGAAACCCCTCCTAGTTTGACATGTTACTTAAAAGAATAAGTAAAGTTTGAGATTTTTGTCGATTTTGCCTGAAATAGGATGCAATAGGATGATGTTCCTAACATGATTTTGGCTTTACCAAACTTTTCTCAGTTGATCCTTATGTATTTTGTCCCGTAGAATTCATTTCTGCAATGTACATCTTTGTAATTCGCATAATTAATTAGATAATTTGCATATTTGATTAATTGTTAATTATCTCATTAACTATGCGTGATACAAAAATGTATCAAGCAGAATTGGATTCTACGTTAAACATCATGTTAAGAACAACTGAGAAAAGTTTGGTACACCCTTTAATCAGGTTTTTATGAAAAGAAGAAGTGTCGGCTACCAGACCACAACACCGATGTGTCTGTTCCCCTAGGTGTACAGTGCCCCTCCTCCCACACTAGGGAGGAGTGCAGTTAAGTACCAATTAGTTGTGCCTTCTGAGCGACAGTAGCCCCAACTGTTGCCCCAGACCCTTCTGCTGACAGCTGTGCCTTTCTCAAGCAGTTTATTGAATATCGCTATTAATCCAGTAGATGGCGTCCATACACTGTCTGGCGGTGCAGGGAAGGTTCATCCAGCTCAGTACCAGACTACCAGTGTTGTGTTTTTGATTTAGGTTTTAGTCTTAGGGCTCCATTTTCGTTACATGCTAAACACACATTTAAGGCTCCATTTTCGTCACCGCTAAACCCCTTATCCTTTAACTTTTTTGCCTTTTTAAACTATTAATAAAGAACATTTTCCAATAGTTTAAATGGCCAGTCTACAGGCTCACAGTGTGTCAATAGATTGGCACGTTGAACTCCAAAAGGTTTTTCAAAATAGTAAAAAAAAAATGATAATGGATTTAGCATAAGGGGTTTAGATGGTAACGAAAATGGAGCCCTTAGTATTTTAGTCCCATTTAATCTTCTCAATTTTTTTGTTAATCTAGTAGTCTTAGTTGACGGAATATAAAAAATGATTTAGTCTTAGCCTAGTCTTAGCCTTTTATCCTAGTCTTAGTGGTTTTAGTCATAGTCTTTACATATTTTATTCTTGGTCAAATACATTTTAGGTTTATGCAAGATATATGAATAGTTTTGATCTCATGACGTGCACTCCTGAAAAGGTACGCAGTGCATACTGCAGATATGACATTCAGTCAGTGCATTCTACAGATATGACATTCATTGAGTGCATAATGCAGATATGACATTCATTCATTCATTCAGTGCATACTGCAGATATGACATTCAGTCAGTGCATTCTGCAGATATGACATTCATTCATTCAGTGCATTCTATGGATATGACATTCATTCAGTGCATTCTATGGATATGACATTCAGTCAGTGCATACTGCAGATATGACATTCATTCATTCAGTGCATTCTATGGATATGACATTCAGTCAGTGCATACTGTAGATATGACATTCAGTCAGTGCATACAGCAGATATGACATTCATTCAGTGCAGACAGCAGATATGACATTCATTCAGTGCAAGCTGATCTACAAAGTTATTTTAAAATACCGTATTTTCCGCACTATAAGGCGCACCGGATTATAAGGCGCACCGGATTATAAGGCGCACCTTTTAGAACTGTTTTCATATATAAGGCGCACTGGATTATAAGGCGCAGCAAATAGAAGCTACTACAGTTAACATAGAATAGAAGCTACTGCAGTTGAATGATCCATATATAAGGCGCACTGGATTATAAGGCGCAGTGTGGATTTTTGAAAAAATTAAAGGCTTTTAGGTGCGCCTTATAGTCCGGAAAATACGGTAATTAAGAGTCTGAACAAGTGAACAGGTTATTGTCTTCTACTGAACAATATAGGCCTTCTCATGTAATTGTGTTCAAGGAGCCTAATTCAAAAAAGAAGAAAATACAATGTTATGTTAATCTTATAGTCTTAGTCTTTTCAAAACACACATTTTAGTCTTTTAGTCTCACTTAAGGGGCTTACAGACGGAGTAAGAGTAATAAATCACGCATTCTAGTTCATTTTCAAAGGGACCGGCGTTTTGTGCTCAGAAAACGACGTGACGCCGGGCGTTATTGTGCGGGGTCCAGTGTTGTTAATGCGCCTGCTCGTTTCAAGCACACGCCGGGAATTTATTTTAGACTTCAATCCTGTGAGCTTTTTTTTTCTCGCTGCACGATTATGGTCTGTCAGCACTGAGTGGCACAGTGGGATCGCCGCGATAATGTGTGCATAACATAACATTGTATTTTCTTTTTTGAATTACTAGAACACAGTTACATGAGTAGGCCTATATTGTTGAGTAGAAGACAATAACTTGTTCACTTGTATCAGACTTGTTCAGACTCTTATTTTAAAAGAACTTTGTAGATCAGCTTGCACTGAATGAATGTCATATCTGCATTATCGAGTGCTGATCTAGTTACTGACCTCCAGGTCAAAATTGTGATTCCCAAGTGTGGGCTGCAAAAGACAGGTAGAGAGTCACACAGACATACAGACAGATGTACGTGTGTGTGTGTGTGTGTGTGTGTGTGTGTGTGTGTGTGTGTGTGTGTGTGTGTGTGTGTGTGTGTGTGTGTGTGTGTGTGTGTGTGTGTGTGTGTGTGTGTGTGTGTGTGTGTGTGTGTGTGTGTGTGTGAGTACACGCACGTCGCCGCTGGCCCTGTTTTTCTCTGTGGCTCTTCACAGTTTTATTTTAAACACGTTCTGACCTCTCCATCCCAGCAGTGCATTCCTGTGGTAATTGTGTCTCTGAAAAGAAAACAACACACATCAAAGCGCTCGTGTGTGTGTGCGCTATGGCTGTCTTCTTCGTCTAACGCTAAAAACTGACCACAGAAGTTCAGTTTTGCATGTCACACTTTATGCCCCTGTAACTATTTCAAGTGTGCAAACACCATGGGAAGGGAAATATTCCCGGTAGATAAACGCCAAACAACTTGAATGGTCTCCATTGTGTCATATGCCTTATTGTGTAAGAGCATGGTCCCCCATGCCACTGGGCCACTATATACAGTTGTTTATGCATGGATAAATGGTAAATATGTAATTGGAAAATGTTGCATTTATCTAGGCTATAGCTAGTTTTCACAGTCATGACTCAGAGAAGTAACATGGCAACTACAATCAAACATAGATGTTGACTTCGCAGGCAAATTAAGTTGCCAATGAGAGTAGTTAAATGTACTATGTTGATGAGTCCAGGCTCTACTTAATGATAGTCATCAGGTTGTGTTTTAGGAGTAAAAAGCTTGTCCGTACCGATTGCATCAGTTGGGCTACAGCTGATGTCTTTGAGAAGCCCCAAAAAATGTCACTCATATTCTCACTGACTCCCTCCTGGCTGGCACCACAGCAGTCAACAGAGCCATCTTTGTCAAATAATCCTCTCTGGGGCGACAGCTAAGATGACATCCTAGATAAAGCTGGGGTAATCAACAAGAGCCAGTTCAGCAAGAGAAGTATCCCATCATGGCGAAATCAAATTGACATTTCCTGTTTGGTGTTTAATACTGTCACAGGGCAGCCGTGCCAGGGGCGGATGTAACATTTCCCATGTCGGGGAAATGTTACATACCCATACCCATACCCATACCCATACCCATACCATTTTTGGTTACAGGCCTTGTATTAGGCAATTAAGCATCAATAATAACATCAGTTGTTGTTGAAGTTGCAACAGACACGCATCATGCATAAAGCTAAAGGTCTGACTCAGAGAGTTTTCTGTTTTCAATGATGAAATGCTGTTGGTTTAGCGGTGCCACAACTGTACAGTAGTTAGTAGCAGTAGTGTTTCAAATCATTTTACATATACCTAATCACTTTTGAAATATCTTGGGTTGTGTTACAAGCCATTGTGTTAGGTGGGGCAGACACATTGCCCCCCATGCCCATGCCTAGATCCCTATATAGACTGAGGACAATTTACACTTCTAAGTACGCAGCATAACATTGCAGCATAACATTGCCGGCCGGCTTGGAAATGACTGTGTGGAAGTGTTGGTCATGGACAGTGGTACATCTGGGTATTCCCCCTATGCATTTTAATGTTTGAAGTGATCTGTTGATTGACTAGTCACCTCACCTCATCAGTGCAGGCACACGTCTATAAATTGGAGGCTGCCAAGTATTGCATAGGAGGAGGGGTGTGTTCACCTTTATTAATAACTAACATTTTAATGATCTGGATATAAGGTTGTGTCAGAAATGTAACTGTACTGTACTGTGGTACAACATCTTTCAACATCAAGGTTAGATTAGTCATCGGCTATGACTTAGAATGTATTGCTTGGTTAAAGAACTGTTAATTGATATGGTTAATTGATACCATGTGGTAGGATCCACTCCCTATAAGAGGGAGAGCGCAGGTGTATTCAGTTGGGCTTGGAGCAACAGGCTGTAAGCATCTAGGAGAGAGCTGCCAGGGCCCTTGTCTTGAACGGGTCAACCTCACAAAAACATTCACAATTTCACATGTTAAATTAACATTTTGCAGCGTTCATTTCCTACAGGGGTGAGGAGCACACTGTACTGTTGTCACAAAAAAAGATGTAAAATTAAGTTGAATTTATAAATTAAATATAAATACATTGGCTGTAAAAAGGACAATGACTTTTTAATACTAGGCATTAAGCTACCAATTTAGCCTGAAGTAAATAAAGCAGGTCATGTATAGAA
>CM076978.1:32214871-32244871 GCA_039105355.1 Benthosema pterotum | reverse complement strand
GCAGGGAATGTTATTCTAAAGCTCGGCTGTGGAATGCGCTGTTCAAACACCGTAAGTCCTCCTACCCACACACCGTGCTGTGTTCCCTTCGCAGGCAAACATTAGGGCTTGCACTTCAATTATAGGAAGCAGCAAACCTTCGCTCGTGTGCTCCTCCAATGGGATCAGGGTTACACTGTTGACTGTCAAGTTGTAGCCTATAGTATGCACCTATATGGCTAGCAGATTGGACTCTTGTGGATTATCGATTGGGGCGCCCTCGATCTGCGAGAGTCTGGGCGACCTTACCCCACAGAGAGCTGTCTGAGAATGGGTCCTACCAATTGCCCAAAAGTACCCAAAACAACCCAAAGTACCCAAAAGTACCCAAAAGTACCCAAAAGCATACCCAAAAGTACCCAGAAGCATACCCAAAAGTACCCAAAAGCATACCCAAAAGTACCCAAAAGCATACCCCAAACTACCCAAAAGCACCCAAAAGTACCCAAAAGCACCCAAAAGTACCCAAGAGTACCCACAACGACCCAAAAGCATACCAAAAGTACCCAAAATTACCCAACAATACCCAAAAGCATACCCCAAACTACCCAAAATACCCAAAAGCACACCCAAAAGTATACAAAGCACTCAAAAGTACCCAAAAGCATACCTCAAACTACCCCAAACTACCCAAAAGTACCTAAAAGCACCCAAAAGTACCCAGAAGCATACCCAAAAGTACCCAGAAGCATACAAAAGTACCCAAAAGTACCCAAAAGCACACCCAAAAGCATACCCAAAACTACCCAAAAGCATACCCAAAAGTACCCAAAAGTACCCCAAAGCACCCGGAAGTACCCCAAACTACCCAAAAGCATACCCAAAAGTACCCAAAAGCATACCCCAAACTACCAAACTACCCAAAAGCAGACCCAAAAGTACCCAAAAGCACACAAAAGTACCAAAAAGCATACCCAAAAGTACCAAAAAGCATACCCAAAAGTACCCAAAATTACCCCAAGCAAAGGACTTATAGTTCAATAGGAAAGCAGGCAGTCTATTATGGACTGCCTGCCCATAGTGCAGTGGCTTTATGTAAAGCCTAAAATAACTAGCGTCTCACATTGCTGGCAAAACTGTGCCACCTATTGCTTATTTCCTGAACCAATTTTATTTTTTTCCTAGACTCCATGGGTAGTTTGGGGTACTTTTGGGTAATTTTGGGTATGCTTTCGGGTACTTTTGGGTACTTTGGGGTGCTTTTGGGTAGTTTGGGGTACTTTTGGGTATGTTTTGGGGTACTTTTGGGTTGTTTTGGGTATGTTTTTGGGTACTTTTGGGTTGTTCTTGTTACGCAATGTAAATGCGTAACAAGATTAAAAGACTTCATGGCGTATGGGTTGTAATTGCTATGCGTACTTTTTGGGAACTTTCATCCTGAGCACTCTGATAGGGTATTGACTGTAAAGGTGTGTTCTGACTAGAGTTCTCAAACTCTGCCCGAACCCGACCAGGACCGAACCCGAACAGGCCCGACCCGACATTTGGGTTGTTTTGGGTACTTTTGGGTATTTTTGGGAATGCTTTTGGGTACTTTTGGGTTATTTGGGGTACTTTTGGGTAGTTTGGGGTATGCTTTTGGGTAGTTTTGGGGGTGGGGTACTTTTGGGTTGTTTGGGGTATGCTTTTGGGTAGTTTTGGGTATGCTTTTGGGTACTTTGGGTGCTTTTGGGTAGTTTGGGGTATTTTGGGGTATGCTTTTGGGTACTTTGGGGTTGTTTTGGGTACTTTTGGGTAGTTTGGGGTACTTTTGGGTAGTTTGGGGTACTTTTGGGTTGTTTTGGGTATGTTTTTGGGTACTTTTGGGTTGTTTTGGGTACTTTTGGGTATTTTTGGGTGCTTTTGGGTAGTTTGGGGTACTTTTGGGTATGTTTTGGGGTACTTTTGGTTGTTTTGGGTATGTTTTTGGGTACTTTTGGGTTGTTTTGGGTATGTTTTGGGGTACTTTTGGGTTGTTTTGGGTATGTTTTTGGGTACTTTTGGGTTGTTTTGGGTACTTTTGGGTATTTTTGGGAATGCTTTTGGGTACTTTTGGGTTATTTGGGGTACTTTTTGGGAACTTTCATCCTGAGCACTCTGATAGGGTATTGACTGTAAAGGTGTGTTCTGACTAGAGTTCTCAAACTCTGCCCGAACCCGACCAGGACCGAACCCGAACAGGCCCGACCCGACATTTGGGTTGTTTTGGGTACTTTTGGGTATTTTTGGGAATGCTTTTGGGTACTTTTGGGTTATTTGGGGTACTTTTGGGTAGTTTGGGGTATGCTTTTGGGTAGTTTTGGGGTGGGGTACTTTTGGGTTGTTTGGGGTATGCTTTTGGGTAGTTTTGGGTATGCTTTTGGGTACTTTGGGGTGCTTTTGGGTAGTTTGGGGTATTTTGGGGTATGCTTTTGGGTACTTTGGGTTGTTTTGGGTACTTTTGGGTAGTTTGGGGTACTTTTGGGTAGTTTGGGGTACTTTTGAGTAATTTTGGGTATGCTTTCGGGTACTTTTGGGTACTTTGGGGTGCTTTTGGGTAGTTTGGGGTACTTTTGGGTATGTTTTGGGGTACTTTTGGGTTTTGGGTATGGGTTTGGGTACTTTTGGGTACTGTTTGGGTTGTTTTGGGTACTTTTGGGTATTTTTTTGGTACTTTTGGGTTATTTGGGGTACTTTTGGGTAGTTTGGGGTATGGGTAGTTTTGGGGTTGGGGTACTTTTGGGGTGGGGTACTTTTGGGTTGTTTGGGGTATGCTTTTGGGTAGTTTTGGGTATGCTTTTGGGTACTTTGGGGTATGCTTTTGGGTACTTTGGGGTTGTTGGGGTATTTGGGTACTTTTGGGGTTGTTTGGGTACTTTGGGTAGTTTGGGGTACTTTTGGGTAGTTTGGGGTACTTTTGGGTAGTTTTGGGTATGCTTTTGGGTACTTTTGGGTGCTTTTAGGTATGCTTTTGGGTTGTTTTGAGTACTTTTGGGTTGTTTTGGGTACTTTTGGGTTGTTTTGGGTACTTGGGCAATTAGTAGGACCCGTCTGGGGATAGCTTTGTGCCTAAAAGTAACTTGCAATTTCTAAGACCTTTTCCTTGCTTCCCCACTTGTCTGGTTAGGTTTTACGCAGAGCAGTACAACCTGTACGCCCGTAGTTTTCAATAAAGCGTTTTTATCCACTCTGTCTCAGAATCTGGCGTTCATCATGGATTTTGCTCCAATGTAAATGCGTAACAAGATTAAAAGACTTCATGGCGTATGGGTTGTAATTGCTATGCGTACTTTTTGGGAACTTTCATCCTGAGCACTCTGATAGGGTATTGACTGTAAAGGTGTGTTCTGACTAGAGTTCTCAAACTCTGCCCGAACCCGACCAGGACCGAACCCGAACAGGCCCGACCCGACATTTAGGGCCGGGTAGGGCCAAAAATCTATCCTAATCATTAGGGCTGGGTAGGGCCTCGAGCCCCATGAAAAAATATGTATTGAATTATTTTACTATAGTAAGAATAATAGTTATTTTCTATATTTACCCATTATGAAGATGGTGCTGATTGCCATTTCATTTTTAATCTGTGGCGAATTCTCAAATTTTGCCCAAACCCGACAGTTTAGGGCCGGGTAGGGCCTAAAATCTATTCCATTTAGTAGGGCCGGGCCGGGCCTAGGGCCTGAACTGTTAGGGCCGGGTAGGGCCGGGCCTTAATTTTCAGGCCCGTTGAGATCTTTAGTTCTGACTACGCAGATTGGCTGTAAACACGAGTATTAAGCTTAATCTTCATGGACCCCGTCGTTCACCTGCAAGGTGGCTCCGTCCACAACTTTTGTCTTTTGTCTTGTCTTTTTGTCTTGACATGTAACAGTGTCACTTTAACCATCCAAGTCTGAATGCAAGGGGATTTTCAACATTTTACTATGTCATTAATATACCTTAGAGATGATGTGTGGACATAAAAAAAAAGCTCCCTCCATTCAGAAGGTCTGAAAAAAACATTAACATGGTGAAATACAACTTGTTGACATCATCAAGTTGGGTTTCACCATGTTGATGATTTTTCTTTTTTTCCACCATGTTAATGGCCTTTTTTTCAGACGAAGAATTCCCAGGGAACTGGGAATTTACAAAGTCCATATTCTCAACTCTGCCACTTTGGCCTCAGGTAAATGTTTCAGCTTCAGAGAGAGAGAGAGAGAGAGAGAGAGAGAGAGAGAGAGGGAGAGGGGGAGGGAGAGGGAGAGGGAGAGGAAAAGAGAGTAAATATGTACATTATGTTGATGGATGATGTGCTGGTGGTCCTATGTGAGAGAGGATATGTTATGATGGATGGCTGATGGAGTGATGGAAGAAGAGGAATGATACAACTATAGTAACACGACCCTAACCTCTGAACATTTATAACTATCACTAGGCTTACTCAAATGCAACTGACTTGGAGGAATTTCTTTAAATGTTTCCAAAATATATAGCAATTCAATTGATTGATTGATTGATTGATTGATTGCAGGAGGAATGACACTTGTGAGCTTGCTGAGGAAGTGTGTTGTGTTTGATTCTCTGTGGCAGCTGGGATAGATTACCTAAAAGTCCAGCTAGAATTTGAGGACATTTGTGATTGTGGAAATGGCATACTGTCATGTTTGTTAAATATTTAATATCCATTTTAGCAGCATAGCTCCCTACCTTTAACCCTTTACCTTCAACTCCCTTTTTAACTATGACAGATTCACTAAAACACCTGTCCTTTTTATGGTGACTGATAATGCCTTTCTAATACACCAAGGGGCTGTTTCCCTTCGGCCTCCTCGATGTGCTCCTTATTATTTTACAAAACAATTATTAAAAATAAAAGAATACAGTAAATGAAACAGCCTGTATTAGGAGGAGACTAATGACTCACCAGATTGGATATTTTCACAGTTGGAGTTTGAAGTTATGAATATCAAATATCTAAATACTGAATCGAGCAACTCAAACTGTCTGCCGTGTTCACATGAGCCTGAGTAAGCAATAAAAACTAAGGCTGTTGAAAATAACAAGTTAATTAAATAACAGGTTAAATTAATGCTGTTGATTAATCTGATTTAAAGTTTTAACACAATTAACTCTTGTGCACAATCACTCAACCCACTGAGCATTTTCTCATTGATAAATAAGACATACTGTAGCTGTCTGTCTCCTGCAAAGAGCTTGAGTTATCTATAAGCATTGGGAGCTTGTAGATCACCTATTTTGATGAATATTTTTTAAAGGTTCAAATCCTGTAAAGGAAAACAAGCATATTTTGGACATAGTTCAAATGAATGGTGATTAGTCTTTCATTTTCATTTCGAGGCTGTGATTAATTTGAATAAATGTTTTTAATCGTTCAACAGCCCTAATAAAAACATGTATATGTCCATTTAACCAGCCCTAATCCGCCCTGTATATATTCTCCCTGTTTGTTTGACCCAGCTGCCGGCACCACCACTTTTCCTCATGGCTCTGTCCATGACCCAGCTGTACCGACCACACCATACCTCAGCCTCTGTTTGAAACACACAAACAACTCCTCAAGACAAAGGCATATGTTAATTATTCATCCCTTAGGAGCTGTACAGATCACACAGAACCAGAGAGACCTCCTCAACTCTGGAAATTTTACACCACAATGTTTCCCAACGGATCAGTTGAACTAAAATTGTGGTTCTTGTGACCGAGTCAAAACCCACACGATTGTCAAAGAACAGCTTTATCAGAGGAGCTTTCTTTTAACTCTTATATTGGGGTCTTTTCTGGAGGGAGAGCGAGTGCATTAGCTAAAGGTCTGACTCAGAGAGTTTTCTGTTTTCAATTATGAAATGCTGTTGGTTTAGTGATGCCACAACTGTAGTTAGTTATTAGCAGTAGTAGTGTTTCAAATGATTTTAAATATAAGCACTTTATTTGAAATATCCTGGGTTGTTTTGCATGCCATCATGGTGGGGCAGACTGGGCTTTTAAGGGGGGCATTGTCCCCCCATTGCCAATAGCATTGCTCTCAGCATTCCCGGTACCGTCGGTATAGTGTTTGTTATGGCAACCCAGATTTTGCATCCATTGCCTTCTATCGGTTGTGACTAGTAGTTTTTTTATGTTTGCCAAAGGAGTTCAATATCTTAATACATGATGCTGATAACTGACTGACTGAACACCCCATGGCAACTAACACTTGAACTAAACGCTATAGGAAAAAGAGAAATAGCAGAGGATTGATTCCCTGTCACTAACATTCTCTCAAGCAGCTAGCAATGACTTAACATGTATCCTCGACTATTTGGTTTCATCCATTACCTTGTCAGAGAAGGTGAGTTGGCAGATTTCCTCAAAGACTTCAGTACATCTAAAGCCAGATAGAAGAGATGCATCGTATACATTATAATTTGTCCATTGTGAATTCTGAACATGGACAACAATGTCCATGTGCTGTGGATAGGATAGGGAAATCCATATGCTCATCAAAGGAAATGATGTATTGTACACTACAAATGTAAATGCCATTTAATATGGCACTTTGATAAAGCATGGAGAAACATTTGTATTGTCCATACCTAAAACGGTAGGTCTGTCATCCAAAGTTGTCCAACCCCTTTCTATCCAGTGGAGAGTAAAATGTTTGAGCACTTATTACTCCTAATTTAAATCAAACAATATAAATTCTAATCAATGTGCTTGTTTTTGACACCCCATAGTGGCCCCACCGTTAGTTGCGGTAGGAAGTATACAATCTTCCTTTGTTCAGATTGCTGGTACTTTGTTCTGTACTGTTCCTAGCCACATCTGCTATGATGCTATAGGTTACGTCATGTGTGTCTGATAATCGGTCCGGATGGAAATGATAGTGGGACACTGATTTAATGGTTCCCAACTCCCCAAGGGCTGGTGGCTTAAAGTGTTAATTGTTTCCAAATCAAACCGAATCAGAGATTTACACGCTACTAAATTAGAAACAAAACAACCAGCAATTATCAAAACTAAGGGAATGAACGATGCCTTTAGGAAATGGTGCAGCAGAGATTGTGGCCTCAAAACGAGGGCAGGGCAAAATGGTACCTTATGGTCAGAGCCGGTGGGAAAGGAAAGTGCTAAAATAATTAGTCCAGTGATTTCCCTGTTTAACATATACAGTTTAAACTTCTGTAAACATTGACCTCAGCTGTCATTCATTTAGTTGAGTAGCTGTCATTTCAAATCAACGTCTGCATTGAATCTCATTTGTCACCTTTGTTTGCAAGCTATGTGAGCAATTTGGAAATGGTGTGTGTGTGTGTGTGTGTGTGTGTGTGTGTGTGTGTGTGTGTGTGTGTGTGTGTGTGTGTGTGTGTGTGTGTGTGTGTGTGTGTGTGTGTGTGTGTGTGTGCACGTGCAAGTGTGCACATGCGAGTGTGAGTGTGTTGAGCATGGACAGTTCATCTGAGCTTGATATTACGTCAATGGGATTTTTGCCAGCAGATGTCACTGTTTGCAATGTTTTGCCTGTTTTCATTGCAGCTGAAAAACCTTCCAAACCCCACAGAAAACTCCGCACCACAGAAAGTCCCCTGAATGTTCAAAGTTCAGATTTTCTGGGTATCATTGAGATCATAAAACCTAAAATAAGAAATAAATGAAAATGAACGTCACAAAACCTTAAGTGGTCATATGGTTGTGATTTTCAGGTGAGCTCTGATCCAGAATATATAACTATACTGCAGGATAAACAGAAAAGTAAGGCAATGTCAAGGCCATGATGCCCAACAAAACTTTGAATGGTAAGCCTAGGCAAAACTACTAAAGTGCATAATTTTCTGTAATTATTATTGTTTAATTGTACAGTTCATTTCCAGAAAAGAGTGTTCCCATGTTTTTAGTGTGACACACACACACACACACACACACACACACACACACACACACACACACACACACACACACACACACACACACACACACACACACACACACACACACACACACACACACACACACACACACACACCGTGCGGTGGCCACTGTCTGGCGTTGCCCTAACAAAGCATGGAATTGATCCGTCTGTGGTGTCATGTGGACACGTTGCTTCTGTACACACATGGAAGCCGCCAGGCAACAATAACATTCTCCTTCAGTCCCACTCTCTCTCCCTGTTCCAAATCACTGGAATGCAGGAATGTGTTTTGCCCCCCCCATGGGTTTGGAAATAGGGGTCATACCGTTAATGCCAGCGGTGGATTTAACATTTCTCAATTGGGGGGGGGGGGGGGGGGGGGGGGGGGGTCAGGTAAAAATGGTATAAGGGGCAACCGTGCCACGGGCCATGAAGTCGCACCCATACCATTTTCGGTTCCAGGACTTACAGTATATTAGTCAAGTAAAGCATCAATAATAACATCAGTTGTGGTTGAAGTTGCAACAGACACGCAGCATGCATAAAGCTAAAGGTCTGACTGTTTTTTTGAATGAATAAATGGTGTTGGTTTAGTGTTGCCACAATTGTAGTTAGTTAGTAGCATTACTAGTGTTTCAAATCATTTTAATTATAAGCACGTTCATTTGAAATATCTTTGAAATTTGGGTGTTTGCATGCCATCATGTTTGGTGGGGCGGTCATTGCATTTAGGTGGGCATTGCCCCCCCATGCACATGCCTAGTTCAGCCCCTGGTTAATGCAAGTAAGTGTTTCACCCTGGGCTCTGTGTGCGGGTGGTACACGTGTATTACAATGTGGCCATTTTCACCCCTTTCCCCCCTCTCTAGGAAGGGCATGTTATGAAAATCTGGGGACTAAATCGTTACCAACAAATGTCTTGTGTTTCTAATGGTGTCTGTAACATGTGATATGTCTAACTAGGGGGGTTTCATGATGCTGAATCCATTCCAAGCATTAGTTTTGCTCAGAAAGCACTCATTAGGCTAAGAACGGACATACCCGTCATCAAAAATATGCTTAGTTAGCACATTTGGTGAGTAATATATCTTTACTTTACTTATGACCCATTAGAAAAAGTAATATTATATTACTTGAATCAAAGAGCAATGTGTGACACATTACTTTCTTACTTTTCCGAGTTCCCCCTTCCAGAAAGAATAGAGATGTATGATCTGTTTAGCGACAACTTGTAGTGACAACATGTAGTGTACGTTATGTGTGCAGAATGCTGCGGTGGATTAGGATCTACAAAGTTCTGTTATCTGTTGAACTCTGTCCTATTTTCACATGCAACAACAAGCTCATATGTAATAAGGCTTGCTCTGGCAGAATAACATCACATATACCCATTTTCGTTACTGCCCAACACTGCCAATTTTTTTTCTGCAAAACGAATGCTTGGAATGGATTCAGCATCATGAAAACCCCCTAGTTAGACATATCACATACCCATAAAGCATGATGGAATTCGGCATGTTTTGCCTTCTATAGGTTGTGACTAGTATCCTGACTTTGACCAGTTTTTTACGAGGTTTCCTGCAGGAGTTGAAGTTAAATCTTTTAGTACTTGTTAATAGACACCATCGGGAACACATTGGTGAAGACATTTCTGGGTAACGATGTCGTTCCCCAGATTGTTCAGACACCTGATAAAAGGAAAGGACTACTCAACATCCTTTGTGGCTTTATTTTCCAACAGAACCTCTCAGGTTCGCACCTCAACAAGTCACTGCCGTAATATGTCTTAAGTCATAATCAATGTCTGCTGCAGTGCATGATGAGGCCTGGACGGAGGAAATGGAACAAGTGAGGTTTGAGTGTGTTACACATGCTTTGGGTTTATTACTGGTTAAGAGTTTGTCTCACGCAGGATCATGTGGGGATTGAGTCACAGTCTGTGCTTTTTCGCACCACAGCTTCTGCTGCGTTTTACCCCCCCCACTCGTCTTCGATAAAAGGCCCTCCTATTGACATGATGAATGGGGTCCAACGGGTCGCAGTGCAGGCAGCTCCCGTGGAAACTAGAGTCATGACCAAAGAGGTCATCGGTTCAGAGACTCAGAGACTAGGGTTTACACGTAAACATAATCATCCAAATATACGCCCCCCCTTCCCGTATACATCCGCGGGTTTGACACACTTAGAGGGTACTTAAGCTGAGCAAACTTCACTGAGGAATCTATTCACACTGCCGTGAGGATGGATTTCAGTGGAAAGGAACTTTTTTTAGAATGGTATTCTCTGAATGGCACCCGCAGCCACGCAGCACGATTCTGGTAGTTTACAAAGGATCACCGCCGCGTTCGTACGGCCCGATCATTTGTCAAAATATGACCTCCGGTGAGAAGTTCAACACTAGCCTTCTGTCTTTGAACAAACGCAAGCTTTGTACCTTGGACGGGTCAAAGTAATAAAATGAAAGCAGTCACGCTCAGGGGAAACCTATACTTTGTTGTGTGCTATCATCGATTCATACCTGTGTAAGTCATGCAGGAACACGCACTGTGTGGCAAAAACGACTCTGGCCTTGACAGCCCGTATGCATCTACAGAAACGACATATCTGATTAATGAATGCTCCAATCAGAAGCCAGTGTTCTGGTCACATGAGCGGTCACATATGTTACAACAGCGGACCACTCCGCTCAACAACAGACCTCCTAGCCCAGAGGTCTGTGGTCAGTTATTAGGGCCTCGGTCAGTTATTAGGAAACAACTCACCGTTTCGTCAGGTGTTATCCCTTACATAATGTTGCTATAGGGTGGATTTTTATGAAACAGCTTCCTGCATCACGTGACATTCAGAAACAAGGGGTGCGTAGGGCCGTTGCACGGTTTGCAACAAGCGCTTCCAAATTCCAGAACTCCACGTGAACGGTTTCATACAGGGAGCCTCTGGTTCATCTTCAATGGAACCAGCGTTTTATGCTGAGAAGATACAGTGCATTAAAAGCAAACACGTAATAGTGTGGTACTTAGAACAAAAAAGTATACAACACAGAGAAACAGGAAACAAAAAGTTTAGCCTACAGCACAGAGAGAGAAGACCAGGACCAGGGATTAGTGGGGCTGTGTCCTTGTGGGAAAATCATGCATGTGCAATACTTTTTAATGAACGTCTTTTTATGTGATGCCAGGAATAGGGACACAATGGTGTATGTGGTTAAGATGGAAGACCATCAGAAACTTCCTCTTCTGTCTCCACTTCACTGTTTCCACTCCATCTCTGCTTTCAAGTGTCAACTGCAGACAACAACGTACACTTCATGGTTAACCAAAATAGCAGATCTTTATATTCAGTGCATATGAATGATGGATGATAGTTCTAAATTATGGTATTTGACTTCCTTAAAAAAAAAAGTACATTGGCATTTCAACACTCCCCTCAAAACATTTTCAACAATGCGCCTATCATGCTCAGAATAGGATAGGATGGGACTATACTTTTTCTAATCACCAAGACATTATTATTTACCGGAAGATGTAACATTTTCTGTTTCTACAGAACACCCAAGGCATTTCCTCTCCCTCTCTCTCCCTCTCTCTCTCTCTCTCTCTCCCCCCCCCCCCCCCAAACAGCCTACACTGTTATGGTCTAATACAGTAGACATTTTCCAGCGCTGTGGGCTTTTTCGGGGGCCTTGCTGTTTGCATAAGGTGTGCGCTACATGAGTGGACGGGGTCCCTGCCCCTCGGCAAAACACTGGCTGTGCTAGGCTGGAGCTCCACGCCCAGCCGGCCGCTGTATTACCACCACATGCACGACCAGAGTGTACACACACTGACGCGTGTGCATGCGTGTACACAACACACGCACAGATTCCCACAGTCACACAGCTGGTGTGTTCTCCCACTCCTGAGGTCATGTTCAGTGGAAATGCAGTGGAAAATGTGGCACACATTTTAGGACAGAGCCTCGAAGTCGAACAATGGATAGTGTATGAAAGGAAGGGAAGTTGAAAGTGTGTGTGTGTGTGTGTGTTGAAAGTGTGTGTGTGTGTGTGTGTGTGTGTGTGTGTGTGTGTGTGTGTGTGTGTGTGTGTGTGTGTGTGTGTGTGTATTGAAAGTGTGTGTGTGTGTGTGTCTGTGTGTCTGTGTATGCGTGTGCATCAAGCCTATAATAGTATAGGATTTTTAATTATAGTTTAGTTTTATTCAGTTTTGATTTTTTTTGTTTGTTTTCAGAGTGTGAGTAGAGTGAGTTGTTTCATTTTTAATTAGTTTTCATTTTGGTGAAAATGCATAGTTTTGAGAGACAGCGAAATCATTTGTGACCGCCACAGACGTTACAACGGTTATAAAACCGCCGTAACGACTGCATAACAGTCGACAGTTTTACATAACAGTCACAACTGTTCTGCAGTCGTTGTCATCTGTACCATGAGGTATACCGGTGTAATTTAAAGGATAGGCATTCGGGGAATGAGCCATACCACTAAACCTGTGTATAGTGCCTCCATGAATGTGCCAAAATGCCATATGGTTGGTATATTCAACCCTTGCTTTGAGTTACTTAGTGGAGTGGATGATTGCACTCTCCCATAATAATATGGGGAAAAAAACACAATGTTTTACATTCAGTGTTACTGAACTCAGTAGTGGGTAGAAGATCCAAAATCAACTTCTCCTAATGCTGGTCACCAATATAGCCACATTTTTAATTTAAAGCTTTATATTATAAATCTTTGAAAGGTGTATATACAGTAACTAAGGGTTTTTTTTTATTTAATTTTTTACTTTTTATTAGTTTCAGTGAACTAAATGTTTTAGTTAACTATTATAACCTTGGCGTGCGTGTGAGACACAGACAGAGGAGAAATAGAGCTAAATGGGAATTTCTGTTCTGTGTCGAAGCGTGAGTTTAACAGGCCTCGATCATATCAAAGTCTGCACAACTTGGGAGGTTTTTACATTGCAGTTCCAACTGAGCCTCTTGCTTAAATGATGGCATATGAGAATCATTAGGCTATTTCAGTCTGAATGTAAGCACGGCCCTTTCTATTTCTAAAACCAGCACCTTCTCTTTCATGTTTTTCCAAACTTGGAAATGTTGCGGCCGGTTTGTGCAGGCGAGGAGCTCGCTTCAGAAGCAGGTTGATGAGAGTACAGTATGTTGAGGAACGTTGGAATAGTTAGCCTTCATCTGTACTTCCTCGTAATATAGGGGTGGGACAATTCACTTACCTCATGATACGATACAATATTGATATTTAGGGTTCTGAACCGATTCATATTGCGGTTCTTAGTTAGGCTGCGATTCGATTTGATATATTGCATCTTTTCCCCACAAATGACTTGCTTTTATTGCTTTTATTATACTAGAATAAGGGGCATTCCACCCATTTTCAAGATTTTTTCTGAGAGCGTACAAATGGAACCAAATGGACCCTGACGGGTCCATTTAGTTCCATTCTTACACCCTCAGAAAAAAGATCCTAAAAGAAAAATCATTAACAAACACAACTTGATGTCATCACCAAGTAAAATACAGTAGGCTACAGTAAAATGTTGAAAATGGGCAGAATTCTGAACAATATGGACCATGATGAGTTCAACCAACTACAACATTTTAAAGCAAATTTAAACAACATAAATAACAAAAAGTGCAATCATACACATCAGTGCATTCTTTCTGACATGAACAAATTGATGAATAGGCCTACATAAATATAAAGAAAATCGATTTTGAACCTGGCAATTTGATATGGACATCATGGCATTAAGAATTGCGAGATATTGGCATATCGATTTTTTTGACCACCACTATAAGATTGGCTGTACAGTGCATGTGCTGAAGATAGCTGATCTACAAGCTCGCAACACAAGGTATAGATCTGCTATGTTCAGCTACACACCAGACAGCTGTTGTTATTCCCCTCGCTCTCCATTCAGCATTTCTTAAATGCGTTATGCGTGTATCGAATTATATCAGTCATCTTTACTGCAGTGACTTTGAGGTAGAGGATATGCTGGCAATGTAAAACACAGCTCTGAAAAGAAAAACAGACCATTGGATCAAGTTAAAACGGAATAGTTGGACAACAGGCTGGTTTCCATAAACAGAATTTGAATTAAATAAAGGCTAAATATCCATCCATCTGCGTAGCATCTCATGCACTCACGTTCTGTCTGGTACAGGACAGTAGGTTACACTGTACCAGGAACTATAGGATAGGAAATGCATTACTGGGTCATTTTGTTATGTTTCCCATATAGAGAAAAATGTATGAATGTACTGTATGAATGCAGATTTATTTGGTAACTGGTAATACAATATATATAATTGAAAATATAAACGTTAAATGGCTCTATATTCTGAGAGTAATCATTGCTATGGACTGGTAGTGGGTTTCCCTCTCTCTCCAACTCTTCAATAAACAATAAACATACGTACAGTATATTTCTGAGCGGTGCCAAACAACTCCAATGAACAGCTTGTCAGCTATGCTTGTAGGTACTGTATGTCTGTCCATTTGAAAACGAACAGCTGCAATACCGCTAGATGACCTAAAGTGGCACCAAGGGGTTGCAGTACAGCTAGAGTACTGTATAATGAGAGAGAGTAGCGACACGTTGACTCCAAACCCACGTGTAAACTCTGTGAACGCATCACTTCCCAGCGAAGGTATTTCCCCTAAACCGCCGTACGAAATGTGCACATTCTTGAGTGCACGAGTCAAGTGAGTGTGGGGGCGTATCATCAGCCTGTGTGTGTTAGTGTGTTTGCCGCACGGGTGCGTGCGACGTGTGTGCGTCTGCGCATGTCAGCAAGCATATACTGAGTTCACTCATAACGGGGTGAGGGCGCTTTCACTGAGCTGTCAGGCTTCACAGGCAAAACGGAGACAGAGTTGAGAGGTCGAGGGTCAGAGGTGAAAGGTCAGGGTGCTCTTGAAAGGAGCCCTAGACTGGACATGCTGTGTGTCCACAGCACGTCATTAGGGTCAGGATGTCACACTGTGGAATGAGGCGATGTTTCCCAAACAACAGTGCACATTCCTATATACAGTACAGTAGTACCGGGGTTGGCCTCCATTAGACTTTGTGTGGATTTCATTGGCTACAGTAACACAGTGCAAGTGCAACCAGCAGTGGAACAAGTATCTTCTATTCTGCAGTACACAGACACAAACATTCTATGTTTTCACCCTTTTTGTTCCAAGGGCCCACTAACTAATTATTCAGAATTTGAGCCATGACCCAAGCCAAGATCCAAAACTAAAGATTCCTTTTGCTTTATGTCCACAATTCCAGGCTGGATTTCGCAAACAAAACAGGCAAAACATACAGTAGATCACAAACGACTATTCATTTTCTACATTCTCTAATTGTGTAGACTTAATTGCGTAGATTAATGAAGTGGTGGTAATTCAGATGGACCCCTGCGGGTCCATTTGTTGTCATTTTTACACTCTCAGGAGTTACATCTGGTTAACCAACTTTCAATCATGTTGCTGGGGACCACCCCCCCAAGGACCACTGGTGGTCCCCGGACCATTGGTTGAAAACCACTCTTCTGCTATCGGTTCATGTCAGCGTTATAGTCCCACAGTCGCAAATTCGGAAAGCTCAGAGACAGTGTGTGTAACCTCGAACGACGAACGCAGAGAGAATATGGGCCAGGAAGTTCAGCTGCATTAAATCCAGAAACTCAACAGTTGGGACCCTGCAGCTCAACCATGGGTGTACCCCAGCAGCACGCAATTTGATCCTACCTTACAATTACCTAATGGGTAATGCGGCCCGCTAGACTGCCGCAGGCGGCCGTTGGGAGCCTGACCGAGTGGTGGCTATGACTCAAGATTTAACCATATATAGAGTTCAGTTCACATCCTCACTATGTATGACTCAAATGTAACCAGTTTAACCATGGAGTTCCCACTACCACCAGCTACACATACACTGTGTGTCATGCTGACTTGGGGGGGCAGCATGATATCAGACTTGAATAATTCAGGGCTAGCACATGGGCCACATGAATGACAACAGCATCATCTGCTTTCCCAACCTTCTAATGGGTTGGTATGCACCAATCACCGCAAAGACTGCCGCTTCGGCGCTTTGACAACGCCCATCTCAGAAACTGCTGTAGTGGAGAGGGACTTCAGCCTGAATAATGAAGTGAAACAAAATGACAATTCAGACTGAGGTCAAGCTACAGATAATGTCGAACATCTCAGAATAGTGAATCTAAACCGGCTGGATCTTCTCTCGGTTTAGACAGGTACTGTCTAAACAGGGTGCAGAGATTAGTCGGATGTCCCGTTAGTTAGGGACCATGGTTACGGGTAGGGAGGTTATGTTTGGGGAAATTTCACTGCAATTTCACCGCGCCTGTTTCGGGCTGGGATGAATTCAGGTTTTATAATGTTTACTATCCTGTGCCTGTCGGGTCGCAACTTGGACGGGGTTTAGTAGGCTCATACCGAACACATCCTCAATAAAACAGATGGTTAGTGTCTAGTGGTGCATATGGGCAGTTAGGCACTATGGACACCTCAGTGGAAATGGTCACAACTTGCTGTTTGATCCTGACCAATATTATTAATTCGTCTCATTCCCCTTTCTCTCCCAATGAGAAAGGGGTATGACTTACACCATACCTGGCTACACCATAGCATTTGACAATACCAGCCAATATCTAGGCAGCTTTATTTGGGAGCTTTTGGAGCTTTATTTTACTAGATCAGTGCAGGCTGTGCAGACTTCTACTATTTCACGAGTTATGGACTTGTTGCATTGTGTACTGCGTGTGAATACCATGTGCAGCAAGTGTTTAAAGACATATTAAAGCTCATTCATCTGTTTCCTGAACGCAGACAAGGGTGTGTGTGTGTGTGTGTGTGTGTGTGTGTGGGGGGGGGGGGGGGGGGGGGGGGGGGGGGGGGTGTGTGTGTGTGTGCGCGCGCGCACAATGCGTGTGTGCATGCAAACGCTTACAAGAGTCTAAGTCTATGACTGATAATGGTCTGTAATAAAGATCTGTCCGGATGGAAATAAAACGTGTGGTTATTGGTGAGACGTCCTGTAAATGATTTGGGCGGTGTTTGATGATGCTGTGTGTGTGTGTGTGTGTGTGTGTGTGTGTGTGTGTGTGTGTGTGTGTGTGTGTGTGTGTGTGTGTGTGTGTGTGCAGTCTGTTTTAGTGGGCAGCAGAGAGGGACTACAGTGTTTCAGCACAGGGACTGTAATTACAGAATGTAAGTCATGGAGGAGAAGAGCTCCACTGATGGCCTCCGTATGTTCAGACTGGTTTGGACCTGCATCACCCATCACTCAGAACAGGAGGTACTAGACAGGCAGCTGTCTATTGTTGATTTTTGACAGCTAACACCTAAAGCTCTATAGAGCTGTACAGTTCCACCCCTTTCATGGCGTTGCCCGCTGCCCAGAAAAAGAATTCTCTGTTCATTTTACTCATAGACTCAAAAATTATATATATACTGCCCATTTTGCAATCCACTTGTTATTTAATATATTGTTTGGAGACTGCAACAGTTGTTATGTACTGGATATGCAATACTGGATTTCTACACAAATTTGTTCAATGTAAAATGCTGCGTTCAAATTCAGGAGACCTAGTTCTCCTGAATGCTTCCTTCCAGTACGACATGGAAGGAAAGGGGTGCATTTCTTTCATCATTAAGAAATTGCCTCACGGTAAACACAAATTATTTGTAAAATTTGAAAGCAGCTCTCCACTGTTTTCTGTGCATAACCCTGTAGTTAGGTCATTTTTATCAGCTATTGCATGGACCAATCTGGGAAATAAATTGTTACCAAGAAATGTCTGCACCAATTCTAATTGTGTGTCATAATAACTACATGCAATATATTGATATATTGCAAATATCACAATATATCAAACATCGTGATATATTCAGGATCAAAAGCCTAATATCGGCACCCATAACGTATTGTGAGGTACCAATATCATCCCAGCCCTAACAATGTTTTACCTTCTATAGGTTGTGACTAGCACCCTGATTTGACCTGTTTTTTATAGTTTTAATACACAATCTTTTATTTTTTCATGATCTTTCAGTACAAATGTCATTAGCCATCATAGGTGAAGAAATTTCTCGGTAACAATTTAGATTTTTGCAGATTTTCATAACTCTCCCTGAGTACTGGTAACCTGCAGGTCTGCCATAAGTTAACATAGTGTAATTGCCAGACCAACATCCTCTGGTCTCCTACTAGAGGATGCTTATAGTGCTAAAGAGAGTAGCAGGTGTGCTGGTGTGTGTTCATGGCTCCTTGGTGAGTTTGAATGTAGGTTCAAGTGCGGTCATGCCTTGGGGGAGGGGGGCACGGAGCCGAGCCGGACTGCATCCATGGTCCTGGTGTTGGAGGTCCCCTATGCGAGTTTAAATTAGCTCAGCATCAGTCCTGACGCCTCAAGCAGGGTGATCTGGAATTTTCATTATTTCCAGCTGTTTTAAATTCTGTTAGCAAAGTAAGTAAGTAAGTAAGTCACCCTGCCGAGCCATGATGTCATGAGGCACAGCAGAGCCATGAGGCCCAAATAGGTCAGGGACCTATCTCCTGTTTCTGTAAGCCCCCTGGACACGAGGCCATCAGGTCACAGGAACTTACCCCAAATCCAACCCTTGATGCTGAGTGTCAAGCAAGGAGGCATTGGGTTCCATTTGTTTAGTGTTTTTTTTTTTTTTTTTTTATGACCCGGCCAGGAATCGAACCCCAACCTCCCAGCCTCAGGGAGGATGCTCTAGCCACAAGGCCACTGAGCTAGTAAATTCTGAGCTGGTTAGTTATGAAGTGATTCAAGTGATATCAAGTGATTGTAAGATAGAAACAGTCAACTCAATACATTTTTTAACTTAATTTAAAACATTCTGAAAGCTACAGCATGAGAATTCCGTGATTTGGGTGATTTTAAGGGGGGGGGGGGGGGGGGGGGGTATATGCACATGTACACTCGATTATGATTGGAAGGAAGCCCCCTCTATCCCAATTGATTGAGGGCTTTGCTGTTCAAAGCCCTCAAACAACTGGAGCCTGTTGACCTGCTGACCAACTGCGGTTCAAGGATAGGGAGCAACTAATTACATGGTCAGCACACTATAATAGGGGGGATTATCATAAAACTTTCTTTCTTTTAGGTTTTATGATCTCAATTACACCAAGAAACAGAACTTTGAACATTCAGTTGATTTTCTGTGGTTTGGGGTTTTCTGTGGTGCGTTGAAAGGCTTTTGAGCTGCAATCAAAACCCCCTCCCTCTCACAGCACTGCCTTTCCTGAGCCCGACGAATGTTTTGTTTTCATACTTTGTTGACAACAACAAAGTTATGGACCGTCTGCAGGACGAAGCAAGTGTCTGTCTGCAGGGAAACAGCTGCATCATCAAACTAGAAGCAACATAGAGGGGAAAAAAGCACAACATACAGTATTATTATTTTGATTTTTGTCTAAAAGTTGAATCTATTACTTTTAAAACATATGCATGGGCACAGGCAATTCTGCAGTAGACTACAGAACTTGCTGGGGAGTCCTTGAGTTATAGGAATAGCCCTAATTAGAATGTTTCAAACTGCAGGGGAACGCTTCTCCTTTGAAGAAAAAAAAGAGAACACAGAAAAAGTCTGATGTGGGCCACAAAAAATAAAAAGAGGGATCATAAAATGGTATAAACAGAGATTGTAATTACGCTTTGTTGTCAATAAACATCAGCAAAAGCATCCCTCCACTTACCCTGCAGCCAGGGCTCACATTGCCAGTGAAATGTTAGGAGAGATAGTAAACAGCTGTGGAACTGCAGTCTAAATATATACCAGCTCTCTCGGTACTTTTCTAAATGTACCGTGTCTGCTTGGAGCTCTAATGCACCACAACATGGCTATCCCTTTTTGGACAAGGTGCTTGCTGGGGAAAGTTACAAGTATGGTGATTTTCTGGATGCATATCATCATGATGTTGTTGCTTCTATAAAAGTTTAATCAAGCCTCCCTGGAGGGAAAGTGGATGCTAACGTTAAAGGGACACTTCACGATAAAAACACTTTCATGGCGTTTTTTACGGGGGTCAATATGTGCACACTGACTGCCCAATGCCTCTGGTGTCATCGACACTACTTCTTGAATATTGTCCCAGTAACAGTACATTTTTGGTCTGCCCACCTTTCGACCATCGCCCAAATCACCATACTGCCATAGACAAATTATGGACTTCAGGCCAACTGTACTGTAAGATGAGACGGAATAGCGTACCAAAGCATTATGGGAATTGTAGTCCAGGTAGTAAGTGAGCCCAGTGTCAACAGTCAGAGCACTCCAAAAAATCTATATAAAATTATATACTGTATCTCACATAAAGACCCCCAAGACAGTGTTCTAAATCTTCTAGAAGCCAGCATACGCGCGCGCACGCACGCACGCACGCACGCACGCACGCACGCACGCACGCACGCACACACACACACACACACACACACACACACACACACACACACACACACCACACACACACAAATTATAAATACAGTTGCCACTATAAACGGGGGTTTACGGTCTGAACTGGCAACCGCCTGATCAGGGGCAGGTCTTTCCTTGTCGCTCCGACCGTCGCCAAGAGAGCGAGAGTCAGTCCGGAGGCTAAAGTCTATGTGTGGACATTTCTGGGAAAGCCTCCACGGTACAGTTCAGACTGATTGGCCAACAGAGTACAAGAGACGAGAGAGAGAGAGAGGGAGACGCTCGGCACAGTGTTTCTTTTTTGGCTGAATTCTTCTTTACGCAAACTTTACGCACACCCCTCTACCCTGCGTTTCATTGTTTTTTGTGTTGCAATAAGTGCATTATCTACCTTCAAAAGATCATTATACTGTGCTGTCTATTGGAAAGACACATTCACTGATAGGATGGGGCGTCATCGTCGATCTGATTGGATATGTGACGAGAGATGCTGTGAGACAAGTTGATTGTCTTCCCAATTCGGAATTTTGGATGCTTTGGAGACTCGGTGGAGGAATACAGCCGTAGATCGCACGTGAGTGTTGCTGTTTAAGCCTGTTAACACGTTCCTCCTTTTTTACTTAAAAGCGGATTTTTTTTGTCTGCAAATGCTCTGAAACAAAACCAATGCGCGATTGCACTCTGCGCTCAAATGCACTAAAAAGGCGCATCGGAGTCTCGCAGGTTCACCACTGGATCTTTCATTTCTTTCTGTTCTTTGAGTTGTAACTAATCGGACATCTATAACCAGCCATGCGGCGATTAACGTTTGCACTTGCTTTCGCCCTGACGATAATATTATGCATGTTAACGTGGACGGGCGAGGCGGACAGACACGGCAAACAGGGTCACCTGCGACGCATGTCGCTGCGCCTCCGCGCGAAGTCCAGGGGACGCCTCCTCCAGCCGGGCGCAGCGGCGGCGGCGGCAGCGGCGGGCAGGGAACGCATTATCGGCGGCACGCGTCCAGGCGCGGCGTCGGCCGTCTCCGTGCTCAGCCCCCAAGGAGCAGCAGGGGCAGGAGACGCTGCAGGAGGGATGCAGGCGGACGAGGCTAGTCCTGTTGTAAGGACGAGGCATGTACAGAGGGGAAAGGGAGCCGGAGGCAGGGGCCCCGCCGTAGCGGGGGGACAGAGGGGGCAGATCGTCCCGGGAGGAGAGGGGCGTCGCCGGGCTGCTGCGGTGGCGGGGATGAGAGGAATAGCCGGACAGGCGATGCCACCCCAAAATGACGAGGCGGCGAGGGCCAGGTTCGCCCGGATGCCAAGCGGAGCCGGCGGCGGTTCGTCCTCCTCGCCGAACCTGCTGGCGAGCTTCGCGGGCAAGAACCGCGTCCTGGTGATCTCGGCGCCGCACGACTCGGACGGCTACTACCGGCTGATGATGTCGCTGCTGAAGCCCGACGTCTACTGCGAGCTGGCCGAGAGGCACGTGCACCAGATCGTCATGTTCCACCAGGAGGGGGAGGCGGGCGGCAAGGTGAGGAGGATCACCGCCGAGGGCAAGGTGATGGAGGAGCCGCTGGACACCGCCCTCATCCCCAGGCTGATGAGCTTCCTCAAGCTGGAGAAAGGTAGGCTAAACAGAGCATTTTTATCAGGTCTTTGTGAACAATATGGGAACTAAATTGTTACCAAGGAAAAGTGTTGAAATCTAACTTATGTGGGAAACAGCATCATTAATCATGGTATAGATCGGCAGGTATTGTGGGAGAGGTCAGAGTTCATTCAGGCAACCAAGATGGCGCCAGCCAGATCAAAACAAACTTGGTTACAAATAAGTTTATTTCATGTTTAACATCCCTGGAAGACAGAAATAGGTTTGTCTATTGAAGATATCATATTACCAATAGTTTGTGTTCATATTAAGTATAGTTAAATAGGTCATTTTTTATCATTATTATTCAAACGTAAACACTCCCATGCTTCATGATTCATGAATGCACCAGATGTATACAGATCGCAAGGTGCTATTTCTTTGTTCTAATGTAATTTCTAGTCATAAATTGGTAAATTGTAAAAGGGCGTGCTCTTCCCCAGTTGAATATTCTATTTTGGCAATACTGCCTTCGGTTTTATGACTTCATTGTATTTTTGTCTTAATGATGATTATTTATTTTGTCATTTTCTGCAGTTTCATCATGGTGCTTTATGGCGTCTTTACCTAAATAAAAGAGCACCAGTACAGACTCTACTGCCTCTTCTTTCACCAATCTAAAAAGCCTAGGGACTGTAGACACCATTAGAAACACATTGCTACGGAAATGCAACTTTCCCTTAGTATAATGAATGTAGCAATTGATTGGCACCAATGACTCTACAGAATCTTTGCAGACAGGTTCCATGATTTGATCACAACAAACATGTTTATGGTGATGACATTCACAGAACCCAAATTGTTACTCACCAGCATTGATTCTCAATTTAACGACGCCAAGTTTGACAATTTAATGGCATTTTTATCTCTGGGACATCATATTGTAAAATCAATGTTAAATTAAAGGTAATAGAGGCTACCTTTTAGCCAAAAATCAAAATAGATATACAAAGCTATATATATATACAGGTATTTATATATATATATATATATATATATATATATACAGGTATTTGCCTTTTTCCGCTCTTTGATGCTGCAGCTGTTTCCCTGCCGAGACACTTGTTTGTCCTGCAGACGGTCCAGAACTTTGTTGTTGTCAATATATCATGAAAACAAAACTGTCTCAGGAAAGGCAGTGATAATTTGTGAGGGGGAGGGGGTTGTGTGGGATGAGGCAACATTTTATTCAATCACAGCACAGCAGTCTCCAGCAGATTTGTTATGGGCCAATAGAGTGGAGGTGAGGTGGAGTTAGATTCTGCTTTTAAACAAATCTGCTTAAAATCATTTACTTGGGGACGCCCTGGAACTCCCACAAGGACCCCTCTGGCTCCCCCACCGGACCCCACTTTGGGAAACACTGCTCTATACAGTACATGTTGTTCCACTATGGGCATTCCTCTCAAAACTATAACTGTGATCTCCTGGACATCAGGTAAATTCGGGATGGTCCTGCTGAAGAAGACCTTGCAGGTGGAGGAGCGCTACCCGTACCCGGTGAGGCTGGAGGCCATGTACGAGGTGATTGACCAGTCCCCCATGCGCAAGCTGGAGAAGATGCGGCAGAAAGGCTTCGTCCAGAAGTGTAAAGGGGCCGGCGTGGAGGGCCAGGTGGAGGAGGGCACGCTCGCAGGAGGTGAGAGAGGGAAACATTACCATGCCAAGCATCAGTGTCATTTCTATCTGGGCCAGAGGGCAGTAAACTAAGGCAGGGCTTACCAAACTGTTTAATGAGCTGTCAGACCCCCATGAGAGAAGGTTTTCAAGGCTATACCAGTGATCTTCACCCCTATACAGCCCCTCATTTAACGGCATTTCTATCTCTGGGACCTCAATTTATATTTAAAGTCAAAGTTAATTTACTCTGAGAGTGTACAAATAAGAAGCGTTAGGGTACACTTGCTAAGTTACAGGGGGCCCAATGGAACTCTCTAACTCTCTATGATGACTGTAGATCTGCTAAAATCGCAACAGAACAGTGAGCATCTTTCTCTCAACAAAACAAACATACAGCACTAACAAACAAAATAAATTGCTGCATTATATACATATACAACAATGAACAACATAGTATCAAACAAACAAGGACAAATCCCATTCATCCAGTACCTACAGGCTCCTCTCTCCACTGACCCTCAGCTGATGACAACTCTACACATATTTTGCTGCCAACAATATGTATTTAGACACAATGCGATGAGTTGTGATGAGTTGTTATTGGTAGGGTCAAATGCTTTATATTCTTCTTTAATTTTAACAGAAAGTGTAGCTCTGTCTTCACCTTGCCTTGAGAGCAGAGTGAACACAGTCTGTCTTCTCTGGGTAGACAGTTCTGTTTGCGTCTGCCTGTTTTTATAGTAATTCTTTCTTTCTCTCTCTATCTCTCCCTCTCTCTCTCTCTCTCTCTCTCTCTCTCTCTCTCTCTCTCTCTCTCTCTCACTCTCTCACTCTCTCACTCTCTCACTCTCTCACTCTCTCTCTCTATCTCTCACTCTCTCACTCTCTCTCTCTCGTTTATGGTTTCCTAACAGGGGGGTCAGTGGACGCACCAGTGGAGAGGAAACCAGACAGAAAGGAGGTCCTAAGGAAACCTGCCAGGAAACCTACCCAGACTACAACAGCAACCACCACAACCACCACAACCACCACCACTACCACAACAACAACAACAACAAGGCCAACGACACAACAACAACCACAACAACCACACCAACCCACCACCACCACCACCAGACCAACAACCACCACCACCAAAGCTACCACCACCACAACCAGAAGAACCAGCACCACAAAGCGTCCCACCACCACCACCACCACCACCCAGAGACCTACCAAGGCCCACACCACGGCTCACTGGCTCCCCGCGGCTCCCCCCAGGACCACCACCAGTGACCCATACCACCACCAGTACGGCCGCAGGGACCGGGAGAGACTCCAACCCAAGACCACGCCGTCCGGCGATAACCGCACCGACAAGGACAGCAGAGAGCCCCACGGCCGCAAGCAGGCCAGCCTGGCACCCACCACCACGCATAAACCCACCAAGGCCAAGCCTTCCAAGAAGAAAAATGGACTGGAAAAGGTGATCCAGTACACTTTAGTGTATTTTTAAATGTATTGTTTAAATCTGTAGCAACATTACACAGAGTTACATTTTCGTTCATATGTACCCACTGGGCATTTTTGTTGGGTTTTAGACAATGGGTAAATAGGTTTTTGGCCTTAATTTATACGTTGAAACAACGACTATTCTCAAGGGGTAGCCTCCTCAACAGTGTTACAATGATTAAAATGCAATAAGAATAGAAAACCGAATAGAGTAAATGGTGCATTTATATAGCGCCTTTATCCAAGGCGCTTTTACATAGCCTGTGCATCACATTCACCCATTCACACACACATTCATACACTGATGGCAGTGGAAACCATGGAAGGTACCTACTAGCACATCAGGGGCAATTAGGTTCAGTGTCTTGCTCAAGGACACTTTGACACTAACTCTGTGGGAGCCCGGGATCGAACTGGCAACCTTGCGGTTACCATCCGGTGACTCTACCCCTGATCCACTGCCGCGAATAGAGAAACTAAAAGAAACAAAAAATGCAAATATGTTGCTGCAGTAGTACAAATTTGTAATAAGTAATAGGTAAGATGGCTTGCATAATGATGCATCATTACCATTGCCATTCAGTTCTTAATAATGACATGAACAACAATAAGCCAAATCACCAAAAAAAAAAAACATGTGCAAATGTGTGGCAGGTGCTGACCAACGAGTACGAGGACAAGCTGCTGGACCCCATGGGTAAGCCCTCCGTCACC
Organism: Benthosema pterotum; assembly: GCA_039105355.1. Taxonomy (NCBI): domain Eukaryota; kingdom Metazoa; phylum Chordata; class Actinopteri; order Myctophiformes; family Myctophidae; genus Benthosema; species Benthosema pterotum. The sequence continues at coordinate 32,219,048 of CM076978.1, read as the reverse complement.
GACCCTGAGGATGTGGACGCCTACGGCGTGGAGCTGAGCCCCGCCAAGAGGGGGGGCAGCAACAAGCAGCATGGCAAGCACGACAAACACGACAAGAAGAAGAAGAAGAACGGCGAGAAGGCCGGAAAGAAGGCGGACAGGAGAGGCGGTGGGAAGGCAGGGAACAAGGAGGGGAAGAATGGCGGCAAGAAGAACGGCGGGAAGAAGCCCACGACGACGACGAAGCACCACCAGGAGAAAGAGGAGTACCTGGTGAAGCCCACCAAGAAGCCAGCCCCTCCCAAGGGCACTCTGGCCTCCTTCCTGGAGTACTTTGAGAACCGGAGACGGCTGCTGGTGAGTTCATAACATGACGTCAAACCTTGTTCCTGTTGGTACAACATTAACTAACCCGTGGCCCAGGGGATGGAAAGTAACAGTGTAAAATATTGACTTGTATTTTTCAGTTTTGTCTGGCTGGTTTTTGAGGGGCACTAGCACTTATGGGCCATTCTACCAAATTGGTTGAAACTATACTGAATTGGTTCAGCATCTGAAAACCAATTCAGTCAAGGAGTGTCACTACCGAGCACATTCATTTCTACTTAAATTATAAACTTTTTTCCTTCTTTTTATTCATTACTGTACATCAGTAGAAAGCTGTTTTTTGCAAGCCATTGTTTTGTAAAGCATTGTATGGTTAATGTAAAATGTCACTACTGAAACAATTATTGCAACATTATGTATTAAGATACATTATTAAGATACAATATGATAATTGACCATGCCTTTGATAAATGTGTGCCTTAAATTTGGTGCAACATGAATATGTTTTTCCAAAATATTTTTTTTTCTCCAAAATATCCTAATATCCTTCGGTAGAACTCATACAGATTTTGACCTTGCACGTCTCAATATTTGTGATTGACAATGAAAAGACCAAATAGGACAAATGTCCACCAAATCCTGTCACCAGACGTCTCGAAAAGGCCAAATGTGATGTGAATTTGCAACAGGTATTCTGATGAGGCAGGTATCAGATGATGCATGATTTATACAAGTTCTTGTGCATTCTAAAACCAGTCATTCTGCTTTCACTTACTTACATGTCGGTCAGATGGCATATGTTGTAGTCCTTGCACAACATATGCCTATGAGTACACATCTGTCATACAGTAGAACAATCACGATGAGATTCCATTGAAGTTTGCCTTTTTTACTGCTAGCAAGGAAATCTTTGAGAACTCTTTCTGAAAAGAATAGAGACCCCACTTACTTGGAGAGGGATCGGATGGTAGTAGTGTTGAAATGATTACCCTGACCCATTTATGGTGATCATATTACATAACTATGTAACTGAAAATTAGTCTGAATATAACAGTAAGCCTACAGTACATACAGTATATCTCAGCAGACTGACATTCAGTCTTACACGTGTTCTGATGATGCATCATCCACAGATGACATATTTTGATGTACAGTATATTTGCCAGTGAACAAGCTTCATTGTTACATCGTAACAAGTAAGAGTAAAACATTACGTCACAGCATTGGCAGTAATATAACCATTCCCGGCAACAAAAGCACTCGATCCCTGGACTGTTCTATCAGAACCCGGGTTGTATCCTCTTACTACTGTAGCTATCAAGCTGCACTGCAGTCTGTGAACACAGAGTATATCTAGTATATATATATACGTGGCGGTGTGTTGCAGCCGGTCTAGATTCTTATCACGGCGGTTGCTCAGGGCGGGGTGGGAAAACATGATGGCCTCCATCCTCTCCCTGCAGCTTAATGTAAACAACACCACCACATCCGTCAGGAACACCCCGCCAACATGCACACTTGGTGTTTTACTGTATGTGTGTGCATGTGTTAAATTTACTAGGACCTTACCCATTGTGAATATATGAACACCAGATAATGGTCATTGGCCGTGTGAAAAGTCAGAGCGATTGGTGCAGCCAGTGAGGAGTTATGGCAGTTTCAGACAGACATTTCCTTATTTATAGTATAGATGTAATAGCATAAATTAAAAGACATGCACAGAAAAGGAGTCTATGGTATGCTAATGTTAAGTTTTCTCTTTTCTCATGTCTTGCTGTTCGGAACACCCATCCCTGCAGCTGATCACCTCTCCCAGTGAGGACAGCAACATGTACACACAGCAGAGAGACGAGTACCTGGAGACGGTGTGTGAGATGGCCATCAGGAAGGTGACCATCATCACCTTCTTCGGATCGCTCACAAACTCCACCATGAAGATAGACCACTACCAGCTGGGTATGTTGGCTATAACACAACATGTTCTGTTGTACTTTCCTCTCCTATAACTACTATCTGTCCTGTATTACCGGTAAGATTTCCTGCATCATGTTGTTGATCACTGTCTACAAACACATTTAGCACCTCTGCTGCCCTGCACCTACTTCACCTGTCCCATGTAAGAATAAACTCAGGTGGATGGATGAATGAACAAACATACAAACGAATGAACAAGTTTTTTTGTATATGCATTTGTTATGTGTACTTTTACAGTACACATCAAGTACAACTACAGACCTGATGGATAACAGAAGGATACTGGTAAAATGGCACCGAAAGAGTTAAGATTGACAGCTGCAGTTGGAGTCAGTACATCGATGAGCAATGAGACTTAATGGAAGGCAGAGAAATACACAGTAAAATGATCATCTATTTGGCATGATATCCATTGCAGGGCCCACTTGAAAATGTCAAAAGTCAAAATGTCAAAACATGTAAACCCAGCCATCTGACCACTTGAGACAGCCAAAACCTGCAATGGATTTTGACCGTGGTCACTCACACAGCGGCCGTCTGTACTCGGTCCTCTCCTTCCCTCCGCCGATCCATCCACACCAAACACAGAATGTTTGCCTATTTGGTTTGAATGTTGGCCTATTGACAACGCCTCACTTTGGGATGCTTTGAGGTTCAAATGGGTTTTACGTAAGGCCATTTAATTTAATTTAATTTCATTAATCCCTCCCTGCTGGCACACCAATTATAAACAGTGTGTGCAGGCCACGCATGCACGCTCACTCTCACACATACTCACTCACAATGTGTGTGCGGGGGAGGTAGAGGTACATACCTTTGTAGCTGATCATCCCAGACCTGGAGTTAAGCGTATGGAGATGGATACGCTGTGTAGACAATTAGTTCATCACTCCCACACAGAATTCCAACGCTCTAAGACATGCACAAACACACACACACACACACACACACACACACACACACACACACACACACACACACACACACACACACACACACACACACACAGTCGCGTGCATGAGCAAACGCATCACACTGGATTACATCACTATACAATTATTAAGTCTTCCAGATTCTCCCTTTCATTAAAATTACCTCAAGCTCCTAATAGAGAGGGAGCTAAACCTCTGCTTCGTTTATGAGGACATGCTTTGTCATTTTGTGCTTGGCGGGCGTCGTATTTTGAGATGTTTACTTTTTTTATACAGTCTTCTCAGTTCCCGGCGGGCCTGGGTTATGGCGTCTTAATTTCAGGATACACACAAACCCCCACTTTGTAAAACTTTTTACTAGTCTGTCAGTCCACATGACAACAGGCTCCTATCCAGATGGAATACTAGGAAGGGCTCTGTGTGTGCGCACACACACACACACACACACACACACACACACACACACACACACACACACACACACACACACACACACACACACACACACACACACACACACACACACACACACACCCGTAGTGAGAGTCTAATGCTGATTACACTTTTATTCCACTCAGTAGCTGGACGGTCGGTGTATGCCTGTACGTCAAACTCTGTGTGTGTGTGTGTGTGTGTGTGTGTGTGTGTGTGTGTGTGTGTGTGTGTGTGTGTGTGTGTTTGTGTTTGTGCATGTGCGTGTGTGCATGTGCGTGTGTGTATGTGCGTGTGTGAGTGTCTATGTGTGTGTGTACAAACAACCAGCTCTTTCAGTCCTGTGTGATTGGAAAAACTTCCATTTTTGGATGACCTAACCCAAAGTAATTGACTTCTAACATGGTAGATATTATGTGTATAAATAGTAGGACTACTGTGTGTTTGCGTTTACGTCGCGTTGTCGCCATATGTGCAGTCTATATACCGCCCTGCATTGCTCCGCCCGGGCCGGGCGGCACGTGCCGGGGCTT
>CM076978.1:32097371-32209871 GCA_039105355.1 Benthosema pterotum | reverse complement strand
TGTGTGTGTGTGTGTGTGTGTGTGTGTGCGTGTGCGTGTGTGTCATAACCATGTGTGTTAAAAGCAGCACAGCCGTGTAGTCACTCTTCCGGGGTTGATTCACTGCTCTCCCCATATTTTCCCCCTCCGAGATCTCTAAAACAGCCAGACTGTCCCTTTTGTTTCCATGGAAACCGCAGAATTCCCGTTTGATGACAGTGCCGAGATCTGGCAAGGTTTTTTTGACCATAATTCCGGGGGCTGTCACCATCTGGCACCCGACTCCAAGGGAGCATAATATTGGTTCTCTCTGGGAACAAACCGTGGTGTTTTCATGGGTTTTCACTGATGTCATGGCCACTTAGACCTCGTTTTTAAAAATAATGCTCCCCTCATAATTGCAGGTTCCGATGGAGGCGTCGTCTGTTCCTGATCTCTGCCCCCAACGACGAGGAGTGGGCCTACCAGCAGCAGCTCTATGCCATGTCCAGCCAGGCCTGTAACCTGGGTGAGCCAGCAGAACAATTGATCTGATTTACCAGCCGATGTCAGCCCATCTTTGGCCTGGGATAATCAAATTAATAGATGTAACCAATTTCAGATACAAAAATTATATCTGCGATGAATAGTAATCAGAAATCAGGATGAGTCTAAGTCGACTACCAATCTCTTAGTCAATAGTTGATTTATTATTGTTTTATTATATATTTTGAATGATTCGACTTCGAGATTGGCCTAATGGTATACTACTTAAAGGAGCAAGATGTGCACATGTATATAGAATCTACAGTGTCGGGAAGTGCAACACGCCAACAGCACATACACCAAGGCCCACCCCTATCCTGATTAGAGGAAGGCAACCCTCTCAAACTGATTGGACAAAAGACTTTTCTCCCAAAGCCCAGACTGCAACTTTTTTTTTTTTGTTTGTTTTTTTTTTTACCCCAGGGGCTCGCTAGAAACAGGGAGAAACTCCTTATATGGTCACCACACTCTATAGTAGGGAGGATTAGCAAAAAATATATTTGAATTAAGTGATCACTTATTTCTTATTATACCTTTAACAAAGGTTTCAAAAATAGGTTGGATATCATAATTTATCAGGAGAAATGAAGCAGGTCTATGTTAAATCAGACATGAACTACCTCCTCAGCACAGATGGAATGATTCTCTGTTGCAGGGTAGTTAGTTTAGTTAGTTAGGGTTAGTTCATTAGATTTCTCCAAGAGCCAAATGATGTCTCGGGTGACATGCTGAGTGCCATGAAAATGTTATTTTATTAGTTAGAATACATGTAGAAGACTTCGCTCTGACAAATTAATCGAATCATCATCGTCACTATTACTCACACAAACACACAAAGCTGGGTGTAGGCCTTCAGGAATGCCTCTAGAAGCTGCTGCTTGGGATAAACCCAACAGGAAGTCAGCAATTTTGAGTTTATTGTGGAACTTTGGGCCATTTATCCTCCCAAGAGGAGTTTGTTTCTTCTCCTGGGAGGATAACCAGATCCACCTTAAAACTCACTTGTTGTGTTTAACTCAGACCACCGTGCTAAATGTAGTTTTATGCCAAGGTTCCCCCATTGGAACTCTTATTTTGAAACGCCAAATCTCCAAAACCAGATATGATGACGTAGTTGTGTGTGTGTGTGTGTGTGTGTGTGTGTGTGTGTGTGTGTGTGTGTGTGTGTGTGTGTGTGTGTGTGTGTGTGTGTGTGTGTGTGTGTGTGTCCGGACTGCGAGTCTTACAGTGTCTGCTCTCTGCCAGTGAAAACGTCTGGTCAAAATGGCCACCTCAAATGAAATACGACAAAACAACAAGTGGTTAACAATACGACGGATTAAAGAATGTAATCACTTAGCGCACGTAGCTTCATGCTGGGTGCAGAGACAGCTAAAGCCCTGCTTGTGTTCGAGTTGGGCGCATGGTGTATTAAAAGACCTTACAGACAAGAGTTATCAAAATCACAAGTTTTTGTAAAACGGCATGTTTGTGGCATTGTGATTACTTCACTGACTAACTGCACCTGCCCTTTTCCAAGTAGATAATTAAGTCATACTCCTGAAGGCACAGCACGTTCAAAAAGTACTTATCATTAATCTCTTACCATAGCAACCACTGTTTACCAAAGCAACCACCCATTGGCCTTGCCAACCACCGATATTCCCCTTGGCAACCACCGCCACAATAGCAACTTGCTATTATACAAACATGTTTTTATCACTTTGACTCTCCAATTAGCGATTTGTAAACCATATCTCTCTGCCAGAGATATAGAGCGTTTGCCTACGGCCGTTTCATTTCTTTCATCAATAGACAATCTTCCACTCAATATGAGCTGCTCCTGACGCATGTTGATGATGTCATTTGTCCATGTGTGTTCCAGCCCTATGGAATATATGGAATGCATGTGATAATAAAAAAGTATATAAAATATTGATTTGATGCTCATATTAACATTAGGAAGTATTAAGTTGTTTTTATTAGCATATACATTCCACAGGGTTGGATCACACATAGACTTCATCAACATGCAAGAGGAGTGAAAGATTCACTATTTATGAAAGAAATAAACTACTTAAGGTATAATCTTAATTTTTAGTTAATTTTTTATGCATGTTTGTCTTATTAGCCAGAAATGCCTTCTAAGCTCACATGCCCGAAGCTCACTGTGCATCACAATGAATAATCATTGAGAGGATAATGGACTGCTGCAGCCCAAGTCTCTTCTCCTCTTCGTCATTCATTCAGCCAGCTTGTGGGAAAAGCAGAAGAACTCTCACACATTCCAGTGTCTGTGTGCGTTAGAAACAATCATACCGTGATCGTTCGCAGTGACCTTCGGTTTACCCAGGCGTGCGAGGCTGTTTCCTGACTCAGGGAAAATCCAAAAACATTTAATCCAACTCCAACCACTTATAAATATGTTAATGGCTCCCAACCTCAGGGAGAGCTTGATCACAGTAAGGAATGTTTTCTGTTTACAGCATTTCTCCAGGAACTGTGTGTGATTGCTGGTCACTTGTTTGCCTCTGTGCATGTGTTGCTGTGATTGCCGCATGATGCGGGTGTGTTTGCGTGTGTTTTAAAATGCAACGCAGGGAGATCCAGATGGCAGTACTGGCAGATGAGATGCTCTGTCTGGGTAGAACGAAAAAAAGCTCTTTCCTCCACTGACAATAGACATTCCCAGCCTGCCAATTGAGTCAACCTTTCCACTGTTTGACTTAAAATATAACTCCCAAAAAATGTCTTATTCATCTAAACTTCACAAATCTCAAGGATCATACTTGTCAGAATGGTTTATGTTATGTACACTTTAGTGACTGTACTGTAACACGCTGCAAATCCAGTTAATGTTGTCATCTGTATTCAGTCCCATTCCTGCAGCAGACATAGTTCCTATTTCTTTTTACCAAAGAAATCCATTGCCATGTAAGGAAATGGGAGCATCCATTACAAGTATGACTGCTCACTTTGCAATAGACCTTTCCCTAAGTCCCGCTCTCTCCCCAGTGTACATGCGTTGGAGACATTCCAGCTGGGCTCATTCATTCCAATCTAAGTATCATGGACATTACACATTAAAGGTATTATAGGCAATGTTTTAGCTAAAGATAAAAACTATATATTTTTTGCCCTTCCCCCCCTCTACGTCACTTCTACTGCTGCAGCTGTTTCCCTGCAGACAGACCCTTGCTTTGCCCTGCAGACGGTCCAGTACTTTATTGTTGTCAACAACAATAAAGTACTGAGGGGTGAGGCGGAAAAACACAGTGCAAATCACAGTGCAGCAAGTATTCAGAATGAACCAACATAGTGGAGATGAGGTGGAGTTAGATTCAAATCTGTTTACAAACACAGATTGTGTATACACTAAAGTTGCACATAATACCTTTAAATAACGGCTCATTTTTGGAGCCAGCCCTTCCAAATCTCTTCCAAATCTGTCAACAAGGCCTGCCATAATGTACTCTTCAGAGCGCATAATGAAACCAAATTTTACGCTCTCAAGAGTTAAATTATATTTAAAATCTGAATTACTTTTCTAGAATCTAACAAAATGTAGAAGAACTGTTATTTTGACCAACGTTTTTTTCAGTTATCTCTCCTAAATTGTGGACGAAAACTTGAAAATCTTTGCTTCTGGGTCCGACTAAACTCAACATTAATGGTGGTCCGTGGTTACAATACTGAATAAATGGTGGGCCCTCGCGTGGAAAAGTTTGAAAACCCCTGCCGGTGTGGGTGTTTTTCCTATATTATGGACAACATAACAGCCCGGTCCTTTTAACCTTGCTTATCATCAGAGCCAGAGCAGAGGTGATGTGGACTGTTTCCCATCCTGTGTAGCTCTTGGCTGGGAACAGTCCCAGTCCCAGGGCTGCTCCCTCCTCCCCTCTGTTCCCAGACAAAGGCCTTGTCCTGCTGACTGCAGTCAGACACAGTCCTGGAAGGAAAGGTTTGATCTGGTTGTATTCAGCACTTTTTTGGCTTCCGCCTATAGCCGTGGTTTTCATCCAGTGGTCTGGAGACCACCAGTGGTCCCTGAGAGGATTCCAGGTGGTCCTCGGTTAAATGATGGAGAGTTGGTAACTAAATAGACCCTTACAGATCTGTAACTCCTGAGAGCGTAAAATGAAAAAATAAATAAATAAATAAATAAATAATGTTTTTTTTTTTTTTGTTGTTTTTTTTACTAAAAGGTAATAGAGGCAACTTTGTGTACAAACACTGTTTGTAAACAGATTTGTCCACCTCACCTACACTCTATTGGCTCGAATCTGCTGGGGACTGCTGTGCTGTAATTGGCTAAAACGCCTCTCCCCTCACAAATTAGCACCGCTTTTCCTGAGCCAGACAAATGTTTTGTTTTCATGATTTTGATCTTGGGCTAAAACGTTGCCTCTATTACCTTTAATTTTCAAGAATCTACTCAATTAGAAAATCCTAAATTGTGGGCAAAAACGTGAAAATCCTTGGTTTTGGGTCCGAGAGACTAAACTCAACATCAAATGGTGGTCCGTGGCTAAAGTGCAGAATAAATATTGGGCTCTGTTATGAAAATGGTTGAAAAACCACTGACCTATAGGCAAGCCAGTGTTCCTGGTGCGGTGGGTTGTTGTGGGTTCGCCCTTCCTCCTCTGGCTGCAGGGCTCTCTCTCCAGACAGTCCAGATAACCACATTCTCCAATTGAATTACCCTGTGGAAAGTACCCTACGCCAGGCCGCTTCCAATAATAAACCATTTAATACAAATCAGCCAGGGATGGGTGGTCCACCTACTGCACAGTATACAGCATGAGTAGTGCATTGTTGTTGTTCGGCAGCTGCAAAGCACTGTTATATCTATAGACAGCAGCGGTCCAATAATCAGGCAGACATTGCATGTTCTCAGTGTCAGAGGTTGCCCAAAAGGTTGGTAACATTGAGGGGGCAGAAAACAGCACTCACGCTCTGTTTATGCAGCTCTGTTTTATGACAACCTCGGTTCCAGTCGACCTCTGAGCCATGGGATGGTTTACTGGCTATCTGATTGACTATCTGCTCTATGATTGGCTGTCTGGTCTCTCGGCAACGCCGACAACTTTTGATTGGCCATCTCGGCTCTAGGGTTAGTTTTCTGCAGAAATGCCTATTAAATGATGTGTCATTTCTTGTTTTACATACAATACGATATTACTTTATTGTCAGCTTACATTTAAATTTGTTTTGCATCCATGGCATCACCGTTCACACTTCACAGACATGGCAACACTAGTATAGACACAGAATTCTTTAGTCTGTTTTTTCTTAAATTTAGGAACTCTAAACTGCCTCATGGCTGACCTACCAGTAGTTTTAGTGCAGATCTTAATTGGACTATACAGTGTATTCTAATGGAGCATAATAACTAGGTGCAGCACATTGTAAGGTACAGTTAGTGTTCTAAGGCTAGACCTGGTTGATTATTTTTCTTCACCAAAGTGTTGTTTTTGGCAGGCTTTCTTTTTTTTTTTTTTTAGATTTAGTCAGTTTTGGACAAAATTTGTTTTAGTAACATTTTAGTCATTTCTATTCTTGAAAGTTTTAGTCTAGTTTTATTCAGCAACCTGAAAAGGCTATTTTAGCTTGTCACTGTTAGTATTAGTGGTGACAAAAGAGGAGCTGACAACATGTGGCCTTCTGTTGTGACTAGTACGCTGACTTTGACCTGATTTTATGAGGTTTCCCACTGGAGTTGAATTTCAATCTAGTACTTGTTATTAGACACCATAAGCAACACATTGGTAAAGAAATTTCTTGGTAACGATTGAGTTCCCAGAATAGTCAAATACCTGGAAAAATACCCTTGCTAAAGGTACCATAGTTATCCCTGTCCTGTCCTGTAGTATGTACTGTAACTGGCATTTCTTTCCATGGTTATAACCAGGTCTGAGACACATTTCCATCCTGAAGCTGGTTGGCACGGAGGCTGCAGATATGGGCGGAGTCTTGGAACTCTATCCAATCAATGGTAAGTAGATTAGAACTTGGCCATAACGAGTGTAAACATGCCTTTGCATGCATGCTGCATATGCACGCACACATGGACACACGGACCGACTGCACAAACACACACACACACACGCACACGCACACTCACACTCACACTCACACTCACACTCACACTCACACTCACACACACACACACACACACACACACACACACACACACACACACACACACACACACACACACACAGTTTATAAGGTATTTATACAAGTCATTCATACCTGCAGCCCTCCGTATTTAAAAATGAAAACCCTAAAGCCCCTGCCTGGGCCCCCCAACCCCTGGGTATACTCTCTACACCCCTGTAGTCACCCCTCCCTTCCCTTCATCACTATTCTCCCATGTTATTGCCCCGAGGAAACCGAATGTTTGATCATCTCAGGGAGCCAACCTCAAAACTGTACACAGACAGACCATCTGCATTACACACACAGTCTCGCACAGCTGCATAAGCATGCATAATACTGCTGTGGTAGGGGAGGGGGGGGCGGGTCAACGTGGAAAAATGACAGTTATCCCTTTCATTTCAAATGTCCTGGTCGAGATTACCTTCGGGAGCTCTTAACCAAGAAAAGGCGTTGGCTTTTTTTTGTTACTGTGGAGAGAGAGAGGAGAGATTCAAGCTTATGCAAGAGGCGAGTAACCACAGTGACTGCCAGGTTTTAGAGAAGCACAGTCTGTGTTCTCACGACATAGTGGATTTTAAAGGGGGAATAGCATGAAATTCAACTTTTTTTGTGCGTGTGTGTGTGTTTTTGCTGCTCCCATGTGTGTTTTCTATCCCCACAAATAACAAATTTTGAACCATCAGGCTTTCAGATCAAATAGGAGCTTTAATGGAAATTGCTCTTAGGAACAGCACGGCTCTTCCTGCACCATGTCTAAACTGTAAAACTGACAAGATGCACTGAATGCTCTCCAACCTAAGGTAACATAGGATAATTACTTTACGTCTGACTGTGCATAGGCAGGGCACCAGTATTATATTCATATCATTAGACTGGATATTGTCTGGTATTTTGGTTATTTTGCTCTTTTTCCCCTCTGGTATTGAGGTCCATTTCAGTTGAAACTGGTGAAACAACTGGGTTCTGTAAGGTTCTGTAACAAGCGACCAAACTGTTCACTATGGTGAGCAGTTTGTGAAGCGCCAGTTCACAGAACTAAAGCCTCCTAATGCCTATTCCATAACACCCCAACCAGGCAGTGCCTCTGTGGAGCGCGAGGGTCTGTCGGCGCCGCTGGTGAAGGACATCAGGAACTACTTCCAGGTCAGCCCAGAGTACTTCTCCATGCTGCTGGTGGGCAAGGACGGCAACGTCAAGTCCTGGTACCCGTCTCCCATGTGGTCCATGGCCAACGTGTACGACCTGGTGGACAGCATGCAGCTGCGCAGGCAGGAGATGGCCATCCAGCAGTCGCTGGGCATGCGCTGCCCCGAGGACGAGTACGGCGGATACGGCTACCACCAGCACGGCTACGAGCACGGCTACCAGGACGGCTACCACCACCAGGGCTACGGCTACTGAGTCGCTGTGCGCTTGGCATCCTTTTGCCACTGGAGAAGAAGGGCGATTGACGATATTCAGACTGCAGCCAGCAAGGTGCTATAACAAGGTGCAACTTTCCACAGACAGCCCATTCAGCCAAACGGAAGAGTTCAGTGTTAAAGGTAATATAGGCACCTTTTAGTGTTTACAAAATCTGTGTTGGTAAACAGATCTAGCTCCACAAAGCCCCCTTCCCCCCACGTACTAGCACCACCTTATCATGAGCCCAACGAAAAGGACTTGTTGACAACAATAACATTCTGGACCCTCTGCAGGGCAAAGCAAGTGTCTGACTGCAGGGAAACATCTGAAGCATCAAAGTAGAGGGGGAAAAGGCAAAAGGGGGGAAAAGAAATTATTATCAGAGTTTGGAAGCGCTCGTTATCAGCAAAGCAACCCCCTGCCGCCTCCTGCATTACGTGCACATTCAAACCAGGTGGTATGCAAAAACTACACATGGTGTGTTGAGTGATAGTCAACAAGCACTTCCAAACTCTGGCTCTTAGAATAAAATCATCTGTGAGGATTTTTTTCACAGGAAGTAGCTCGTAATAGGTCTACAGTTGATTTTAATGTAAAAAATAATTGCAGCTAGAAAGATAATTCCTGCTTTCTGTGCAGCAGAACTGTTGGTGAGATTGCCAGTTTTAATACAATTAGATATGACTTTTCTGTTTGTATGTCGAAGAGAAGTTGCACCTTGCTGGCAAGATGGCAGCCGTGTGAGTATGGTTTATTGGTGTTCATTTGCCCAAGTTTCATTTGACCCATGACCCTTAACGGGGATAGTTCATTTAAAAAAAAAAAAAAAAACTCAGAACTCTCACCACGGGACTCTGGCCATCACTTAATGGCACGTATATCATACAATGTAAAAAAAAAAAAAAAAAGAACTGAACTATCCCTTTAAAAGGCATTGGGTGGCTCTCAGTAGGGGGTGGTGAAAGCCCCCAGAGAACATTGTAGCACTTAATGGAGGTCTCAGTTTGGCTGTCGTTACCTGTCTGGTTCTTGTCAGAGCTGGTGTGTGTTGTTCAAAGAGAACGGCCAGGCTATTGTTGGTCAGAAAATAGAAAAGGGTTCAGGGATCTTTGTTCTTTTTCGCGTCTCGACTTTCCCAACGCACAGCCCTTTTGCACGTTATTCATCTCCTTCACTTGCCCTTACGGGGGCCAAATTTCCATTCTCACCTCACCCTTAAAGGAATAGTTCCCCTCCAAACCTCAGAATTCTGTCGTCTATACACGCTCATTGCACATTTCCTTAGATGGCGCGACACACCGACACAAGGAGACACAAGGAGATTTGTAGCTAAACTTAAAGGTAATAGATGCGACTTTGGTGCTTTAAACACTATTTGTAAAGAGATTTATTTAAAAACAGAATCTAACTCCACCTCACCTCCACTCTATTGGCTCATTATGAATCTGCTGGAGACTGCTGTTCTGTGATTAGCTAAAACGCTGCCTCACCCTACACAACGCCCCCTCACAATTTAACACCACCTTTCCTGAGCCTGAAGAATGTTTTTTCTTGATTTGTTGACAACAACAAAGTTCTGGACCGTCTGTAGGACGAAGCAAGTGTCTGTCTGCAGGGAAACAGCTGAAGCATCAAACTAGAAGCAACATAGAGGATAAAAATATAGCTATATATCTATTTAGATTTTTGGCTAAAGAGTTGCCTCTATTACCTTTAGTTTCACCATTCTCTAACAAGATGGATGTGTTCAAGCAATATAATCTGTTTATACATTGGCTGTTTTAGCACGATTATTTGATTCAGCAGACTTGGATTATGTTGTGGAATATTTCTGTAACTCTATTAACTGGACATCATTGACTTCACATTTTGGAGAAGCCTTCTAGTTTTTTCCCGGCAATGTCCTTGTGTGTTGCGAGTGGACCATGAAATCACATCCATGGTTCACCTGGCATAAGTAAGTAATAACACAGAATAGTTACATTTGTGGGCAAAGTATCGCTTGAAGAACCTTTATTTTTGTAGGATAATGGGCTGAAATAAGTAATACATGTATTTATTGGACATCTGTTGCATTCAAGGTACAGCTAACCATGACCGTGTTGACATGTTATTTCCCCTTTGTAAAGTTCCTGTTGCTATACACTGTTCTTATTTATACACGGACAAATAAACTTGTGTTTACTACCAGTAACTGCTTCTGAACTGGTTATTACTTATCCATAAGATAAAATATAACATTGAACATTGAACTGGCTATTATTTGTCCATAAAATAGCAATACCAATATCAAATAGAGCTGCAAGCTTGAAGTAGCTAATGATACCAAAAAAAGAAAGAAAACAATGACAAAAAATATAGCTGCAAGCAGCGATAATACGGGACCAAGCAAGCAGCAATAAGGAGTCAGAACAATACGCACAAGCCATGCTAACATGGGAGCCTGAACTTGAGAAATACATCAGCTAATTGTGGGAGCAGGGTAGGGTTTTTGAAGACTGACAGACTCACACTTTAGATTGTCAGTCGCCGGACTTGAAACCACAACATTCTGTTCCGAAGTCTGGCGCTCTATTGACTGAACTATCCAGACTGAATAATTTCCTTCATTGTTGTTAACAGTATGGCAGTGTGACAAGCACAATAAGCCATATGTAACCCAGTGTAAAACTCAATGTAGTGGTAATGGTGGTTGTCACTATTTGGCCATGATGGTTTTGTCACTATTCGGCCATGTTGTTTTTTGTACTGCCTATTCTCTTCGCATACAAATCAGGTTTTGAATGACATGTGTTTTCTGTGGTCACATGTGAATGTGACAAAATCTTCTCCAGAGTTAGAATGGCTGACCCTGAGACAAATTCCACAACCAGAAAATGGTTAGGATTCCTGTTACTTGCACCATATTGTTTGAGAAAATCCACAACCTCCTCATAATTCTCTGTTTCTATCACTCCATTTACCAACACCGCATTTGGGATTTCAATACTACGGACCAGTACTGCTTCAGAAGTAGGTCGTTTTTGAAGGATTAATTATAATGAAGAATAAAGACCCAAGACACAATACATATGCTTATTTAAATTATTATTGAATTATTTAGAAATTAAAGAAACAAAAACAAATATACAAATGCAAATTAATTTAAACCATCATAAATTCAACCAAGTCAGGTGTCAAGTTGATTGTTGATTGATTTTTGAGAAATTATCTGAGGAGGGAGAGGGGGGTGCTTTTGCCTGGGTCCATACAATAGTGAATGAATAAATGAAATTTGAAATATCTAAAGTAGCGCCTACATGTCAACTTGTCCTACTACAACTAAACTGATAAAAGCTTGGAGAATTACAGTACAATTCAAGTACAACTAGAAGAAATTGAAAAAAAAATGTGATTGGACACTAGTTAACAGTTGTTTAACGGCCTCTTTGTTCAAGAAGTTAGCCTTGTTGCAAGACCAATGTTTTAACCATTAGACTGTTTGGTGAAGTGATCAAGGCTTGTACAATGCAAACCTTTTATTGGGTAGGTTACTATTGGAAATCTAGAATGTAGGGGTATGACCCGGCCAGGAATCGAACCCCAGCCTCTCAGTCTCAGGGCGGACACTCTAACCACAAAGCCACTGAGTCGGTGCCATTACCATTACATTGAGTTACACATATGTGGCATATAGTTTGTGAATATGTTTTTGGACCAGTACTACGACAGAAGTAGGTAGTTTTTAGAAGGAAATTATAATGAACCATAAAGAACCCAAGACACTGTAAATTATGCTTAATTAAATTGTTATTGAATTAATGAAAAGAAATGAAAACCAAAACAAACAAATAAACAAATGCAAATTAATCAAATTAAACCAACATAGATTCGACCCAAGTCAGTGTTTAGTCAATTGTCCAAAGTTCATCTGGGATCAGTGTCATTGAGAGTCAGTGTGTGTGTACTCAGTAGTCAGAGTGTGTGTTTGGGCATGGAGGGTCCTACCGTCCGGGTAGGACAGAAACAGAACAGTAGAGGTTCGTTTTGGTCACCATGATCAGACGGTCCAAGAGTTAACTGGAAAAACCTGGCCTGAACACAAAAAGGCCAAATTAAACATCTACAATAAACAATAAACTAACTGATCTACAAGTTCAAATAACAAAACAAATCAGCATTCACAAATAATGTCAATATTATACCATCAAATCCAAACAAACAATGCCAAACAAAACAGATCAAACAAATGTTTCCAAAACAAAACTCACCAATTCGGTTCAGATTCACAGCTCATTCACGCTCAGTACGTTCACCAGTGGGATTTGTATGTAGGTCTAAAAGGATGTTAATCTGTGTTAGTATAATGCTTTATATTGCAATGTTTGGGAAAATGTTTAAGAGAAGGAGAGCATACAGACCTGTCTTCAGCCAGTGATGTGCACCTCACTGACTGAGACAGAGTGCTGGCTTTATACTGGGGGTGTGGTGTGTGTGATTGCAACCTGGTGTGACTGATTGGAGTGAATGATTGGTCAGCTGTGAGTGGTGAGCTGAGCTGTGAACTGTCACTAGTGACAACTTGGCCGAATTGGGACAGTCAAAAAGGGACAAACCAATGCAGCTGAATAGGGACAATCACCATTTCAGCCAGTTTTACCCTGGGTTACATAATATTGAGTTAGCTAAAGCAATAAAAACAATATGCACAAATAAGCCATAGAAACATGGAAGACTGAACTTGAGAAATAATGTCATGCAATTGTGGGAGCAGAGCAGGGTTCACATCAGTAGTGGGACGTGAAGCCACAAGCTTTTTGTCCCAAGTCTGGTGCTCTACTGACTGAGCTATCCAGGCACAATGACTTGCTTAGTTGTTGTGATCAATCAAACAACCCTAACATGGCATTAAGCAGTAAGCTAGATGAACAATATGCACAATTCAGCAATCCAGGGTTGTAGCTTGACCCAATTGTTTCTCATTAGTCAAGGTGCATGTGGAAACAAGTTCCACATGCTTATTCCTCTCACATAATCTGGCACAATGTACTTGCTCCCGTGTTGCCAGAGAGAAACAAGCAGAAGAAGACCCTTCACAAACCAGCAATTTTCATTGGCTTATAAAAACGTCATTTTTTGATGAAAACAAATTTGCTTCAGATCTTTTGTCCGGATGGGGACACAGTTCTCATGAAGCAGGTGTCATGCAAATTGATCAAAAATCCAGGCAGAAAATCAGACATGAGCATTTTTCAAACTGCTTAAAATAGCGGACACTCTGGGGGTGGAGCTTACCGGTCAAAGTTACAGATGTGTTCCACATGAATCAAGGAACACGTAGAAACAAGTCCCATGATTTTTGGCCAAACGAGGCCCGAGTTATGCTTGTTCAAATGTTTCAGTTTCAAAGAATTGTTATAGCGCCCCCATTTGAGCAATTGGAGTAAGACTGGTTTTGCTGCTATTTGGCATCCCCCTCTACAAAACTGTAAAATATCAGAAGCAGATTACGCTGCATGTGTAGATTAGGGGCATTAGAATCATTTTCACAAACAAGCAATTTTCATTGGCTCGTAAAAACATAATTTTTTCACTTAAAACAAAATTCACACCTATTTTCATATTCGTATGGCTCCAAAGTTCATGTGTAGGTCATTGTTATGCATTTAGATCAAAGATGGTAGGACGAGACGCATTTTTACTGTTTTACATATAATTCAAGATGGCGGCTGATCTAAAGGTCAGAGGTCAAAAGTCAGAATACAAAAGTTGTTCGGCATAAGCAGACGCATAAGTGAATATAAGTTACATTTCTGAGAGTCGAGCAGTTCATGAGTTATGAGTGTTTAAAGTTTGCAATTTCAGTTTAGTGCTACAGCGCCACCATTTGACCAGTGGTCACGGGCTTCGCATCATCACCGTTTGGCATCACCCTCTACCAGATTACCAATTTTCGCGAAAACCGACTGCACGGTTCAGCCAGAACAGCTATTTTTGGCGGAAGAAGAAGAAGAAGAAGAAGAAGGAGAAGGAAAAAAGCAGTCAATAACAATGAAGTGACCAAGTCCACTTCGTGGACTGCTTGGTCCCTTAACAAGAAGGGACCATGTCCACTTCGTGGGGCGCTTGGTCCCTTATTAATATTGGCAACAGTTCTCACATGAAGTTGATGACTTTGAGAATCTTCTGTGTAACATCACCACCTAGTGGCTTGTCGTGGCGAACTGCAGCACATGGGGACATAATAAAAAACACTGACCATGGGAGATTTTTACCCAAACTATTATTTTTTATTAAAAAATGTTTTTTTTAATACACATCCAAATTCTAACTGTCTTTAATACTTTCAGAGTTAATTTAGTTCAAATAGGCATTTTGCCATGTACAGAAATGGAAGCATACCCATATGAATTAGCCAACACACAAGGTATAATTCACCGTAGGTATAATTCACCGTATAGTTCACCGTTTATTGCAGAGGGTTTGACAATCATACAGCTGTAGCGTATACTGTTTTGAAATAGAGTAACAAACATGCAGACAGTTGCAAAGGGGTTAAATATAAAAGTGCAAAGTATTCCACAGTTTGAGATGGCACTACCGTGAACTGTTATCGCGCCACTCAGTGGAGAGCTGTGAACTTGTTCTTGTTAATGATAATAATGAATAGATGTGTACAAGATGCAAACAATATGTAAGTTGAGAATACTAGTGGCCTACACTGGCACAATGCAAGCCATAAACAATATCCTGTTTAGCAATACCCAGATGGGTTTACATCCATCTGTCTGTCTGTGTGCACCCTTTCATGAACATAATAGATATTCTCTGTATTCGTGTAGCTGCGTCTCCTTGACTTCCATATATGTTGATACCTGATGGGCATATCGGTTTTGTGCTTTTCAAAAGTCACATCATTTTTTTTTTTTAGATCAAACGGGGAATAAGGTCTGTTGTATCAATTAGTCAAATCACTGGTACAGATTATTTGTTAAAGGGATTGTTTAAAAATTAAAACATAAAAAAAGGTTTTGGTACCCAAAAAAACCCTGAACTTTTCACATTCAGTAGATTTGCAAATCCCATATCGTATGCCCATTGCCACAAAGGTCATTGCAGCTGAAAAACCTTCCAAACCCCACAGAAAACTCCAGACCACAAAAAAAAAAAAAAAATCCACGTTCAGGTTTTCCCAGTGTAATTGAGATTACGAAAAGCTAACCAAAAATAAAAATAAATGAAAACAAATGTTGCAAAACCTTAGCAATATGGAATGTTTGTTGACATTGACGTTTGCTGCCTGGTAAACTGTATGAATACGTTTTTTCCCCCTCTCCCGCTTGCATCACTCTCTCATCACATAACATCAGAATCCCTTTGGCTCCAAACTGTCCAATGACAGCTCACAATTTCAAGTAATCCATGGCACATATTATAATTTACAGCAATCGTATGTATACAAACAGGCACAGTTTACTCATTTTATACACATTTTACAATACTCAAGGTTCTGTCACAGTGCAGGCAGAATCCCACAAGGCCGACACGACAGAGCTTGAAGACACTACACAATTGCATTACTGTAAATGCTGTAACAGACCGTGTGTGTGTGTGTGCGTGCATGTGTTTGTACGCATGCGTTAGGTCCACATACCCGCAGCAACCACAAAAAAAAAAAAACAACTCCATCCACAGGTTGCTAATTAGTCATGATGATCTAATGTAAGCATTAGACAGAATCTTCTGATTCGCTGTCTGTGTAGGCCTTCATCAGTCCCTGCCTCTCCTCTCCGTCCTAAAACACAAAACATAAGAGAATATTATTCCCAAAAAACAACTCATGAACCACCGTTTGTGATTTACCGTATTGTTATTACTAAAGAATATGGTTATTTTTAAAATGTTTCTATGATCATTTTTAAATAATGATTTTCAGATCATTTCATATCATAATAGTGTAATTATGCTAAATATGATATTTGTTATTCCAGTAACATTCCGGTCTCAGGTCTCCTTATTTTTACATAATATTAGTTCTACAGCATGTATGAAATGATGTTGGACTTGGAACTAGGAACTAACATTATGTGGCACAGTTGTTAGGGGGACATTGAAACACGTCGGACCCATCTGGTTAGTGGTGTTTTGAAGGAGAAACTTGAAGTTTTGAATAAACAGGCATCATGGTTAACTTGTCCAGCTTTTGGACAACTCTGTTGGTCTGGGATGGTCGCTCTGTTCCTCCATCTTGATCATCGTATCAAAACGGAAGGGTTAGTATCGTCTAGAGTTCTCAAACTTTGCCCGAACCTGAACAGATCCAACCTGACATTTAGGGCCTGGTCGGGCCTAAAATGTATGCTAACCAGTAGGGCTGGGTCGGGCCTCGGGCTCCATGAAGAAATAATATATATTGGATTATTTTATTATAGTGAAAATAATGGTTCTTTTCTGTATTTACCTATTATGAAGAATGTGCCAATTGGCATTTCTCTTTTACCCTGTAGCGAATTCTCAAATTCTGACCAAACCCGACAGTTAAAATATACTTAGCCGGCCAGGCCAGGCCTCGGGCCTTAACAGACCTCTAGTATTGTCCCACCTCTAGTAAATACTCACACCACAGTAAATTCAGGGTCTCCCGTTGGCAATTGATTTCTGAATGGACGTTGCTACGGAGAGACACAGTCCTATGTGTGTGGACTGGGTCATAGTAGCGCCCCAGATTATAGAGCATCGCAGTCCCATCCAAAAAGTAATATATAAAAGACATTTACTCCAAGCACAAGTCAACACAAATCACAACAATAACCAACAATGTTTTCTAATGACCAAATAATTAGGAAGAAGAAAAACAAGAAAAACTGTTGCATTCTTCCTTTTTTCCTTGTAATTATTTGATCAGCACAAAAACATTGTTTTTATGGTCACTGTGTTGCTTTGCAGAGAAATGTAGTAGTATATTGTGGTTTAGACCATGCAGTTTGCAAAGTGGGGCCCGGGACACCTAGAGGTCCTTAATAGAGTTCCAGGGGGGCCCCAGCTAAATGATAAAAGGAACATAATTAAACATTTTGAGTCTGCAACTCAAGAGTTCAGTCTAATTGGACAGCACCTATAAATGTGATTGTGGCACTTTGGGTGAAATTCCCCTTTAACAACAGGGGGAGCCTTCACATCAGGGTTGTGCTAATATTTAACAGGCAAATAACACAAAGCCTCCAAGTATTTGACACACGACTGGTCTTTTGCCAAAACCTACAGTGTTAAGCTGCCAAAGATACGTTCTGAATTTACACAAAATGCCGTTAACAGGGGCTTCCAGTAAAACCATACCATTTGCACAAAAAAAACATTGTGTTAGGGCGAGTGGCTAGTAATAAAGCTTCCGAGAAGCAATACTGATGAGTTGTTCAGTGTCCTCACAAGTCCCTTTAACAGAGCGACTATATCTAATAACTCTCTCTCTCGCCGGGCCGAAAATTCACTGTGTTAACCGAATTAAGTTAAGTGAGGTACGGGTTTAAAGGCCGTTTTCATTGAAGGGAGTCAGGTTTCTTTCCACATTGGAGAAAATCACATTACCTTTAAAATTGAGCCCCAGGGTTTCCGCACAAAACTGAGGTCTGTGTGTCCTAATGTAGTTTGTGTGTGAATGTGTGTGTGTGTGTGAGGGGAGCACAGTGAAAGGCGTGCAAAAAGGGAAAAACAAGCTTTTAAATTGGCGTGTGCGCTTTAAGATAATCACAATTATTTTTGCACTCATTATCAGATTGAAATATCTTCCTACATTTACCCAAAACAGCAGACCTAGCTTGCAAGAAATGGAGGATTTTGTTCATAAATCTTTTTGATTATATTGTACCGTGATTGGCTGCCAGTCATTTCTTTGGATATTGGAAGGTAGTTGTTTTGTTATTTCTTTTGTAAATTTAAGACCATCAAAATCAGGCCCATGATCCGTCTCTTCCGGGCCTATTTTCAGGAGGCACCTGACATCACCAGGTTGGCGCCATCTTGAATGTAGCTACACAAGTAGCCAAAACCAACGATCGGCAACAGGGGGAGGTCTTTACTCCTACCACGAATAAGGACAGGGCTGTGACGGGATGTCAAAAACTAGTGCTTTGATTGGAATTTTATAGCATTTGATTTACAGTAGATCAGGAGTTTCTTTAAGTTCGAACGTTTTTCAGTTCATAAGATAGACTGGAGACGGATTGGAGAGATTTTGATTAAAGGCATTGTGGCATTAAAAGTATTTAGAGTTCAGTTGCACCCCAAAAACCTGAACCTTTCACATTTAGTAGATTTTCTCAGGGCTGGATGTTTCCTGGCTCAAACAAGTGCTTTGATTTTCCTGTTGAGTATGATGTCACATTCTGCAATTCCCATATACAGTATATGTCAATGGGATTTGCCAGCAGTTTCCACTGTTTTGGCCGTTTTCATTGTAGCTCAAAAGCTTTCCAAACACCACAGAAAACGTGAGAAAGAGAAAGTCAACTAAACGGTCAAAGTTCAGGCTGTGTTCTAGGTGCAATTGATTGATGTTAGTTAGGGATAAGTCAGGGGTAAAATTTTTGTTCCAGGGAAAAAAAAATAGTTCCAGAGACCTCCAAGAATGTCCCTGGAAGTACATATTTGCAATCGCAATTACTTGCGTTACAGTTAATGGCCTGGGTGCACTGCATGGACTGTACTGTGTTCCTCACCCCTCTGGAGCGCTCAGACACCTCTCCGTTGATGACGCGCAGCTTCTCCTGCTGCAGGCTGTGCTCCAGGTCGGTGGGCCGGCTGCCGTTATAGATGATGATGGCCAGCATCACGATGGGGGCCTGCAGGAAGAAATCTAGCGAGGGCTGGAAGTTGAAGAGGAGCAGGGAGAGGGCGGTGACCAGCACGGTGGTGATCTGACCCGTCAGCACGTGGAACATGTTGTCGCGGAACTTCAGGATGAAGGCCACAGAGAGGCCGAGAGCGGCTGAGGACCAGATGGAGAGGATGAAGAATTTAAGAATATACGACTTAAAAGGGACACTTCCCCTACCCCAGGGGTTTTCAAACTTTGTCCAGGGCCCACTATTTATTCAGAATTTGAGCCACGGACCACCATTTGATGACATTTTAGCCCCGCAGACCCCAAAACTAAGAATATCTTTTGGTTTTTGTCCACAATTCCAGGCTGGATTAGGGAAACAAAACAGTCAAACATACAGATGAAAATGACCATTAATCTTCTACATTCTCTAGTTGTGTAGACTTGAGAGTGTAAACATGAAACCAAATGGACCCGCAAGGGTCCATTTGGTTTCATTTTTACGTTCTCAAGAGTTACATCTGGTTAACCAACTTAGCTGGGGACCACCTGGAACTCTCTCAGGGGTTTTTCTCAGGTGGTCCCCGGACCACCTGTTGAAAACCCCTGCCCTACCCCACCATAAGCTTAGAATGGGGCTATGGGATGTTGTTCAAATTCACCTATTTACTTTACTCAAAAATGCTTTCTTTTGCTATTCTCTCTCCACCATGTCAGTGTGTAGACACTCACAGTCTCACACTTTCACCTTTGGTTCAGCAGTGGTTCAGGCATAACCGGTGCGCCACGCCCCCAGCTTTTGAGACCGCTGAACCGAAAGTGAAAGTACGACATTGCTTTTACCGGTAAATTACAGATTTAGACAATTCAGCGGAACATATTCGACCCGACCCGACTTGATAGTTACCAGTGACCAGCACCAGCCCCAGGGAGTAGATGTTATGTCCGTGGAGAAGGCCACAGTGCAGGGTGAGTCCCCGCGCCTCCCTGCCCAGCCCCAAGGTCAGCCCGTTGAACACCAGGCCAAATATATACCTGCAACACAGAACGGCGTCCATCTCAATTAGTCACCTCTATGGTTTCCAAACTCGAACTATTTCATGTCAAAGGCACGAGCTTGACACCAATAATCCTTGCAGTAAGGTGTCAAAATGTTTTTTGCTTTTTCAGATTTGATGCAGTTGTACTTGAATTGTACTGTAATTCTCCAAGCTGTTATCAGTTTTGTAGCAGTGTGTACTTGACTTGTACTGTAACTCTCATCTCTGTTAATAAAAAAATAATTATTTAATTAATTCATTCATTCGTTCATTTATTCATCTCTATCCCCTTGCCTAGACACCTTTAGGCCCACTTTCGGGGAGTACCACTGCTACTATTGTGTAGGTCTTAGGTCTGCTAATAAATTGGTGCATTCGGACGAATTTGAACCAGAAAAACTCTCACAGTTTACTGTTCTGGATGAAGATGCTCTCAGTCAGCTGGTCGCCCTCCTTCAGGATCTTCTCGTTGTAGATGTTAGCCATGGAGGAGATGAAGCACTGGAGGACCAGCAGGACGTGGCCCACGCCCAGCGAGCGGAGCTTCTCCACCACCCGGTCCCGCCAGGGCTGTCCCGGGAGTGAAGACATCCACGACTCGTTGGCACTGGGGATTGGATCAGATCAGACAGAAGGGTGAACATGTAAACGCACAGTCAAGTCCGATTTTTTTTTTTTTTGCTACTTTCTTTGGTTTTTGAGATTTTAGCTATTTTGGACCGGGGGCATTCGAACAATGTATTTTTAAGTGGAGCAACAACTTCATTATGAGGGCATGTGAGTCCATCCGTCCCTGGCTGGGTTGGTTCGTCTGTCTGTCCCTGGCTGCGTCCGTCCGCCCGTCACCTGACTGAGTCTGTCTATCTGAGCATGAAACTTGTGGAGTCTGGGGTAACTTGTGGGGTCTTGTGGGTCTGAAGTTCAAGGGACCCTCCAGGAACCTCCACACGGAGTTGCAGCACTCTCTTCACATGGGTGTGATTATAATTATTTTTTACTACATGCTATAGTCATTCTTCGTATTACTTTTTGTAGTCCAAGTAGACCTCATAAAACACAACACACAGTATAGCCCCCTCCGCCCTCCCCCTCAGCAGATCCTGTGATTTGGCTGGATGTAATTTTGAATGCCCCACCCCTCCATCAAAAAATAGCTAACGATGGACTAAAGGACTAAAGAATGCGAGAAACGTTTAAGCATCGTCTTTAACTACTTGGACTTTTTGCTTGCGACCAGACATGTTGAAACTTGCAAAGCGATGAGCCGTGACCCGTCATGTTGTAATCTCTATGCCCAGACTAGTCACATTTTTCTTTTAATTATTATGTAGTCCATTATTTTTACATAAGTAAAGTTTAAGTTTGCTGGACTATGTTATTTTTTGTTGTCTTGTTTACTAGGACCTTACCTGTTGTGAATATATGAACACCAAATGATGTACTGTACACTGCAATGGGTGATAAAGAGAGAGAGAGAGAGAGTGTGTGTGTGTGTGTGTGTGTGTGTGTGTGTGTGTGTGTGTGTGTGTGTGTGTGTGTGTGTGTGTGTGTGTGTGTGTGTGTGTGTGTGTGTGTGTGTGTGTGTGTGTGTGTGTGTGTGTGTGTGTGTGTTGCTATTTGCATTGCCCCCTGTGGCCGAAAAGGAAATTGCCAATGTTAAATGAATGGGGAAATTGAATGCACCAATAAATGCATTATTAGTCAACAATTTGTTAATTTGAGAAAGGGGCTTTGTCAGTCTAATGCTATAGTCAATGACTGTGTGAAAAATCATAGCGATTGGTGCAGCCAGTGATGAGTAACGGCAGCTTCAGACAGACATTCAGAGATTTCCTTAGTTATAGTATGGTTGGATACACTGGCCTATGCCAAAAAAGCCAGTATGTTGCCATGGCAACACTGAGCAGGGGCGGATGTAACATTTCCCAATTGAGGGGGCAGGTGAAAAATCCTGTAATCCTGTATCAGTTGTTGTTGAAGTTGCAACAGACACACAGCATGCATAAAGCTAAAGGTCTGACTCAGAGAGTTTTCCGTTTTAAATGAAATCCTGTTGGTTTATAGGACCACAACTATAATTAGTAGCAGTAGTAGTGTTTCAAATCATATTTGGTGGGACAGTCGGCCAGGGCATTTAGGGGGGCATTGCCTCCCCATGCCCATGCCTAGATCCGCCCCTGACACTGAGAATGAGAAACCCCGCCCACATCTCACCTGGCTGATGAAGTGATTAAACATCACAATGTTTGGGCCACCTGGGTGGTGTGAGTGAATTCTATCCCAAGGCTAATTCTATTTTGGATTTATTCTTCTATCTGGATTTTGGATTACCTGGCCACGGAACGTATAGAAGGATTTTATTTCACATTTTTTTGGATTATACAGTGGAGTTTGGAATGGACAGACTTCACAGAGGATTTGGATTTAATTTGGTTCTGGACATTCGAGTTTAGTTTTAAGGACACTGCATCTTTTATTTTCATCATCGACCTTTTGATTAAGTAAGTAACCCCCCCCCCCCCCGCTATAATTCCCTAAAGTCACTGTCCAATGGCAATCCAATTACTTTAGCAACTGTTGATATGCAGGTCAAGGCAAGCTTTCCTCTTGGACGAATTGCAGAGGAACTTAGTGAAGCGCTAAATACTTGCGTGAGCGGAGCGGACGGAGGTTAAGCGATTGGTGCGCAGTTGGTCCACAACGCGCAAGTTTGCACTCTGCCGAGTGCCGATCTAGTTGGCTCTGAAATTATTCGGTGTAGCAAACTGTTAGAATGCGACAACCCTCGAAGGGGCAATTTGTTCATTTCACAGTCCACGCTTAGGAAGCGCTGTGTGTCTACTTTGTTATATGACCGTCACATACCTGCTGTTCCTCATCTGATCCAGCAGCTGTGTGTAGAGCAGGCAGGAGTTGGAGGGTGGAGAGAGGGGGGAGGAGTGGAGACCCGGGATGGCTATGGATTTCTGGCTGCCCCCCGACCCGGTGGTCAGCGAGACGATGGACAGGAAGAGGACCACCAACGCTGCCCACTGGACCCAGGACAACCGTCTCCTAATGGTAGGAAGTGGAAAACACGTGTGAGCAACGAGCAAGTTACAATTTTAGGCATTTAGCAGACGCTCTTGGATTTAGCAGTGACTTACATTAAGCAATGAACAAAAGAAAGCTTGGCAATACGTACATACAACCTAGTTAATGTGAATCATACATAAGCTAGGAACATAAGCATAACATGTGATGGGCAATCTCTGACAATAATTTTCCTATATGATAAAACATTTAAAAAAAATAAATATCACATTTTTCCAATGCATTTTTTTAAACATTTTTCCATTTTCCAATATGGCAGGCCTTGTTGATGGATTTGGAAGGGATTTTGAAGGTATGGTTCCAAAAGTGAACCAGTATTTCTTGTGCAATGCCCATTGTATTTACATTGGAATGATTGAGTCCGTAATTTTTGCATTCATTTCTCATTTTTATTTTAGGTTTTATGATCTCAATTACACCCAGAAAACCTGAACTTTGAACATTCAGTGGATTTTCTCTGGTTTGAAGTTTTCTGTGCGTTTGGGAGGCTTTGGAGCTGCAATGAAAACAGGCAAAACAGTGGGAACAGTGACATCCGCTGGCAAAACCCATTAACAATGATATAGGCAGAATGTGAAAAAAATGTGAAAAGTTCAGATTTTGGGTGCAATTGAGCTCAGAAAACATAAACTTGAGAAAGAATCACAAACTTGTTTTAATGTCACAATCACTTGTCATTGCACTGCCTGTGACCCTTTAGTTGTATTTTTTTTAATCAAAGGATAATAGAATAAATAAAATTGTACTACCAGATACTTTTTTTTTCAAACTATGCATGCTGCATACTCTAGGCTTTAATACCACAACAAAATGCAGCAAAACTGCACAGAGCGAATGACGCAGTCATCTTGTCAGTTATGTAGTTTTCCTTAATCACAAGGTACACAAAGATAAAGAAGGCCTCTGTTGTCCAACCACTAAAGAACTGAACGTTACACTCACTTCAGCACCAGTCTGAACAGTATGGCCGTGGTCAGGATGACAAAGTTGGAGAATAACACCGCCATGGCCTGTGAGAGGAAGGTGGGGTTAAAAATAATAAATAATAGAAAAGGTTCCCCCGTTCTATTTTTATCAGAAATAGCGGAGAAATGGAGTAGACGTCATTAACATTGTGAATCATAAAATTGGCCATTTAGGGTTAATTTGGTTCCATTCACACTCACAGATAAATGTCAAATGGGTGGAATTCCCCTTTAAGCATAATCCTGTTGAATGAGTGGTGACAATCCAGATTTAAACAATTACAGTCAGGACATCTATACCAATCTGGGAACTCAATAGTTATCCCATTAAAAATAGGGTGCTAGTCGCAACCTATAGAAAGCAAAACATGCCAATTTCTTCATGCTTTATCTAGCATGTGATATAGCTAACCATCCATTCAAGCTTTAGTTTTGCAAAAGAATGACCATTGCACTTTGGCCATAGTGCTTAGTGTCTGCCCAAATGTGTTGACTAGGCACAATTACGATGACGGGTATGGCTGTTGTTAGGCCAAAGAATGTTTCCTGGGCAAAAAAACAATGCTTCCAACTCCCAGAGAAGTTGATTTCAAATCTTTTAGTACATGTTATTAGACACCATTAGAAACACATAGGTAAAGAGGTTTCTTGGTAACAATTTAGCTCCCAGATTTTCATAACTTTCCCTTAATGGATTTCATTTTTATAGTGATTTTCTATACACTGCATGTATACTCAAAGCGCCTACAATGTTCCATTCATTCATACATTGGGAGGTGAAGGGGCGAACAGTCAATGCACGGCATTCTCACTTCCCACATCAGTGATGGCAACCACTGGAGGCAAGGTATGGTTTAGTGTCTTTCCCAAGGACACTTCAACATATACCTGTAGACAGGTATTATACTAGGTGCACATATGGTGGATATGGAACCTATTGTTGTTGCTGGTACATAACTCACAGGCTGCAGATACGTCAACACGTAGAAGATGATGAGGTTGTCCAGGAAGTAGAGGAAGGCTGGGACAGACCACTTGAGGAATTGGAGGAAGGACTGGCCAGAGGAAAAGCCCAGGTCTCTGCATGAGCGGCCCTCTATGGAGGGGACAGAAAACAAACATTTGTGGTGACATGATCAGATCAAACACAACTTTGGCAATTTAAAGTCAATTGATGGAGTAGTCTTACCTCGAACTATGACCCTGACTGACATGACCAGGCAGAACAGCAGCTTGAGCGCCTCGGCCAGTAGATTGACAGACGCCGGGAGGAAGTCATACTTGTTTTCTGCACACAGACCATCAAGAAGAGAAACACATGGGTCAGATAACGGGAAGTGGTCAGTAAACTAGGCGGCATGCACTTCGGCACACAGGTCAATGTCAATGCGACTTCCGGTAAGACAATCACTTATATACCACTAAGTGCAGCGTTACGGACAATAAACTAATTTGGTGTCAAAAGTGACTATTGATGCACCCGCTTTGACCTCTATCCATGGATTGAATAGAGCATAATCACGAGTAATCACACGATCGAATACAACGAGTAGACGCAGATAACAGATACCCGCCGGGCAAGTAGATATTTTGTATTCATTGCATCGGTGGATCACGGCTACTACTAGTAGGGCGGGGCGAAGGAAGTTTTACTGAGGTTATGGTTAGGGTTAGGTTAGGTTTAGGCATAAGTTTACTGATGTTAAGTTTAGGGTTGGGGTTAGGTGTAGGCATAGCCTAGTTTTACTGAGGTTATGTTTAGGGTTTAGGATTAGGCTAGGGTTAGGGTTAGACGGTGCTTTATGCGGTTACTAAGCCTAAACATAACTTCAGTAAAACTATGCTTCGCCCCGCCCTACTAGTAGTAGCCGTGATCCACCGATGCAATGAATACAAAATATCTACTTGCCCGGCGGGTATCTGTTATCTGCGTCTACTCGTTGTATTCGATCGTGTGATTACTCGTGATTATGCTCTATTCAATCCATGGATAGAGGTCGAAGCGGCTAATTGATGAGAACTGTATGTGGTCATAACACTCTGTTCTGGTGTGGTGAAAAAGAGAGAGAAGAAAACCGAAACGAAAAGCTCCACTGGCTTGTTCTGTCTGAGGACGAATCTTTTAGATCTTTTGGTAATATCTTGGATTCTTCTTTCTCTGTCAAAACAGGCTTGATTTGCGGCTCATTTCTTTCACATACAATATGTATATCAAAACTAAAGATTTCTCTTGCTTTTGTCCAATTCCAGGCTGGATTTCGGAAACAAAACAGTCAAACATAGATAAATAATGACCATTAATCGTCTACATTCTCTAGTTGTGTAGACTTGGGTAATTCAGATTTTAACTCTTGAAAGCGTAAACATGAAACCAAATGGACCCGCAAGGGTCCATTTGGTTTCATGTTTACGCTCTTGATAGAGTTACATCCGGTTAACCAACTTTTAATCTGGTTAACCAACTTAGCTGGTGACCACCTACTGGAACCCTCTAAGGGACCACTGTGGTTGGAAACCACGGTCTTTATAGGCACCTGTGTTGGCAGAGAACTTGAGCAGCAGGATGCGGCTGGTCCCCAGGGTGACGAAGCCCAGGCCCAGGGCCAGTGTGTAGGCAGAGGAGCGGGAGCACAGGCGGGAGCAGAACCCTCCGGGCCGACGACAGCACACCACCATGGCTGTAGCTGGGACAGACAGGAGGTTCTCGCACGTTCAAAGCCCCCCCACTAAAAACACAAACACAGCCTTCAGCATTTCATTAATGCGGGGGGGGGGGGTCCAGTAAGCCCCTCCACGAACTGATATGGTCCAATCACAGCTAAGCATGTCATAGGCAAAACTATCCACCAATAGCTTTCCTATGATAAAACATTGTTTTTTAAAAAAAATAGGAGGCCTTGTTCATTGATTTGGAAGAGATTTTGAAGGTATGGTTGCAAAAATGATCCATTAATTAATGTGAAATATCCATATTTACATTGGGAATGAATGAGCCCGTCTGGAAAGTGTCCTATCCTTGGGTGGACACTGGGGAGAGGGCGGGGCTTATGGAAAGGTCTATTAAGCTACAGTCCCCTATTTAATGGCATTGGTATCTCTGACTTACAGTACATTCTAAAATCTATATTGATTTAACTCAAAGAGTGACCATTTGGTTCCATTTGTACACTTTGATGATAATATTTGTAAAATACAAATCACAAAACAAAAATACATATTGTAAATACCGGGTAGAAAGCTTGTTATTTTTCATTCTTTTCTTAGGTTATCAGAGAAAATTGGGTGTAATTTCTCTTCATTCACTCACTCATGCACTGGATTTTAGCTGTGTGTGTGTGTGTGTGTGGAGGGGGGGGGGGGGCATTGAGTACAGGGTAAAAATGAATGTGAAAGTTAAACTGTTTTTGATAAGAGTTACGGTACAATGTTAACTGTAGCTCTTATCAACATGATATCAATGATGCTGATGCATCAGTGAGTCATTTGTCTCTTTGCGAACTTCAACTTTGTCACGTTGAGTACATCTCCTGATCTTTTGTAGCCAGATAAAATAAATCTTGGTCTATTGGGTCTATACTAAGTAATAAAAAAATGCCATTTGTTTGTAAAAGAAAAAAAATACATAATTAGGACCGAATGCCCCAACCCCCACCAAAATAGCTAAATCGCTAAAATTAAAGAAAGCAGCAAATGTAAAACAATGAACACCCATGTTTTAGTTTGTCTAGTAACAACCTAAATTTGAGCTTTGGTTGAGGGGAAAAATACAAACCAAGTTGTAGACCTGCTACAAAGCATACAAGTCCAAAGTGAAAGTGAACTTAGCCATGCCTCATATGATGACAGTTATGTTTCAGGCCTAACTTTAAAGGGGAATTCCAACCATTTTCAACATTTTTTTCTGAGAGCGTACAAATGCAACCAAATGAACCCTAACGGGATCATTTAGTTTAATTTGTACGCTCTCAGAAAAAAAGCGTCTAAAGAAATCCATTAACATGGTGAAAATACATCTTGATGATGTCATCAAGATGTTTCACCATGTTAGTGGTTTTCTTCAGACCTCCATTTCTTGGGAACACAGAATAGGGGAACTTTGTTATCATGTCCACCCAGCACCTCTAGGTATACTAATGACATAGACTGTTGAAAATGGATGGACTTCCACTTTAAACTGTGTTCATAAAAAATGAGGGGCAGTCAATAGTAACAATGTAGTGTAATAACGGTGCAATTACACTAGTCCAGTGTTTATTAGATGCCGAGAGCGAGCGAGCGAGAGGAGCCTCGACACAAGCTTCACACATGCACCTGCCTGTGTGAAGTGTAAGCGGAATAAGCTCAGCTCTATCTGTCTGATATATTGATAGTCAGAAGAGACAAGTGAAAGAGGAAACATCCTCTTCCGCAGGCTAATAATAACAATAACAGGCACACCTGACCTAAGCGTAACAACGAAAACGAAACAAGACAATCTGTCACAACACAACAGCTATAGTGTTATACTGTTGTCGTCCAGAAAATTACCAAAGGAGAGAAAAAAACTCCAGTTCTTCAATAGTTATACATTATTACATGTGGCACTATTAAACCCCCTGAATTAAAACTTACATTTTAATTGTAGCCTACTGACGTCCAGCTGTTTCTTCCAGACATTGCAATTGTTTGTTTAGTGACGCTTGTTTCTGTGTGCTCAGGTTCGCCAGTTCCTTCTTCTGCGTGTGTGCGCATGCGCCCTAGGAACCCTAATGAGTCTGCTTCCCATAGCCCAGAAGGGACAGCCGTACAGTGACTGGCTGCTTGGTTTCCACGGCAACGACTGAATAAACCTGGCCAAAGTTGAGGGGCGCAAGCAAGCAGGCCCTCCTATAGGTCCGTGTACTTTTCGGCCATTCAGGATTCTGTTTTATACTTGTTAAATTTAAAATCAGAATACACTCCAAAACGGCCCGTTTCGGTATTCTGTTTTGAAAACAAAATGTAGAGTTGTGAATTGTAAGAGCAACATACGACCCGTTTCCAGGTTCTAATTGTTGTGGTTCGAATCAGAATGACAAAATTTAAAAACGCTGCTGCTCTGGCGAGGTGGCGAGCAAAACCTGAAATCTGTTTTGTGTCCGCTGCTCCCCCCCCCCTCCCTCCTCCGTGCTGAGGGCGGAGGCGTGGCACGGAGCTCTTGATTGACAGCTCGGTTACTGCTGCAGTTACTACAAGGAGACACACGCGGCGCTGTTGGTACTGGCAGATGATATTATGAATTATTGAATTAGAGTAGTTATTATACATTTATCCTTTATATTTAGATTTTATTTATACCATTTACCACTGCCGTTAATAAATTGAATAAATTAGTCTGCATTTAATGCATATTAATACAGTGCTGTTATTACATTCTGATTAGACATTGATGATTGATGCATCCTCCTCTGTGTCAACTCTTAATTAATAAAGTAATACAGACAGATAGACATTTTAAAGAGGCCTACCCGGGACCTCGTCATCTGTGTCATTAATCATTATTATGCAACGCGTTATGTTACAGGTAGGCCTGTTTATTTGTTCAATTAAGTGTTTTGGGCCGACATGGTGCCAAACAAGGTGCCAAACTAATCATTGAAGTAATGTAGTCTGTATACATTTATCCTTTATCATTTAGATTATATTTATGACTGCTGCTGTCATTACAAATACATTGGCATTAGCGGCATTTTGATTGAATCTTAACGGGTCATAACCAGCCACAGAGCTATTATTTCTACCTACTGGTAGCCTATACAGCGCACACTGCAGCGAGGGCGTGATCATGGTGTCACGGATGGACCACAGTGACAGACAGTAGGCCTACAGTAGTCCGAGGAGATGCAATTGGCTAGGACAATTGCAAAACAGCATCAAGTGGTTCCCCTGGTTGTTGCGGATGTGCACGTCCAAACTCATTCAAATTCAATGATGATGTATTTAATATTTAATTCAAATGTAGGTTCCTGTATTCATTCACTAGGTATACACACACACACACACACACACACACACACACACACACACACACACACACACACACACACACACACACACACACACACACACACACACACACACACTCACTTGATTTTATAGACACTATCTATACCCTACCATCTTCCACAAAGTTGGCTAGAATGTTGAAAACAATCTGATGATGAGCCCGGTGAGGCATTACTCCTATTCATTTACTTCAATGCCTAGTTCGGTTGGCACCTTGGCGGCCCAATTGGCGCACCTCATAAACACTTAATTGAATAACGAATACACTATAAACATAGCGGGTTGCATAACAATGACACACATGATGATGGTGGGACACTTACCCTATATGTTGAATACAAAGTAGACTTACTTTAGGATGTTAATTAATTAAAAAGTTTAGTATTCATTGTCTGTCTGTCTTGTCTGTTCGTCTGTCTGTCTCTATTTATTTTTTTAATTACTTAAGAGTTGACATGAATGTAATAACAGCCCTGTGTAAATATGCAACCAAAAAGTGGGGTAATTTATTTGAAATTACGGCAGGATAAATGTATAATAATATTGTCTACTCTAATTCAATAATTCATAATATCATCTGCCAGTACCAACAGCGCCGCGTGTGTCTCCTTGTAGTAACTGCAGCAGTAACCGAGCTGTCAATCAAGAGCTCCGTGCCACGCCTCCGCCCTCAGCACGGGGGAGGGAGGGGGGGGGGGGGGGGGGCGGGGAGCAGCGGACACAAAACAGATTTCAGGTTTTGCTCGCCACCTCGCCAGAACAGCAGCGTTTTTAAATTTTGTCATTCTGATTCGAACCACAACAATTAGAACCTGGAAACGGGTCGTATGTTGCTCTTACAATTCACAACTCTACATTTTGTTTTCAAAACAGAATACCGAAACGGGCCGTTTTGGAGTGTATTCTGATTTTAAATTTAACAAGTATAAAACAGAATCCTGAATGGCCGAAAAGTACACGGGCCCCTCCAATACAGCCTTTTATGTTTTGTTTTTCAACTATTGTGCTGTGCTTGTTTAAGAAAACGCCATAGACCGTAAAGATAATGTAATTATTGTTTGGGGGGCATAAACAAACATTATCACGAGTCGTAACTACATCAGCAGGCAGCATTTCCACCTATGAGACCCGCAATTTATATTGTAAAATTCTATATTAATGTAACTGACTCAGTGTACAGACTGACTTTAGCCGGGGACCCCCTGGAACTCACTCCATCGACACTGGGGGTCTCCAGTAACCAACGAGCTCCGCTGTTCCTTCGCGGTATGGGATCTAGACTCCGCCCTGTAGTAGTGGTAGCAATGAAGTCAGAGCCATCTAGTGTCAGAGTTGCGACATTGAGGGGACAGAAACGGAGCGCTCGAGGGCTGTTCATCCAGCCTGAAAGAGGGACAATCTGGAGATGGCCATGGAGTGCTTTCAACGAGGGCGGCGCAAATAAGAGCTATTTTAGGAATGTGTCCAACATGTCAATTGTAAAGTATCTGTAATGTCTATGTTGTACCATTACCACGAAACGATTTAAAACAAAGGTATTTAAGCTCAAACTGGGCTGTGCCCGAGTTCAATGCATCTCTATTCTAGTCCAGGACTTGTCCCTATTTGTTGTCCACAGAAGTCCCATGTAGAAAGGCGCTGTTAGACCGGACCGGGCCCTTGGAAGTGAACGGAGTTTGCGTAACTCTGTCTATACTCTAACAGGCTCTGGCGGTGACGATGAGGTAATATCCGGGTCTAGAGCGGAAGTTAACCAGAGCTAGCCAGCCGTAATAAAATGGAGAAGTAAACAGAAAAACCGCTAGCTGTAATGTATGACGGCAAATGGCCTGAAATTAATCACGTTTTGAGCTTGTTTTATAGATGAGCAGACCCGGCAAAAACATCGATTCCTGCATATCGCCAGACCGCGCCGTCTTACGTCATCGGTTACAGCCACGGTAATAACACACGGGCCTATTAGAGATATCTATCGGCCGGCCTATTGGCGAGAAGTCCGTTCTTCTCCACAGCCACCCAATTCTTCCAAAGGGACATCTGGGCCAAAGAAGGACTAAAGGTATTGTTTTCTTCCTTTTTAACCGCGTCTCCTGTTTTGGCCGTCCCTCCGGGTGCCGTGCGCGTCAAAATGCCCGAGGTTCGCGAGCTCTCCGAGGCCCTGCCCGAGATGCCCATGGACCCCATCACCGGGGTGGGGGTCGTGGCCTCCAGGAACAGGGCGCCCACCGGCTACGACGTGGTCTGCGCGACCACGGACGGCCTGGACGCCGACCTGTGGAAGGACGGCCTCTTCAAGTCCAAGGTGACGCGCTACCTGTGCTTCACCCGGGCCTTCTCCAAGGAGAACAGCCACCTGGGCAACGTCCTCGTTGACATGAAGCTGATCGACATCAAGGACACCCTCCCCGTGGGCTTCATCCCCATCCAGGAGACGGTGGACACGCAGGAGCAGGCCTTCCGCCGGAAGCGGCTGTGCATCAAGTTCATCCCACGCGACTCCACGGAGGCGGCCATCTGTAACATCCGCATCCTGGGGAGGTCCAAGCAGGCCCCTCCGCAGTACACCTTCATCGGCGAGCTCAACAACATGGGGATCTGGTACCGCATGGGCAACGTCCCACGGGCCCAGGACGCCGCAGGGCCCACCCCGGCGGCCAACAGTGTCCAGAACAACACCAACTCCACCTCGACCCCAAACGCCCAAAATGCAGCCACTCCCATGCCCAAGCACATATCCATGACACTCCCAGCCAGCTTCAGGGGCAAGAACGCTACCAGGCCAGACTATGAGCACCAAAACTCGAATCTCTACGCCATCACGGCCATGGACGGAGTGCCTTTCATGATCTCGGAGAAGTTCGCCTGTGCCTCGAGTGACCTGCAGCAGGTGGATCTGATGGGCATCACGATCAAGTCACTGGACGAGATTGAAAAAGAGTACGATTACAGTTTCCGCACAGAGCACAGCGCGGCAGCCCGTCTCCCACCCAGCCCCACGCGAACACCGATGAGTTCAGAGGCCTAAGAAACGTCTTAACCCCCGTCCCTTACATCGACTACTGACACAACCAGCCAATAGTACACAGAAAAGAGAAACCTAACCAGCTAATGAGCTATCTCATTTCTACTCTATTTTAGTTTCATTAATTTAGTTTATTTCTTTTATAGTTATTAAACAAAATTAACTAAGGTTATACACCTTGCCTTTTCTGTACCCATGGAGGGGAAGTGAAAGAAGTTCCCTTCTGCGTTTCAGAACTTTGATGTGATATTCTAAAATACACCTGTGGAAAACTACAATTTACAAGGGACAACTAGATTGAAAAAGAACATGAGACAGTTTCAAGACCATCGCTGTGCTGCGTAGGTCAACTGTGAACCACTAAACACTTAAAAAAAACTGGATGTATGGATGTAAGACTCATTGCAGCTCCATCACGTTCACTGCGAGTGTGAAAGACGTTTCACCCGTTCACTCCACAAGATCCATTTGTTTTCGTCAATATCAAAGGGACTGAAGTTCTGCTCCCACTAACATTTAAACGTGACCCATGTTGTTGTATGTCTGAGTACATTCAACACAAGATTAGATATTTTTGGAAGCAGAACAAAATCGGTTGCCTATTTTGTTTATTTCTCCCTTGAGCATGTTTGATATTGGCAGCAAAGAGAGGATAATCTGGGAGAGAGGATGTCATATACGCCCATTTCTTACTTTTTCAACTGTTTTGAGGCTGTGTTAAGTCTGTTTTAAGTGCTTAAGATCAAGGGGAAGTAAAGTGACATGTAGATGTGTGAGCGTGTGTGCGCGACATAAAAGTGTACTTCGGCTAATGACTTTGATCAATCAATGTTATAATATAATATTCCTGGTGTTTATTGTGAGTGCACTGTCATGTAGTCATTTCCTTGTGCTTTCATTTGCTGCAACTAGTATTCTTGAAAAAATACTTATCGCTCTGGTCTGATCATGTACAAGTACTGTAATAATACTGTAGGGGAAGCATTTCTAGGACGTGGATACCACTATTTTTGCAAGATTATTCTGCTTTTATTTGCCAGCATTTTCAGAACACCACATGCTGTACTGAGTCTTATTTTAGTGTGTTTTTTCATTGCCCACACTAATGTGATGGCTTGTTGGCATCTTTATTATCCATAATTAAGAGCCGGTTTGCCAGTGCAGCTGTTTTATCATGGGTGAATAAGTAGCATTTGATTGACAGCTGAGTTTTTACAAAATATACTTTTTTGGCCACTGTTACGAACAAAGTAATCCTGGTAGCTGTGCAAAATATCATTCTTCCAAGCACGCACAATTTTAAAATTCACTTTATAATTTTACCTCTGAATGGGTTCAGGTGCCGTAGCATCCAAGTTCAGGTCCTGCTCGTTGCAGGATGACAGGTGACCGGTCGCAGCTAGCTTTGAGAATAGTTCTGGATGTTTTTGAAACTAGATTATCATGATCAACTTTGTTTTGACACTTGAAGCGTGCATACTTTTGAGGAGCTGTAGAAAATAAAATGCATTGCCCTTGCTTTCTTTCTTAGATTAGCATTTTATAGAGTTAACCACCTTTTTCACAGTAATCGTGCAATGACAAAACACATTAACACAACCAATGTATTGGGATTATTTTGAGACTGTATCCAGATTGCACTGCAGCTCCTACATTTCGTTTAGCTTGGACAAACCTTTGTTTTTTTTGTTCGGTCACATTTTATTGTTTACACTAACCTTTATTTTCATGCCTCCAGTATTGTCTTCAGCACATACCAATGTTCAAAAAATTCTTTACTGTACATTGCGCTGTCTTGATCATTTGTTTGTGCTGATATCTTAAGAAATGCACATGCTTAGAAAAAAACAATTTAACCCACTAGCCTTCTGTTACATGCATGGGGTAACCACATTATTCTCAATTTATTGTTTGTATGAGTTCTAGACTAAAGTATTTAGATCATCTTGTTTTCTCACATGCTTATATCCACTAGGTGTTTTCAGCAAAAGGGATTATCATAGGTCATTTAGAAGATTTGTGAATTATGCTGCTGTCTGTCAAGTGATATTACACACAAGGTCAAAAATATATCATGATCATGACTATATTATAGCCTGGTTTCAGTAATGCCGGTAGTGTATCTGCCCAACTACTCTGCTCTACATCTGTACCTTTTCTGAGCTTCAAAATAGTTTTATTTTATTTTGTCCACCCGTGATGTAACCTTTTGATCGAAAACTAATATGATTTATGTCTATTAACAATGAGTAACAGCACTGACTGTTTTGGTTACACCTTGTTATACATCCTCTTTAAGTTTGCATGATGACTCAAGCTAAACTGCTAATGTTGATGTTAGTGATCATTGTTTTGTAACCTATATAGGTCATAAGACATTGCTCTGCATGGACACTGTTTAAATTTTAATAAAATGAAAATAACAAGATTAACAGCGCAGCCATGGAAAGTCTATCCAATTGAATACTTTGACACAGTCAAATAAATTAAAGTCACCAGTTTATTTAGTTATAATTCACTCATTGCTTCATTTACCCAAGGCTAAGAATTAATAAAATTGTTTTTAATGGAGAGAGTGCGGTGTGTTGTTCATGAAGATAGATTGTATATACAAGGACAAAATGTCTGAACAAAATTGTCAGTTTTATGTGTAGCATTTAAGAATAGACAGCCTGAGTGTGTAACTTAAATT
The DNA here is from genome assembly GCA_039105355.1 of Benthosema pterotum. Taxonomy (NCBI): domain Eukaryota; kingdom Metazoa; phylum Chordata; class Actinopteri; order Myctophiformes; family Myctophidae; genus Benthosema; species Benthosema pterotum. The sequence continues at coordinate 32,174,188 of CM076978.1, read as the reverse complement.
CCTATCACAAACCCTAAAGGAGGATTCTACCCCAAAAGGCTTTCCTAACTCTATTTGCAGTTGATTTATTTCCAAAAAAGTGGCCCAGTTATAGGCTTAGAATGGGGCTATGGCATGTTCAAATTCACCTATTTGCATTGCTCCAAAATGTATTTTTTGCTATATATTATTCTCTCTCCACCATGGCAGTAGTGTGTTGACACCCACTTTTGGTTCAGCTGTCTCTAAAGGTGGGGGCGTGGCAGACGTGTCAGGCGTGTCAACACACTATTGGTGTAGAGAGAATATATAGAGAACAAAAAAAAAACATTTTGGAGCAATGGGAATAGGTGAATTTGAATAGCATCCCATAGCCCCATTCTAAGCCTATGTTGGGGTAGGGGGAACAGCCTTTTTAAGGAGTGTTTTCACAAAAACACAACTGGACCACTTTTTGGGGGAAATAAATCAGCTGCAAATAAAGCTAAGAAAGCCTTCTGGGGTGGAATTGTCCTTAAGACCATCCTCTCTCTTGTGAAATGAAATTATGCAATGTTTTGGAAACTTTCCGAAGACGTTCTGTGGTCAACATACGTCACATAATTAAATCTGTCATCCCCCCACTGTTCATCTTTGCATAAATTATAGGAAGTAGACACGCCACTAAGAGGAACTCCCAGTGGTTTACGGCAAAACACACATGGGTTCAATTAGGACAGTGAAAAAAAAGTTGAGGGTTCACTGCCTTCCAACGTAATGTTTAAACATGTATCTGTGCGCATGTACGTGAGGCGGTGCATGTTGTCAGTGATAGATAAAGCACACAGTGGACCACGCAGTGACCTCAGATCATAGTTTTCTGTCTTCCAGAACAGATCATACGTCTGTTTTTACAAGAAGTTCCAACTCCCTAGATATGAGACTTTTTTCAGGGGCAGAACCATGCCTCTTGCCTGTCCTGTTTCTTCTCACCGTTCTCTCGATTGCAAGAGCTCAGGAGGTCAGACTCAAGGAGAGACACTACTATGTCGCCGCCGTTCAGATCGACTGGGACTACTCGGCCGATGGACCACAAAGGTAGGATACCCACCACACAAAAAAAACAAGTGTTTATCTTGTTTAGTACATGCTCTTGTCGCCTCATGTGCTTTTAATCAGAGGTAGCTTTACATGTATTCTTATGTAATCATGCAATAGAAATTTCATTTCAATCTAATGTGCGTATTCTTTGATTATATAAGGTGTATATTTTATGAACAGCTCTGGTAGGGCTGTCAAGCATTTCCAAGTGGATCTCATTTGCAAGCAACTACTCAGTGTCGATAATCTTAGTTAAAAATGTCTAATGTTTGGGAGGCTATTGGTAAAACGTGTTATTACTTGTGTGAGCAGAGTGAGCGAGCACAAGCAAAGCGATCAGTTTGCAGTTGTTGCCAAATTATTCCAATTGGCTGGTTTAGGTTTAAGAAATCTGTATAAGTAGTATATTGCCACGAGTATCTCCTAGAGGTATCGGGGCACTTGCTCTCTGGTTGCTCACTCTGCTCATACACAAGTAGGCCATGGCCTACTTGTGGGAAAAACGTGAGTTGGCACTCTACTGAGTGCAATTTAAAAGTGTTCAGTCATTGTTGGTGTATGACTGATATATGAGCATACGTTAGTGTGTATGATGATGTGCATCTGAGTCGCATTCCCCCACCCCCTCTATACCAGGTCTGGTCACACCTATAAGAAGGTGGTCTTCAGGGAGTATGAGGAAGGCTTCAAGCAGGCGAAGACTCACCCCTCCTGGTTGGGTAAGTGTGCTGTCGTGAGTTTCATTTCTGCATTCCCCAATACAGTCCCCCACCCAGAGAAATAACAAACAAGGGCCCCCTGTATGACATGCATTATACCCAGTTAATGGCATTTCTATCCCCGGAACCCTCAATTTACGCTACAAATGGAACCAAATGTCCCGTTTGGTTCCAAATAATAATTTGGAACACCACCCCCCGACAAGGACCCTTGTGGCTCTCTTGGGGAACCAGTGACATAATCAGTCCTGGGGACTGATTTCATAGGGGTCATATAATGAGATCAGTGCAGATTTGCAAAAGATAATTTTCAGTCTTCTGCAGCACACGGTAAGGATACTGACTGTGTGGTTATTAGACTTATGTCCCCAAAACACTTATTTAACATAGCGGGGGGAAAAAACATATGCAACGTTTCAAGTCCTACAGCCTTTGGTGTTGTATATGTTTACCTGACGATGGCCACAGAGATTTTTTCCCCTCTGGTAATGAACGTTTTTCTGGGAGCTTTTAAAACAGTGTCCAGACCTCCTTTGTTTATTTTTTTTGTCCAAGCACCAAGTTTAATTTCCTGGGATCTGTGTATACCTCCTCAATACTATACTTATCAGACTAATATTCCACTATCCTTGTCTCATCACATTTAGTAGTAGTAGTAGTAGCAGCCTATAAGTGTGTGAAGACTGTGAGGAGCGCTCAGTGGGGGCTGAAGCCTTTAATAACTAAACCCTAACCCACTTCTCCGCAGGTCTCCTCGGACCCACGCTGAGGGGTCAGGTGGGAGAGGTTGTGGTCGTCCATTTCAAGAACATGGCGGACAGGCCCTACAGCATCCACCCACATGGCATCGCTTACGGGAAACAGTCAGAGGGTTGGTACACAGACGTCAAACGTGGCCAGACCATGTGTCACGGCCGTTTGCGGGCAGCCTATACTGTGGCCACGGAGGTTCACCCCATCCGTTACCAATCCAATACCAAACAACACCAGACACACTATAATGATAAAAAAAAGCAAATGGTTTCTCTACACTCGGGGTGCTCTTGAAGTACTGATTCATTTAAGTACACAAAATTGGTCAATAGACAAACAGCTGTGTTTGGCCTTTTTTGTAATATTAACCAGGATAAGCAGATCGAGGTAGTCAACAGTACTGAAGTCCAACAGCACTGCCCTGTTAAGCTGAAGGAAATAACGACCTGTGGTCATTGCAAACACACAATTATTATAATGAGAAGAAACAATTTCCTGGGCTTGTGGATCAAGGGGGGTTGATACTAATCACAATTTAATTACGCCCATATTCAGTGCACATATTGGACTAGAGACTGTAGAGGAAACCCTTGCTTTAAGGTTTATTTGACAATTTTAACAAATGTACATAGCATATGTATGATATACATTAATACATTAATAGGCACTTTAAAACCTTTGAAGATTACGTGTTTAGTAATTACGTAACAGACTTGTGACTTGCATGCAGGAAACTCTTTAAATTATTAACTGTGCTACGAGCTTTCAAACCTCTGGCATGTTCTGAGCATGAGTCAAATTTCAATTCAATCTGTCCTCCAGCCGGCACAGGAATGAAGTGAGGACAACCACACTGCACTCCTGCTGCGCTCGTTTACTACCATATGTGTGCATGGCACGCAGTAGGGCAAGGGATGTACCTCATTCTGTTTTATTTCACATATTTTCTTTTGGAAAAAAAAAAAAAAACCTTGGCAAAATATACAAGTCATACAAGTCCGTCCGTCCGTCCATGCCAGTGCCAGCCATAGAACTTGGCAGAGTAATGCCAAGTACTGTGGGCAGCTGTGTTTTGCATGTTATGTACTGTATGCATGGTATGTAACGCCTCGGTGGTCCCTAATTGGCTGTTAATGGTAACTTGTGTTTTTGGCTGTTGATGGGTGACTTTTCAGAGTTTCAGACTTGTTCTGAGGTCAATAATGGGTCTAAAGGACTTAGAACAGAAGTTGTAATTAGACATTAGTTAATCACAGTACCCGTGCGCTCTGCTGAGCACAAGTAGGTCCATGATGTATGGCTCACTTGTGCCTACTTCCTGAGTTTGGTGATTCTTTCTCCCCAGGAGCTCAGTATTTTGACAACACGTCGCAGAAGGAGAAGGAGGACGACGTGGTGCAGCCCGGCAGAGAGCACACGTACTACTGGGAGCTGACGTCGGAAGTGGCCCCCCAGGTCTACGACCCCGACTGTCTCACCTACACCTACATGTCCCATTTCAGCACGGTACAGGACTACAACTCGGGTCTCATCGGCGCACTGCTCGTCTGCAAGACAGGTACAGTACATTAACCGGTAGAACTCGCCGGTTTTCACGACTCCCTGCAGTTCAGTGCATTTTGGTATTACTTCGACTTAATTTAATACGCCACTGTGCACCTACCAGCCTCCCCCCCGCGCCAAACTCGAAGAACGCGGCAATCAATTGCCATCTTCTGATTGTTAAAAAAACTTTGCCCTGCACCCATTCGAAAGGCATTGTCTCAAATTCGCCCCCCTCACTGTCCTTGTTCCTTGTCCAATCTGACTGAACGGCACATCCGGGACTCATGACCCGGATATTTTTGCACAGAGCGTTGGAGGGCAAAATGGTCAAGATACCAGAAACACAATGACGTCATCCTACATCCGGTTTCAGAGATCTGGCACTACAAAATAAGGGTTTCGACCGTGGAAGCCGTGGCATAGATGCATACATAATTCTCGTGTTCGGCGAGAGTACAGTTAAATTGCATGGAATTGACACAGAATAGTTTACATATTCACCTTTTTATCATTATCTAGTCTAGCTGACCACTGCACAAAATAACATATGGCATGCTACTCTGATGAAGACAGCATGTTATCATAACATGAAGACATTTCATTGCGGCAAGTTGGTTAACTGGCAAGTTTTCCGGTATCCGTATGGTATAATGTATGCAACATCTGCAAGCCAGATACAGTATTCAGGGTAAGGTTTAAAGCTGCGTTCTATTGTTTTTTATTCTATATCTTGTGAGTAAAACTTTTTTTCTTCAGACAATGCAGGAGCAAAAATATACTATAACAGCAAAAACACAGCACACACAGAATATAGAGTGCAGAAAACGGCAAACAAGGAGTATGATAAGATACATGTGCATCCCTTGTGGTAGCAAAGTTAGGTAAATGGTGCATTTATTGTATATAGCACCTTTATCCAAGGCCCATTCACACACCAATTGTGGTGGAAACCATGCAAGGTACCGACCAGCATATCAGGAGCAATTAGGTGTCTTGCTCAGGGCCGCATCGACACTCAGCTTGCACCACAATTATTTGCAAGACGGGGACATTTTGCAACATTCAAATCACTAAAACACAATCGCTCAGCTTTGTTCAACGTTTGCCAGCCTTAAGAGTAACTCTTGAGAGACCTTGTAGGAGCCTCTTGGTGTGTCAGCGAGTTGGTAGATATTAAGGGAGGAGATTTCACATGCATACAACTCTGTTACGACCTAATGACCTTGCCGGCAATATCTCAACCTAGTGGAATGCAGACAGATAAGAACGGAAGGGCTTCTGTCTGCAAAAACAGTATGCAGTATTTAAAAAATGACACAACAAAGCAATTTCACCATCATCTTGCAAAAACTGTACTGATACAAAGTTTGGGAGGAAATTAGTTGTGAAATAGTATTGTGAATAACAACAGTATTTAGACCCAAACACTCAACAAACAGTCTCTTCTGTATAATTTTGTCTAACTGTCTGACTGTCTGTCTCGCCTCCTTCTGACTCTCAACAGGCAGTTTGGACGATTTGGGGGAACAGTTCCGGTTCCACCATGAATATGTGTTCCTGTTCGGGGTGTTTGACGAGAGGCAGAGCTGGAACCGCCAAAGCCGCAGCACGGACAACCAAGTCAAATACACCATCAATGGATACACAAGCGGATCCCTGCCCGGTCAGTTAGTCGAGCTGTCGCCACGATGCGGTGTCATCTGTGACTTGTTTTGTTTTGTATGAAACTGTGGAATTGCTTAACCCCTTGACTGCCATCTCCTCCTTTTGGGGCCAAAGGTTTTGTTGTTTTTACATTGAAAACTCATTTGGGGGTGAATGGCTTTTTAAATTAAAAGTAATTTATGAAGTCACCCCCTTGAAGTCTGCATGTATGTCCTTCGCATATGTCCTTCGCATAAGGCAAAATGAGTGTGAACCCCATGAGGATTCACTCACTTCTTTGTCGCTTGGTTTCTCAGAAGAATCCTCCAAAGATGTTGTATTTGTCAAATATGTCTGCCATGAAGTCATATTTTTTTTCCCTGGTTAGTAAGATTCTAATTATAGCTAAGCTATAGCTAATCTATATGTACCTCACGTTGAACATGTTCAGTATCAAAGCTCAGGCAGTTGACCTTGTAGTACCTTGCTCCTGTCGTTCATCATGCTCCTCGCCCCCCTCCTTAGACGTTGGGATTTGTAAATTTGATTCCGTTTACTTTCATTAAAAGCACTATTTTCCGAGCGTTAAAGTGTTAAAAGCTTCCATTGCTGTGTATGCAGTACTGGTGTGCAGCCAATTTCCGGATGTCTATTTTTCTTTCTCTCACATGGTTGCCGACATTGTTTGTGCTCTCAATAATAATATCCTAAGTGATGACCCGGAAACAAAACTATTGCCTCATATAATTGAAATTTAATGCAGTGTAGCGTAATAGAGCAGTAAAGACTTTTTCTCTCCCCAGATGTCAGTATTTGCGCTTATAGTGCCGTCAGCCTGCACCTGATGGGCATGAGCTCGGAGCCTGAGGTGTTCTCCGTCCACATGAACGGCCAGGTGTTCCAGCAGGCCGGCCACAAGGTGTCATCTGTGGGCCTGGTCAGTGGGTCCGCCACCACAGCCAGCATGATGGCCGTCCACCCCGGCCACTGGATGCTGTCCTCGCACACCACCAAACACCTGGAAGGTACAAACAAGCATAAAACTTTTCATCTTAATTTTATGCTTTATTCATGAATCACAATGTTCCATGCAACCAATGAAACAAAGCCTATATTACAACAGCTTGAATAAAAGTATAGAATGTATCAAGATATTATAAATGCAATAATACAGTACCTTTGAAAGCACTTCTATCAATAAATCGTTGTTTCCCTCTAGCTGGCCTGCATGGTTTCGTGGACGTGAGGTTCTGCCCTGGCTTCATGGCACCTGAGCGGAAGCTGACCATTCAGGAGAGACGTGAAAGCAAAGTGTGGAAGTACTACATCGCCGCAGAGGAGATGGTCTGGAACTACGCACCCAAAATGCCGGATTCCATTGACGAGTAAAAAAACAACTTTTAATTCAATTGATATATATTGGGGGGCAATATGTGGCGAGCATTCAGAGTCCTGATTGTTTGGGGGAAGAAACTATTGGACAGCCTGCTGGTGCTTCCTCCCAGGCTCTTGAACCTTCTGCCTGACAGGATTTTAAGAAGATGGTGGGAAGGATGGGAGGGATCAACCATGATGTTCAGTGCCTTCCTGACACAACAGTCTGAGTGAATGTCCGATTCAAGACTAAACACAACTTGGGTCCTCACTTTTTAATCCTCAATATGTACATTGCTTAGCCAATGAAATCTTCGCTATGCGGTACACGCAGACACACACAGTGAGGGACCTTGTTCTTGGTAAGACGCACATGACGTGAATTTTCCAATTCTTCACTGTCAATGGGAATTTAATCTTTTTGTAGGGCAGAAAGTGTGGATTTACTTGTCCAGCAGACAAAAGTCTACACACTAAAAAGTGAAGGCACCAATAGTGATTGGCCAGAACGTGATGATGATAAGAGCGTGCCTCACTTCACCTGGGTGTGATTCTTTCGTCACTCTAATCCACAAATCTGTTGTTACAGGGACTTCAAGTTAGACTACCTGACGCAGGGCGCAAATCGGCTTGGTGGGAAGTACCGGAAGGCGGTGTACACGCAGTACACGAACGACTCGTTCACAGTGAGGGCTGAGAACCCACAGAGGAAGCACGAGGTGGGCATCCTGGGCCCCGTGATCAGGGCCCAGGTCAGAGACGTCATCAAGGTAAGACGTCATCATCATCACTGCAGCTCCACACAAAACTCAACCTTTTCTGCCCATAGCAGTAGTTCCAGGGGGATCCCCTTAGCTAAACTAGATCAGCACTCGGTAGAGTGCAAACTGGCTTGTTGCGCACAAGTAGACCACGGTCTACTCGTGCATAAGCGGAGAGAGCTAATGCTTACATTACATTAGTCTTTTACTTACGTCACATTACGTCATTACCTAAACTGGCCAATCGGAGTACCCCAAGGGACTGACCGACTACCGAACACCGCACACCGATCGCCTTAGTTGCACCCGCTCCGCTCACACTAGTAATGATAGTCTGGAACCAAAAGGGAACCTTAGGGGTCTGTAACTCAGAGTGTTTGTTCTCTGCTTGAGCTGTAAAAAATCTTCTCTTGTGTGGTCCCTGGTACATCACTATAAATGAATCTGCAGGCAGGTTTATTGTTGTCAAATCAGGGTTCCTTGATGTGAATAACTTTGTGACAGTCACACAAACAAATTGTGCAGTGAGATAAACCTCCCATTTCGACGTTGACATTAACTTCTAATTGGGTTTTTAGTCTTGAAATGCATTTAACTGGATTCCATGACCACAAAAATGTACACTTTGACAAGGTGGATGGATTGGAGGTCCTGTCGGCTATGTTAAAATGACATTATGTCGAACTGGTGGTATCATGGTATGTTGAGATGGGATTTTGTCATAATGGCACTAAGTCAAGGCCCGCATGTAACCTTAAATCACAGACCGTTAAAAGTATTACATATTGAATAATAGAATGAATAAAATAATTACAGAGGTCTCTGGGCAGCAAATAGGCCTACTGTGTACCCTCCATAATGGCAATTTAGAAATCCACTGCGTCATCAGTTATTTCTTTCATCGGAGAGTTCTGCTTTTCCTTGGGGTTACATATCGGTCATATAATCATTTTAATCCTAAAGAGAAAGATTTCACCACCACAAGACCCTCACACCGTTTGACCATCTGGGCTTTTCCATTTCTCAATATTTCCTGGAGGCTTCCCTATTGTCATCTGCCCCTTCATATATCTTCTGAGATGACACTATAATGTCAGTTAGCAAGCATCTAAAGGTCAAAGGGTTAATCATGGATAAACAATGTCATATCCTATTCATATTAATTAGGAAAATGAAATAATCAAAATATGCCATAACTATTTGCCTATTCTTAATTATTTCCATGCCCAACGCGGAGATCACGTAGGGAGGCTTTAGTTGCATTATTTGGGACATGTGTGTGGCCATTTTGATCTGCGCGCGCACCCTTGTCCATTCTATGGTTTGCCTTCGAACACTATTATCTCAGATTCCGCCCCCTCATTGACGCTTTTCTGGCAGACCTGGCTTTTCACTGCCTGAATGCTGGTTGATTGGAGGGGAAGAATGACACCATACTTGATTCCACCTCCATAACATTCGATTTTGGAGATCTGGCTCTCCAAAACAAGGGTTATACAATGGCAGTGTGGGGGGTAAAAGAATTTAAGTGGAGGATCTCTCAACAAACCTACAGGCAATCAAAACCACCTGGACCACTATAGCACATACAGATACTCAGTTTCTCACGTGCATCTGTCCTGTCACCTTGTCAGATCTACTTCAAGAACATGGCCTCCAGGCCCTACAGCATCTACCCACATGGCCTGACCATAGAGAAAGGACAAGAAGGGGTCAACTACCCAGCAGGAGGTACAGTACTGTGTCTTTCTGTTGTTGTTGTTGTTGATGATGATGATGATTTTTAGAGGTAACATTTCATTCATCAGACACAGCAGAGACCACATTTCACATAATGTATTAGACGGGATAGAAACAGACAAGGTTTAGCATGACTTGGGGGACACAAACTCTCTTTGTTTTCAGACTACACACCACCAGTGATGGGCATCGTTACTTTCAGTTTTGTTACTTTATTAGACTACTGCCAATAAAAGTAATATCGTTAAATTACAATTACTTTCTATGAAAAGTAACAATGATAGATATTTTTTCCTTATTTTCCGTTACTCAACAACTTTTTGTATTTTGTGTATGCACAAGTTAGTTAATAATTATAGAGGTCTGTGGGCATTAAAATCTATCAATGATGGGGCGAGGGGCGAGGCATGAAGTCTGCACCCGCTAACTGCCCCTCACCCGTTTCTATACTGTACAGTACATTTAAAATCCAATAGGTGAAATCCACTGTGCCATCAGTTTCACTTATTCCTTTCATCAGAGATTTCTGCTTTCCCTTGGGGTTACATAGCTGTCATCAGATAGATTTCACTTTTCTATTTCTCAATATTTCCTGGAGATGTCCCTATTGCCATCTTCCCCTTAATATTATGTTATGAAATTCAAGAGGCTTTGTGGCTCTGTGAGATGACACTATGATGTCAGTTAGCAAGTGTGAAAGGTCAACACAACACTCACTCAACACATCACTCACAGAAGTAAGGATGAAGAGACAACGTGCAGTCAGGGCTTTATTATACAGTTACAAAAAGAAGAATATACAACACCAGGCAGTCTTGGCTTTATTATTTTTAAATATAGCAAGTGAAAATGAATTGGGAAGTAAAGGTATTTTGGGTGCAACTGAACATTAGTTAATGTCAGAATCCCTTTAACACTAGTGTCTACTATAGGTTTTAAGTCAGGAGGAGGCACATACCTCATTTTCTCTGGCAGTAAATCATTGTATAGATATGATACTTGCCTGCATGCTGTGAGGGAATTTCTACATGTGGTACGGTCCTCTTTGCGGCTTTCCTATGCACCCTCCCAAACACATACTGTAGGATTAACCTAAATGGGTTTTTGTGGCATATCTCAGTGTTTTACGATCTTGTTTGTCTTTCAAGTGCTTGGCACGGAGAGACGCTGGAGGTGCTAGTCTGCTCTGGTCTTTATCACTACCATACCATACAGTAGCACAGTGGTTTTCAACCAGGGGTCCAGGGACCACCAGTGGTCATGGAGAAGGTTCCAGGTGGTCCCCAGACTAAATAATGCAGCATTGGTAATCTAATGGACACTTAGATTGTAGGTCTTTAACTCTTGAGAGCATAAAATGGAACCAAATGTTCCATTTGGTTCCATTTTGCGCTCAAGTTAATGGGGTTAAATTAATGGTTTTATTAATCGTATTAAAAAAATGGGTAGAGCACAGGTTTATGGAGACATATACAGTAGCTTTCTTTGTTTCATATACTGTAACCCGAGCAACTGCAACCGTATAGCTCCAAGGATTTACAAGAATTGGGGGCTTATTTTCTTTTTCTAAATGTTCAAATCCTGTACAGGAAAACGTGGCATACTTTGGACATAGTTCTAATGGTGATTAATCATGATTAAATTCATTTTAAAGCTGTGATTAATCATCATTCAACAGCCATCTTATGTCTTTTGCATCTGTCCATGAGAGAGCTGCAGAATCCATCACTCTGTCGTGCACAACTTAATTTCTTCTTATAATAAACCACTCAAGACGAGTTTGAATTCTCCTTTGTTTCTCATTGTATGTACAGTTATTGTTTCTCATCGTATGTACAGTAGAGCAAGGGTCTAGTTCGTATCATTTCACACTCTCAAGAGTTAAATTATATTTAAAGAAAATGTAGAAGAATTCTTATTTTGACCAACATTTTGCCAGTTATCTCTCTTAAATTGTGAACACAAACTTGAAAATCCTTGGTTTTGGGTTCAAGAGACTACACTCAACATCAAATGGTGGTCCGTGGCTCAAATGCCGAATAAATAGTGGGCCCTGGTGTCAAAAAGGTTGAGAGTAGTAGAGTAGAAGTGCATTTTTCCCTAACAGTGTCCTTCTCCTCTCCCCTCAGGGAATCAGACTCACGGTGTCCAGCCAGGCCAGACTCACGTCTACACATGGAAGGTGGTGGAGCAGGACGAGCCTCTGGACGGAGACTCCCGCTGTCTGACGCGCATGTACCACAGTGCCGTGGACACGTCGCGGGACATCGCCTCGGGTCTGGTGGGACCGCTCCTCATCTGTAAGAGTCAGTCCCTGGATGTCAGGAACGTGCAGGTAAATGGAATAACGGTGCACGTTAGTCACATGGGACGCACGGTGGCCAAGTTCACGCCTAAGACTAAATGCAATTCAAAGGAGCTTTATTGGCCTGAGAAAACACAATAGCCTGGCCTAACCTGAGAAAAAAAAATAGCCTGGCCTAACCTGAAATGATTTTGGCCTGGGGGGGCGAGGGGTGCCGTCCGAATTTGGATGGCAGATGAACTGATCTGATGTGATCTCACCAGCATGCTGTCATCCCCCTCCCCTCCACTGCTGTGCTATGTCACATCATTTGGAGTGACGCCCACCCCGAAAGGTTCACTCCTACTTCTAGGCCACCATGGCTAACGATTTAGTCCAGGCTTTGGGTTTTCGCACAACACGGACGAAAATGAAAGCCTGTTTGTCGAGGCTACATTGCCAAAGCGTGCATCACAATAATACAATAAAAACAGTTATGTCACATTGCATTGTTTTATGCATGTTATAACGGCGTGTACAACTTTTTTCTCAGCTATATTCAGCTCAGATACTGTCTGTTTAAATGTAGCAGCTCTGTTTACACTGTTTACATGGGCATGGTCTAGATCGGGGGTGCCCCTACTTTTTTTTTCCCCCAAAACTTTCAAAATGGCTCAACAAGAGCTACACATCAAAAATAAAATCATCCCACTGCTGAAATAGTATAAAATTCCATTCGAAGGACCCCTAGAAAGTGGAAGCTTTGAAATAGCGGCGATGGTGTTACTTACTGTTATACATTGTTTAAGAATAATGCATTTAAACGTAATAATAGAGAACACACACAAAACACACACAAATGTGAGGCACTGTGAGGTGTCTCACAGTGTTCAAATGGGACAAAATGGCCCCATTTTCAATATTTACTGTTAATTAATATACATATTATGAAAATGGGTGGGATTCCCCTTTATGTATAGACACAAGTACCAAGAAGGGATTTATTTGTCACTCCCTCATGTACAGTACAAGCAGTGAAATGTTTGGTGTGACAATACCAATTGCTGCCACTTGAGGCCACTAAAGCACAAAGTGTGAATACTCTACAGTAGTTGACAATTTAGGCATTTAGCAGAAGCTTTGAGCATGAACTGAAGAAAGAAGCATGGTAATACATCACATTTATAAAAAGTAGTTCATGTGAATTCATACACATTCATAAGAATAACAGTAAAGAATCAGCATAGGCTAATTAAACTGTATACTGTACAACAATAAGCTGTATACTGTACAACAATAAAGTGCTATGTTTGCATGAACCGCTATATATAAGCTATATATCATATTCATTGCTATCATACATAGTCACTAAGAGACTTTGCAGACACCTGTAGGAGGTCCAATCTAGGGCAAGTATTTAGCAGTATAGTGTTTAGTATGTTATTATCCTTCTGCTTAGATGACAAACATTCTTTCTTTCTTTCTAGCGGAAAGCAGACAAAGAGCAGCATGCCATGTTTGCAGTCTTTGACGAAAACAAGAGCTGGTACCTTGACGACAACATCCGGGCCTACGGCGACCGATCCAGAGTCAACAAGGCGGACCCCGACTTCTATAAGTCTAACGTCATGCACAGTGAGTTCTGCTGCAAACCACCGTCCTTTTACTGTGCAGTAAGCCACTCAAAAATCTCAACATTTGCCTTTTTCGCATCATAGGCCTACCATCCATCATATACCACCAGAGTTTTGTGATGCATTTACACCAGTTTGAGATGGTAAAAAACTGTACCAGTTTTTTTTCCCCATTTGGGAATTTATTTATTTTTCCCATTTGGGGAAAAAAATGAACTTTTCATATTCTTTTCTGTGGTCTGGTGGTTTTCTGGGCTTAAACAAGTGCTCTGATTTTACTGCTATACTGTATGGGCAAACCCCATACTGTATGTCAATGATATTTGCGAGCAGACGTCACTGTTTCCACTGTTTTTCCTGGTTTCATTGCAGCTCAAAAGCTTTCCAAACCCCACAGAAAACTCAGTCCCACAACTTCAGTGAATATTCAAAGTTCAGGTTTACAGGGAAGTAATTAACCCATTTTGACCTGAAAAAATATTCGCAAGATTTGTGCCACATTTTCGTAATTTTCCAAAAATATCAAATCTGCAAGCCCATAGCACGTCACTTAGTGGCGTGTGGTGGGCTTGTGGATCTGATATTTTTCGATAGCTAAAGTAATGCTAAGTAATGCTAATGCTAAGTATTGTTACTTAGTAATGCTAGTTAAGCTAATTAATGCTAAGTAAGTAATAATGCCAATAATGCTAAGTAATTCTAATGATAAGTATTGTTAATAATGCTAATAATTAGGGATGTCCCCATGCCACTTTTTCATTTCCGATCCCGATACCACAATTTTTGTGTTAGCTATACGGATACCAAATACCGATACCAGAGAAGAATATCTATAATAACATACAAAAGAAAAAATACCTTTTATATGAAGTTGCCAACTGGGAATGACATACTCTCTCAAATGTGCACTTGGGAAACTCCAAAGCAAACTCCACATGACCCAACATTTTACTTAACTGCCATGGTGTCAACCCCTTACCCCTGTGTCTGATCACTGGTTAGACAGGCATATTTGCCAATATATGATCCAATAATGACAAATAAGGGCCAATACTGATACTTTTACGATACCCGTACACACAGTATACGGGTATCGGAAAAGTATCGATACCGATATGACAAAAAAGGGACAAAAAATGCCGATCCGATACTTTTGTATCGGTATCGGCACATCACTACTAATAATGCTCTAATAAGGTACCATATTTTCCGACCGTTATATTACAGTATTTACTGATGTTTTGTCTTGGCAGCGATCAACGGCTATGTGTTTGAAAGCGGCGAGACGCTGGGCTTCTGTAACGCCGAGATCGCCACGTGGCACGTGTCCAGCCTGGGCGCGCAGGACTACATCCAGACAGCCACCTTCTACGGACACACGTTTCAGCTGAACGATCGCACCGAAGACTTCCTCAGCCTCTACCCCATGACCGGAGAGACCATCTCCATGAGAATGGACAATATTGGTCAGTTGTTGTGTGGCTTAATACACAGTGGTACTTTTGTTTGCGATCTGTCCCATTCCTCAGATTAAATGAATGGTTGGTTCTGGTTAGCATTTACAGCTAATGCAATCCTTTAAACCATGGGTGCCCAAAAGGTAGATCGCGATCTACCAGTAGTTCACACAAGCCATGCAGGTAGATCACATGACAGTCCCCTAAAATATATAGATTTGTAACTCTTGAGAGCGTTAAAATGAAACCAAATGGACCCATACGGTTCCATTTGGTTTCATTTTACACTCTCAAGAGTTAAATTATATTGAAACATCTGAATTACGTGAGTAAGAGTCCAGAAAATGGAGAATAATTATTATTTTGACCAACATTTTGGCAGTTCTATTTCCCAATTGTGGACAAAAACATGAAAGTTATTAGCTTTGGGTGCAAGAGACTAAACTCAACATCACAAACTGTCAACTCAAACCCAAATACTGTTTTCAAACGTCAGTGGTAGCATATACAAGAAAACCTTCCAATTCTCCCCCTCTATTTTTTATTTTAAGTGCATTATTAAACACTATAACAGTAAGTAACACCATCACCGCTATTTCAAAGTCAAACTTTCTTGGGGGCCTTGAAATGGATTTTTTTCCTGATGTGTAGATCTTGTTGAGCCGGTCATTTTGAAAGTAGCTCTCAAGTCAATAAAGTGTGGGCACCCCGCTTTAAACCCCATGTACTTCATTGGCCAGAACTCCCCTAGGGATCTACAGTATATTAGAGCGCCCCCCCCCCACACCAAACCCCTTAAAATACATGATCTACAAGCTTGCATTGCAACACATCGTGAGCTTGTAAAACACATATATTGGTCTGCATTTTTGGCGACGGTTCAGTTCAGTTCGGGCATTTTATCAGATATTTGACCAATCTGGGAACTAAATAATTACCAAGAAATGTATTCAACATTGTGTTTCTAATTCAACAATTCAATTCTCAAACCTCATAAAAACAAGTCAGGGTGCTAGTCACAACCTATAGAAGGCAAAACATGGGTTTCATCATGCTTTCTGTAGCATGTGATATGTCTAACTAGGGGGTTTTCATGACACCATTCCAAGCATTAGTTTTGCACACACATCCATTGGACTGAAGTCGGCCATAGCCACTAAGCACAGGGAATGTTTTCTGAGCAAAACTAATGCTTGGAATTGATTCAGCATGATGAAAACCCCCTACTTAGGCATATCACATGCTCCATAAAGCATGATGACATTTTGCATGTTTTGCCTTTTATAGGTGGTGACTGGTACCCTGACTTTGACCTGTTTCTTTTTTTTTTTTCAATCTTTTAGTACATGTTATTAGACACCATCAGAAATACATTGGTGAAGAAATCTCTGACTCTACTGGTCAGGTGGCTAATTTGTTTCAAATATAGGCCGCAGAAGAATGACCAATGCACACTGTTATGTCTCCTTTAAATCAGGTGTCTGGCTCCTGGCTTCCCTCAACTCCCATGAGATGACCAAAGGGATGAGAATAAAGTTCCGTGACGTGGAGTGCTTCCGTGACTATCAGTATGAATACGACGACAACGAGGAAGACATGGGGGGAGGCTTTACCGTTTGGAAGCCACCTACTCCCGAAGAAGAAGCAGAGAAGAAAAAACAGGAGGAGGCTCAGGCGCTTTTGCTCGAAAACAAGAAGGAGGTAGATTACGTGGTCGATGACTACACGGCGGGGTGGGCGGAGGAGCTCGGCCTCAGGTCTCACAAGAACCCCTCCAAAAACTCCGACATGGAGTTGTTGGATCTCTCCAGCGTTGTCTTTGGCGACTCCGAAAGCAACGAGGATACCGCAGCCGAGAAGGGAAAGAAAGGCAATGACACGCTTCCTTCAAAGCCTGAATCAAACAGCACCTTAGACTCCGAACAGCGAAAATCTGATGGGTCCTACCGCATGACGAATATTTCGTCAAGCCAAAACATCGGTGAAAATGAAACCCAGGCGCAGGATAGCAGTCTTTTGAGTGGCTCAGTTCTTCACAACACCTCTGTGCCAGAGAACATGACACGTCATAACACCAGCGCACTGCTGAAAGAGAATAATGCCACGGATGCAAACAATACAACCAGACACGGTAGTTCAGTCTTGGAGTACAAGAGAATGAATTTAACCCACACAAGCACAAACCACAGTTCTGCGAATGAGATCTCGGGTGAGGATTCGGAGGAGGAGAGGATCACCAGAGGAGATGTCTTCTACTACTCCGACACCGATCGCCGCTACGACAACAACACGGAGGAGATGGTGCTCCTGGATGCCATGATGGTGTCTGCATCGAATAATGAGACCACCACGAAGGACAACGCAAGTTTATCGTTTACTACAGATAACATAACGGCAGAACATAGCAACATCTCAGTCTCAGAGGACGGGCGGGCGAATCCAACCCAGTCTAGTGCAAACCAGAGTTCTTTTAACGTAACCCGGGGTGAGGATTCCGAGGGCAAAAAAATCACGGCAGAAGATATCTTAACCGCTCTTAATCACACCTTCAACACCACAGAGTTGGAGACGGTGGTCCCTGACACAGGGGATAAGGCAGAGAACGATACTCCTATTGATGAACACCCGACGTCGTCTGGTCAAAATCATAGCGCGACACTTAACGCCTCAAAGGATGCAGCGGACCAATTGTGGTCCAACTCCAGTGCTGCGGCGGCTTCGGCACTCAACGTCAGCCACACGGATGACTTTGACACAACCAGTGGCGCCGAAGTGACGGCGGAAGGACGTGATAAGGCGTCCAGCGTGGATGACATGCAAGAGGCGACAGTGGGGCAGGCGGACGGAAGTCCCGCAAACTCCTCTTCGGAAGAAACAAATCCCGGCGTTGATTCCCATGAACGTGACAAGAATATGAGCGTGCCGTTGAATGAATCCGCTGCTTCCGTCGGCAGTGGCGTTCCCCTTGTCGTTACAGACAGCAGCAGCAGCTCTGAGGAAGGTGGCGGTGACTCGGACAGCGACGAGGACATGGTGGAGATCTACCTGAAGGACAACAGGTCGGAGGTCATTGTGACCACGTCCCTCCACTCTCGGGAAGAGAGCTGGAGCTACAACAGCTCGCACGGGGCGGTCCCGGCCGAGCTGCCCGACCACATGATCAAGTACGTTTCAGACGACCCGCCACCGACGCCAACCACCACCACGACGACCACCACCACCACGAAGAAACCCAAGAGGAAGGTGAACCTCAGAAAGTGGCCAAAGAACGGTCAACATGCCATGAAAACCAGGCGGAAGGTCATGTATAAGCCCCAGGCCAGGTCCATGCCTCCGGTTTCTGGCATCTCCCCGAGGGGAATGAACCCGGGGGGAGCAATGACCCCGCGCGGTTCGCGTCCCGTCTCCCTGGGCAAGCCGCGGTCCATCTCCAACAAGGAGGATCTGCTCAACAAGGCGGTGGTCATCGGCGTGCCGCGGCCCGACTTTCTGGACTACGAGCTGTACGTGCCCGGGGACGAGCCCGACCACCTGGACCTGCAGGAGGACGTCCACGAGAACGAGTACGAATATGTGTCCTACATAGACCCTTACAGCAGCCAGGACGAGATCAGCATGGACGAGACCACCAAGTACTACCTGAAGACGGCAGGCAGCAACGCCAAAATGTACTTCATTGCAGCGGAGGAGGTCGTCTGGGACTACGGCGGCTACGGACATAAGTAAGCAGTGTTGATTTTCTTTTTTTTCCTTATTTGTAGACTACCTGTAAAACTAAGGAAAAAAATGTGACCGATCACAACCAGGCAGGGGTGTTTTTGCCATTAGGCAGACTAGGCAGTTGCCTAGGGCACCATGAAGAGAGGGGGGCGACCATGAGGGGAGGGGCGACCACCAGACATGCTTTAAAAGGATCCCAGGCTAATAAGCCTAATGTAGATAAATACATTATACTTATCCTCTATAACTAGAATTGAACAATTAAATTAAAACACATATGTTACTTATAGTTTAAAAGTAGTTCATAATTTTATCCCTTGGGGGTGCCATTTTACAGGGGATTTTTCCTGGAGAAAAATCCAGGGAAAATCTTGCCTAGGGCTCCAAATTGCTTATAAACGACACTGCAACCAGGGTTGACTTTTGTTTGTTTGTTCATAAGCAGCTATGGTGCTACTTATGAAAGCAGTATATCATAGCTTCAAAATGACATATTGGTTGTTCAGTTTGGCTCACCCAGTTTTGGAGATACAGTATATGGCTAATAGAGTAATGTCTTGCAGAAAACAGTGAGTTGAGAAACCAGGCCTGAAAGGTTCACTTCTATGGCCTCTAACGTTATACCTATAGCTACCAGGGAAGGATTATCCAACGGGCACGTTGGGCCCAGGCCCAGGGGCCCCTGAGCTGGGGGGGGCCTGAGCTTGAGTGCCGTGTGATCGCTAAGAGGCTCAAGCTCAGCGCCCCCTCCCCCAAAAAGGGGTAACAGGGTATAAAAGTGGCACCTACGGTCCTTTTCACTGTTATTTACAATGAGTTTATTCATTTTGTGTCCATAAAATAAGCCCAAAAGTCTTAAACCATCATGATACGCAAGTGTTTAAACATGTATGTATTTATTTGTATGTATTTGACTCAGTTATTTTCTGTATTTATTATTTTCCAGCAATCCCATGCTGTAAATTCTGCTGAAATGCCAGTGCGCCGCACTGGGAAAAAATGCTCCACTCTAGGGGGGGCCCTTTGGCTGGCGGCGGCCCAGGGGCCCATAATTTCTTAATCCGTCTATGATAGCTACATGTCTAAGCATTTATTTCATGTTTACATGTGGAATTCAGCTTTGATATTTATTTCAGACGTATTCTAGAATGTGAAGAGACTGAGCTATTAACACATTTTGCATAAAAAATAAATAGTAATGTTTCAGATGTCCACAATTTCTGAGATGATAGAATGATGATGGATGGACGGTCATGGAAGGGGCTTCATGGGCAAAGATAATCAACAGCTAGTATAAACAACAGCCAGTGTTAGTCCAGGCTTTCACTTTTTGTGTAGCGTGGACGGAAATTAAAGCCTGGGTATCAAGGCTATGATGAGTAAAACTAAGAGTAAATACAGTGACAATTTCGTCAAACAAATCAAAACTAGATTAAAACATTTGGACAAGCCGAGTGGACAAGAGATCCATTTAGCACTTGGTTGCATGTGGAAAATAGCAGATCTTTACCTCTACACACTCACATTGGTATAGAATGACACGCACCACAACAAAGGAAAATACATATTGTACTAGGACAAAGCCTTGGAGTGGTTGCACCCAGTGTTGTAGTGGGACTTTTAGATGTGGGGGGACGCATCTTAAAGGGGAATTCCACCCATTTTCAATTTTTTTCTGAGAGTGTACAAATGTGAACCAAATGGACCCTAGCGGGTCCATTTGGTTCCATTTGTACAATCTCATTAAAATCATTAACATGGTGAAATACATCTGAAATACATGATGTCATCAAGATGTATTTCACCATGCTAATGATTTTTTTCAGACCTCCATTTCTAGGAAACACAGAATGGGGGAACTTTTTTTACCATGTCCACACAACATCTCTAAGGTATACTAATGACATTTGTGTGCACCTGCGCAACACACACAGACACACTATTGAAACAAGTATAGCATATTGAGAAAGATTGTTTACAATGCCTAATTGTATCCATAAATGACAAGACAAAAACATAGGCCTACTTTTGCCCCAAAAATATTTTAGATGTATTAGTATTTTAGAAGTGGGAGGACGCCGCCCCCCTGCGTCCCCCCTCCACTACACCCCTGGTTGCACCACTCAAGAATTGCACAATACTTACCTTGAACAAAGGTACGAAGGGTATATATTACACATACAGTACGGCTAACCCTTTTTTCAACCACAGGAGGCAGGAGAAGACTCTCCAAAGCCAGGAAGAAACCAAGTTCACCAAGGTGGTGTTCCGGCAGTACCTGGACAGTGGCTTCACCACGCCAGACATCCGCGGCGAGCTGGAGGAGCACCTGGGCATCCTGGGCCCGGTCATCAAGGCCGAGGTCGATCAGAGCATCTTGGTAAGATAACAAGAAGAAAATGGCAGTATCACAGTATGAATTGAATGGCGCGTCGTTCCCAGTCTTTCCCTCTTTCCGTCTCCTGTACTATCTTTGCTGTGTCATATCAAGGCAAAAAGAAGGTTCAAAAATATCTTCAAAAAACTAAGAAATACAGAGACTGCAATGATGTGCAACTGAGGCCTTGTGATCTATGCAAATATATTAATTCCAAGCGTGATTTCACTTAAGTCGTTATGTTAGGTTAAGTTGCTATTTTTCACATACTATGCCTTTTAAACTATGCACTCCGAACACCATCTTGCTGGTCTTCCTTGGATTGTAGGTGATCTTCAGAAACAAGGCCAGCCGTCCTTACTCCTTGCACCCCAACGGGGTCTCCTACAGCAAGCAGGCCGAGGGGCTGGAGTACGACGATGAGTCTAAGTACTGGTACAAGTACGACAACGAGGTCCAGCCCAACACCACCTTCACCTACCTGTGGAAGGTCCCTGACAGGGTGGGGCCGTCCAAAGACGAGTCAGACTGCCGGACCTGGGCTTACTATTCTGGGGTTAATCCTGTGAGTAAAGAAAAAATGATTAAAGGGAAACTTCACCATTTTTGAACACTTTCGTCGGGGGTGTCTCTATATGTGTATAACTTGTGGTTTTAGTGGGATTGTAGTCCACATACTTCCTGGACTACATCAAGGTTTATCCAAAGAGATTAGGAAGCGAAGTAGGCGGAGTCTCCTACGGTGGCGCCCACATTGATCCATGGAAGGAAATGGACATGCGCAGTACTTGTACTGCGCGTGCCATAGCATGGTTTGCCAGCATCAAACTTCTTGGTCTGTACTGCGCATGTCCGTTTCCTTCCATGGATCAATGTGGACGTCACCGTAGGAGACTCCGCCTACTTCGCTTCCAGTCCTCTTTAGATGGTCCTTGGACTACATTTCCCATAATAATGGGAAATCCTTGCGCATTTAGGGGGAGGGCTGTCTTACTGATAGAACCTGTAGTCCAGTGGTATAAGCAGGTGGTGACACTAATGTAATTCTCAGTATCATCCAGACAGCACACCATCACACCCTGGGAGCTAAACTACAGTTTTGTGGAAAGTAGGGGTGTAACAATATAGTATGTCGAAGCATGCCGATCTGTAAACAGAAAATATCGTATTGTTTTACTTTGTATCGTACCGATTTGCAATGGAAATAATCAATATCGAATCATTACCCGTACTAAGTATGTATTTGTGCATTGTATTTAGCAATTTTAAGAAGAAAAACACATCATGTGTTCAAATGTCCATCTATATGCCAGATCACTGTCTTTACTTATTTATATTCATTATAATACATTTCCCTTTAAAGAACCTGCACTTTCTACAAGTTTCACATATATTTAATATATTATTATTACCAATATCCTCCATGTATCGTATCGTCAACCATGTATCGTGATACTTGTCATATCGCTGTTAAAATGTCTCGTTACACCCCTAGTGGAAAGCAATGTAGTCAATGACAGCCCAGTGACTGAGAGACAACGAGATCGATTTATGCAAAATGGTTGCGACGTATGCTGCAGTCACAAAATTATGTCACAGAAGTTACATCATTTCGCAACATTAATTTGTTGTGACAATTTTGCCCATCGCTCGCAACCGTCGGCCACCCGTAAGAAGGGGGTGGGGCAGCTAAAATGAACATATCATATTACTGAATCGAGTAACTTAAAAACTTTCTGTGGTTTTCACATGTGCCTGAGTAGATGATAAAATGACCGAAACCGTTTTTTTTCTCTAGGAGAGGGACATCCACTCGGGTCTGATCGGGCCTTTGCTCGTGTGCAGAAAGGGCACGCTGCTTCAGAAGCCTGTGGACATGCGGGAGTTCATGCTGCTCTTCATGACCTTCGACGAGACCCGGAGCTGGTACTACGACAAGAACCGGGAGACGATGGAGAGGACCAACCGACGGGCGGTCCGGGACCCCGACTTTAGACAGAACCTCAAGTTCCCCTGTAAGTAGCTTCCTTCTTCTGCGTAACTAACCACAATTGCAGTATATTCTGTTGTTGATTGAGCTAAAATCTGTGTCCTGGTTCCATGCTTAATGTCTTGGAATTCAGATAGGTTGCCATTTGTATTTTGCTGTGTATATTTCACAAAAATGTAGCCGTACGGACCTGATGAAGATCTAGTGAGATCGAAACGTTGTCCTTTTTTCAATAAAGTAAATTCTTTGCCATAAGACTGGTGCGGGCCCTACTCTAGAATGTGGGAATAAGTGCCTTGATTTTCAGGCTGAATGTGAGGTCATATCCCCATATTTGTCAGTGGGACTTGCCAGCAGATGGCACTGTTTTGCCTGTTTTCATTGTAGCTCAAAAGCCTAAGCCTTCCAGACCCCACTAAATTCCAGGCTCCAACCCCAACATTTTTTTGTGTAATTGATATCATGAAACCTAAAAGGAAAAAAAAAGAATATCACAAAACCTTTAACATTTTAAACTACTTACCTTACTTACCTAACCAATTCTGCAACCCCTTTTTACTTTAGCAATCAAAAATAGCAGATCTACAAGCTTGTATGACCACACTCGCTGCCATGCTACCATCTTTTAGATCTGCTGTTTTAAAACATTGAAAATGTGCCGCAAAACTTTGAATATACACTCTAAAGAGAACATTTTTGAGTCAAGTGTTTGCTTCTGGGGGAGTTCCCTAAAACAACATATTTTCAGACGGAGATGATTGGCGGGCAATTGCATATAAAGTCTGGGGGTCCTTGCTGCCATGATATAGTTAGAGAATCACTATGATTTAGAATTTACTGTTTTGTAAAAATCAACCTTAGGTCTAAAGGGATGAAATACATTTACAAATTTCCGGGTTATAAGCAGCACCTGAATATAAGCCGCACCAGATAGATTTGGGGCAAAATACTGATTTTTCAGTTTAAGCCGCACCAGGCTTATAGTCAGGTGCTTCATGTCAGAGCTGTGGTTTTCAACTTTTTCACAATTTAACAACATCTTCACCCCACAGACGCCAAAACTAAAGATTTCTTTTGTTTTTTTCACAATTCCAGGGTGGATTTTCACAAACAAAAGAGGCAAAACATCAAAATTAGACCAAAATGAACTTGACTTATGACTTATTAATTAAGTGGTGCTAATTTAGATGGTGAATCATAACTCTTGAGAGTGTAAACATGAAATTTGGTTTCATTTTTACGCTCTCAAAGAGTTATATCTGGTTTCTATCTATTTCTATCATTTAGTCTGCAGAGCCCACCTGGAACCTGGAAAATCCATAGATTGGCCGCACCATTGTACAACGTACAAGCCGCAGGGTCAAAAGCATGTGAAAAAAGTAGCGGCTTATAGTCTGGAAATTTCGGTAGAATAGCGACGGATGTTGATCGCTATTGTCATCACTGACGTCTCCTGTTTCCTTGTCCCCTTACAGCCATCAACGGCATCGTGTACAGCCTGAAGGGGCTGAGGATGTACACGGACCAGACAGTTCGCTGGCACCTGCTGAACATGGGCTCTCCCAGCGACGTTCACAGTGTCTACTTCCACGGACAGACCTTCCTCCACAAGCAGACAAAGAGCTACCGGCAGGCCGTCTTCCCGCTGCTGCCAGGTTAGAAACCGCTCCCGATCGTATTGTCTGATTGTCCTCCAAATCACAGGCCACTATTTGTTCAGAATTTGTGCCACGGACCACCATTTGATGACATATTGGCCCAACAGACCCCAAAACTAAAGATTTCTTTTGCTTTTGTCCACAATTCCAGGCTGGATTTCGTAGAACACAAAACAGTCAACATACAGATCAAAATTACCATTAATCTTCTACATTCTCTAGCTGTGTAGACTTGGGCTAATTCACGTGCTGAATATTTTAACTCTTGCGGGTCCATTTGGTTTCATTTTTACGTTCTCAGAGTTACATCTGGTTAACCAACTTTCCATCATTTAGCTGGGGAAAACCTAGAATCCTCTCAGCACCACTGGTGGTCCCCGGACCACCCCGGACCACCTGTTGAAAACCCCTGTGCTAACTGAATCTAGTCTTTAGATTAGTGTTAAACAGAACAATTATATAGCGCCTTTATCCAAGGCACTTTACATAGATTGTGAATCACATTCATCCATGCACATACTTATAGCGGAAGAAACCATGCAAGGCACTTACCAGCACACCTGGAACAATTAAAGGGCTTCAGTGTCTTGCTCAAGAACACTTATAATTTACCCCGGGGGAGCCCAGGTTTTGAACCAGCAACCTTGCCGTTACCATCCGCTGAGCCACCGCCAACCTAAAGTTTATCTGGACAGAGAGGTTGATAGACATGCCACGTGTGTTTATCATGTTGAAAATTGCGAGCCGTCATAGCAATAAACAGATCATCCCAAATAGTTTATGGAGACATAACGGTACAGTTTCAGTTGCATAGTATTTCCAGATGTGTTTGTTTATTTTTGTTTAGAGCCCCATTAGCTACTGAACCTTAAAGGTATTAGAGGCAACTTTAGTGTGTACTAACACTGTTGGTAAATAAGTTTGTTTAAAAACAGAATCTATCTCTAGAGTTAGAATCCAACTCTAATCACCTCACCTCCACTCCATGAATCTGCTGGAGACTGCTGTGCTGCGATTGGCTAAAACTCTGCCTCACCCCACACAACCCCCTTCCCCCCCTCTACAAATTGGCAACGCCTTTCCTGAATCATTAAAACAAAACATTTGTCGGGCACAAATGTTTTGTTTTCATGATTTGTTGACCTGTTAACAACAACAAAGTTCTGGACCGTCTGCAGGACGAAGCAAGTGTATGTCTGCAGGGAAACAGCTGCAGCATCAAAGTAGCAGCAACATAGAAGGGAAAGGGCAAAAAAATATAGCTACAGTATATATCTGTTTTGAATTTTGGCTAGAAAGGTGCCTCTATTACCTTTAAGCACTTAGGCCACGATATGTCTCCTTACCAACCATGCCATTTGTGTCCCAGGGGGCTTTGCCACTCTGGAGATGAAACCTTCCAAGCCTGGCCTTTGGCAGCTGGAGACAGAGGTGGGCTTCAACCAGCAGAACGGCATGCAGACCCTGTTCCTGGTTCTGGATAAAGGTACCAGCCCAACTCAATACCAAACACCACCAGAGTTAGAACACAGTTTTACATTTGCTGCTTTCTTTTAGGACTATATTTGATAGTGAAAAATACATTGCTTTATTAAAAAGAAAAGAAAACAATTTAACCCCATGTTCAAATGCCCCCACCCCCTGTCACAAACATCTAAAATCCGTAAAATTATGCACTAAATTAGTGCATTGTCTCTACCTGAGAGTACAGGAAGACTCTCTCCCTTCTGGAGTATTGTCCAGCAGGGGGAGTAGTTTCACCAGGCTAACATTATGCTCTCCTGTATGTTTTCCTAGAATGTTACCATCCACTTGGACTAAGTTCTGGGAGTGTGAAAGACAATCAGATCACTGCTAACCATACCAGAGGTAACGTATATTCTCCCAGTAACATACTGTAGCTTTCATATAGTCCTAATGCATGGCCTCTAAAACTGTTGCATTGAATAGAGCTCTTAATTAATTTTAACTTTTTTTATTCCTTCTGTCTGTCTGCCCCTATAGGATACTGGCTTCCTCATTTGGCCAGACTCAACAACCAGGGTAAATACAATGCGTGGAGCACAGAGGGAGAACACAACTGGATTCAGGTACTTAAAGTGTGTGTATGTGTGCGTGTGCACGCGTATGTGTGCGCACGTGCACGTGTATGAGTGTGTATGGCAGCGATTCTCAATCTGTGTTCCGCGTCACTTTATTGTGACTTGGGATATGCAGAAGTGTGCCGTGAGAACATTGTGAATCTTGTCTGTGAGAAGTGCTATATAAATACCTTTTTAAGAAACCTATGGGGAAAACGAACAGGGAATTAATTTACAGAAATGGGCACAGTCAGGACCAGAACGACTTAGTGACGTCTTGGTTGTGTCTAGATCAAGACAATTCAGCACCAGTCAAATCTGGCCCAGAATATCACCTGATTTCAACAACACAAATCCTGTCCACTAGGCCAGATGGCAGGCCAGCCGCCATATAGGGATGATCTTCACGTAATGTCCTGCACCAGTTGAAATAGTTTCACCTGTTGAAATAATAAAACTTACTCTGGGCCAGGGATCTGACTAGTTCTGACTCTCTCTGATTCATCCAGGGATGTCAGTCTTCAGTGGACAGGATTTGTGTTGGGTTGAAATCAGGTGATATTCTGGGCCAGATTTGACTAGTCTTGGATTGCCTTGATCTGGCCACCATCAAGACATCACTAATTCGTCACACTCCTGACTGTGATTACTGGGAAATACACTTAGTTACTCACTTCTGATATCTGCCCATGTCTGATGTCTCCCCTGTCTCCCTGCTTGCCCCAGGTGGACTTCCTAAGGCCGGTGGTGATCAGCCAGGTTGCCACGCAAGGAGCCAAGCAGATGCTGTACTCTCAGTACGTCACCAACTACACCATCTCCTACAGCACCGACCGCAGGAAGTGGATCTACTACAAGGGTGACAGCAATAGATTCAGGAAGGTGGGTGGTGGAATAGCTGACGCCAGTACATGCAATTGACACAAAGCCCCGCCCGTTCCTGCATGAATCCCGTAGGGTGGCTTTAGTCTAGCAGCCCACTAATCACTACATGAAGTACTACCATTTGCATTCTTTAACAAAATGGCCGCATGGTGTTTACTTTTCTGAAACCAGCATTCCCTGTGCTTAACACATTGGATGATTTTCACAAGCTATGTCGTCTAAAGGGCTTTTCACATGGGGAGTAATAAATCGCACCTCTAGTTCATTATCAACAGGACTGGCGTTTTTGTGCTTCGAAAACGTTGTGCGATAAAGCAAGTGTGTGGCACCGGCCGTTATCGCATGACCTCTAGTGTTGTTTGTTGCACACGTGCTCCTTCTGTGCTCACACCCGCATCTGATTTCAGACCTCCAGTCGTCAGGTGAGGGGCACAGCCACGATCATGCGGGTGTTTACCACTCCCTGTCTGTAATGCCCTTAATTAATTCAAAATGGAATTTGATAACCAGTATGATAGGATATGATAGTTAAAGGTTCCCAAACCTCACATTTGAAAGCTTTTGGTCGGATTGAATCGATAGCTAGTTAGCATCAGGGTTTACAGCGTGACAGTGGCCGTGGCCATTTTGAGATGCGCACGCATTCACTGTCTTGCACTCTACGGGCTGCTTTCAATGGCCCATATCTCTAAAACCAGCCCCATGAATGTCGCTTTTCTGGGAGACCTATGCTTTTCAATATCCAACATAGCCAGCGCTGTGACACTCACACAACGCTCTCTCTCCGTCCACCTAGATATTCCCTGGGAACCAGGAAGCCTATGAGACGAAGGTGAACACCTTCTTCCCTCCTCTGATTGGCCGCTTCATTAGGCTCCACCCTATCAACTATTATAGCACCCCCACGCTGCGCATGGAGTTCTACGGCTGTGAGCTCGACGGTAAGAGATCTAGGAGCTCTCTTTTAGAGGAGTGGTTCAAAGTGGGGTCCGAGGGGGCCTCCAGGGGGTGTTGTTGAGGGAGTTCCAGGGGATCTCTAGCTAAATGATAGTTTGGAGACAAATCTCCCTCTCTCCTCTCCAGGTTGCTCAGTGCCTCTAGGCATGGAGACCAGGCTGATCGAGGACGCCCGCATCACGGCCAGCTCCTACGCCACCAGTTGGTACTCTGGGCCCTGGAAACCGTCCCTGGCACGGCTCAACATGCAGGGCACCATCAACGCATGGCAGGCTAAGGTACATGGTGCATTTAGACAAAAAATACGCTAAAACGTACATCGTGGGTTTCGTGGTGCTGGCAGTTGTATCTTGACAGTATGACCGCCTGTGTTTCCTGTCTTTTCGCAAAATGTTCCACGCTGCTTAACCCGTGTTTATTTCGCCGATGTTTTAATGTTATGATGAAAAGACGGAGTTATCGCGGACATACCATCCAGTGCTCCTGGATGGTGCCAGGCTGATGCCCAAAGGTACCTCTGCGTAGAGGTGCCTCTGGACATCCCACCTCTAAGCGGTTGGGTTTAGGCTTAAGGGCCTAAGCGTGTGAGCCAGGTTCACCCATGGTAGGGACGAGGATGACTGGATGTGATGATGGAAACATAAATCGAGCCGATCACATGGCCACAAGGGCACGCTGGGAAACTGATTTCAAAGCCACCCCAATGGAAAGTCAATGGGGCCTGTTTTACATTGTGGCAAATGGCATGTGTTATAATGTTATGAAGGAAGTCCCGGTTCCACATAAGACATAGTGATGAGGATGGCGTGTTATGACGATGTAAACGAAACCTAAGCAGATCACTGGGCCGCACAGGCCATGCTTCACTGTGGTTCAATACAAAGTCAATGAGGGTGCACAGCGTCCCTCCACAGTATTCATCCGCTGAGTAAAGGGACCATTTTAAGCAAAAAAATGGATCTAGTCGAAAACACATCGGCGCTCCGCTCCAAAGGTAATCATTATTTACATAGTTTTAACTCTTATGCTGCCCCAAGTGGTTAGCATAAGCAGGGCCATTTAGAGGAAGAGTTGCGACACGAATTGTAAAGAGAACA
The DNA here is from genome assembly GCA_039105355.1 of Benthosema pterotum. Taxonomy (NCBI): domain Eukaryota; kingdom Metazoa; phylum Chordata; class Actinopteri; order Myctophiformes; family Myctophidae; genus Benthosema; species Benthosema pterotum. The sequence goes on along the minus strand of CM076978.1, from coordinate 32,144,453 downwards.
ACATCTCTCCCTCCCTCTCTCTCTATAGAGCAGTAACATGTACCAGTGGCTACAGGTGGAACTCGCCCACGTGAAGAAAATCACCGGCATCATCACGCAGGGCGCCAAGTCGCTCGGCACTGAGATGTACGTGATCTCCTACGCCCTGCAGTACAGCGACGACGGCATCCACTGGACCGACTACACGGACGACCCGGACTACTCGTCAAAGGTACAGTATGGCAGCCAGCCTTTAGAGGGAAAATCAAAAAGTCCATTGTTGGATTTTATTGCTTGATGATTGAAGTCATTCCAAACTGCTTTTGCAGATGTTTATTGGGAACACGGACAACAACGGTCACGTGAAGAACTACATCTACCCCCCCATCTTCTCACGCTTCATACGGATCCTCCCCAGGAGTTGGAGGAGTTCCATCACCATGCGGATAGAACTGCTGGGCTGTGACTTTGAGTGATAGAGGATTGATTCATACAGGAAAAAAAGTTGAAAACATACACACAAACATACATACTGGCCGTGGAGGAAGGAAAAATAAAAGTCTGTGCTTGCATCATACATTGGGATATCTATAGAGTATGTCAAACTCAAGGCCTGGTGGCCAAATCAGGGTGAATGAATTGTCTTCAGCCTACAGGATGAAAGAACTTTGGGAGGAGGCATTCAGTCCGGAATACATATGTGTTTGCATTTTTTTTCTTTTTTATTATCTACTACATTCTTAATAAACCCCACAAAATTACATCTGGCCACAAATAATCTATTGAATGTGACAAACTGCCATATGGCCAAATATGGAATGTGTAAACTGCTGTCTCCTTCCCATTCAGTAGATCCTGTGAACCCAGTTATAATTTCCTGGGGTTTAGTAGGACTGTAGTAATAAAATAAAGTCCAAGGCCCCGGCTTTGGACTTTTTTCTGTTTTGGCCCACTGTGTATTTGAGTTTTACATCCCTGGTATAGTGCAACAATGGTCAGGATCAATGTACCATTGTACAAGCATCAGGTGCTTGAAGAAGGTCCGTTGACCGAAACGTTGCTCTAATAAAAAGTTACTTGCAAGTATAAGACGGTGTGCGGGCCTCTGTGTACACTGGTACATTGATCCTGACTTAAGCTTTTTGCCTGCCTACGCACCCGCCACAAAGACCCACAGGAGTGCATAAGACTTTGTTTCCTATAGTGCAACAATGGAAAATCAACCAGGTTTCTTGATGGAAATGCAAATGTAGAAATAAGCTGGGCTGGTGCTTCGAAAAATCAATGGGAATAGAATCAGTATTCATGACGCCCTGCAGAGGGGACTCAAGTTACATTCTATCTAGGATCCCAGGGTCCACTATTTATTCAGAATTTGAGCCGCGGACCACCATTCAATGACATTTCAGCATGAAGATTTATTTTGCTTTTGTCCACAAAACAGGAAAAATGGATCAAGATGATCATTCTTCCACATTCTCTCGTTGTGTAGACTTGGGGTAATTTAGAATGGTGAATATTCAACTGTTTGAGAGTGTAAAATGAAACCAAATGGACCCGCAAGGGTCCATTTGGTTTCATTTTTACGCTCTGGTTAACCAACTATCATTTACCCTAGGGACCGCCTGGAACGCTGTCAAGGACCACTGGTTGAAAACCACTGATCTAGGAAACGGATGCTGGAACCCACATGATACCCAGACAGTGTTATCGCCTTTTCCATTAAATATAGTAGGAAATGACCACAGATTAAATATATTGCCAATTGCACACTTTTATATGCATTGCCTTGTGTCACGAATTAATGTGAATGAATGTAAATATGTAAGTAGTATAAGTTTATTTTATTTGGCAATAAAGCTAATTACCCTTTATTGTATTCAATGGATTAATTATGCCAAATCCCTAAAATCATTAAAACCTAGAACATCAGAGGGTCTGGAGGGAAAAGTTACATGCTGTAGTGAGAAGATGTTAGACACAGATAATACAGAAGCATTTGGAAGAAAAAAACGGTCCCCACAGTAACACGATGTGCACATGCACACGCTCTACAATGGAGAGAAGTGCAACGGGCTAGTACTTGTCTTTAGCATTTATTTGTAGTCTTTCTGAAAATATGATCACAATCTGCACTCAAAGTCTGTTACAATGTCAACCTTTAAGTCTATGGACCTTTTTAAGTTTATTTAGATAACTGAATATGTTAAGTTAAAATGTAAATTGTGGCAGCCCGGTCATGGACCTTACCGGTACATGGTGTGTTTTGAGATAGGTCCTGGGTATTTGTGGTTTTGGTGATTTGTGAACAGAAGAAGTAAAGACTATTTTGCCTTTTCGTGCTGCTGACATTCGTAGTATAGTATTTGCTTCCACTAGAAATGCAACTAGAAATGCATTCTGTTGAGCTGAGCTGCAAACTTGCGCATTTCACACAAGTAGGCCATAGAAGTTGGCAGCTGTGGAATAAGACGATACATTTGAAACATACTTTGGTTACATCATCGAGAACAGTTGTTTCTCATTGGCTGGTGGAATGTACGAACTACCGACACACATACCCAGCCTATTGACGACGCCATAGTAGCGGAGGAACATTTGTTAAAAAAAACAAACAAAAACAATAAAAAACCTAACAAAAGATTCACAAGAGGAAAAAAAGTTAGGGAAACAGATGTGGGGGGAAAAGAAATGTGTTACGATACACAAGTCAAGAGGCTGTATTATGAGGTATCGCCTGCTCGATGTCATGCTGTTGCCACTGTAAAAACACCTGTAATATACTTAATCTAATATAGCGTGCGTGTAAATATATACCGAAGGTCTATATATATAAATCGAAGATTTCATTAAACAAACAGAAAAAACGCAAAAAGACGCAAAAAAGTGGCTGGTTTGCGGAAGGTGAGGGCACTGCTACGTCGCATGAGCGCTCCATACGTTTGTTTAGCTAAGATTACTCAATCGTCTCTGTACTCCCACAGATCCTTCTCATAGCCTTCATGCACGTGCTGTAACAGCAGAGTGTGCCTGTGCTCACAGTACCTAAACTTGTCTTGTACCTGCTGCCTGATCTCCTGCAGGGAGTCCTTGGAGATGTCCCGCTCCAGGTAGCCCGACAGCACCTCGGTCTTGTTCTCCAGGTCGGCCTGGTTCTCCTCGAAGATGATGGACTGGTTGTTCTTCCGGAGGTAGAAGGCGAAGGCGTAGGTGAACATGAGCGTGGAGCGGCACTGGCCCAGAACGTCCACGGCCTTCCTCAGGAACTGCACCTCGATCCAGGACATGTTCTGCTGCTGCATTTCCTCCATCTTCTGTTCCACCTGCGCGTAGAGCTTCTCCTCGAAACGCAGGCTCTGCATGTGGTTCATGTAGCGGTTGTAGTAGAACAGGTACCTCTGCAGGGTGGCCCGCGAGCGCTCCTGCGCGTCCCGGGCCGCCTTGGCGTCATCCTCATCGTAGGAGTTGCACTTGTAGTAGGAGTTGCCGTGGACATCCCACGGGCCCAGGCAGACCCAGCAGAAGTCAGACTTGCAGTTCTGGTTCCGGCAGACCATGTGGTTGCAGCCGCCGTCCTTCTCGATGGTGACGTGGCACTTGGGGCACTCCTTGGTGTTGGCCGCGATCCAGTTGGAGGTCTCGCTGTCGTCGTCGCACTTCTTGATCCACTTCCGCAGCAGCGCGCACTTGACGGGGTCGTGCCAGTTCTCGCCGCAGCTGAAGCAGAACACGCGGTTGCACTTGCACTTCACGCTCTTGGTGTCCGGGTACTCGACCTTGATGACGTGGTGGCAGTCGGGCGCCGGGCACCACTTTAACAGACGGTTACACTCCACAAAGCTGTTTGTGATTATGTGCTGGTACTTCAGCTTCACCTTCGGGTCCGTCACGAGGCACACCACCGTGTTGTCGTCTACCAGGATGTCGCAACGGTGAGCCGGGCAAGAAATGCTCTGTCCCATTCCTTCTTCCATGATTTTAGTGGTCAGGTAGTCCTCCCAGCAGCGCCGGCAGAACTTGTGCCCGCACTCGAGGCCTGTGAAGTTAGAGCTGGGGAAATTTTGATAGCAGATATAGCATAGTGTGTCCTTTACGGATGATGATCTCGTGTTGATGGGAGCGCAGTTCCGAGATTTCTTACTGGGGTTGATGACGTGACACTCTGTGAACAGCTTTTCCAAGTCTCCATCAAAGTACCTTTGCATTAGCCTCTCTTTATCCCAGTTGAAGTGACTGAGGAGGATACGCGTAACCGTCACAGGGTTCTGGAAGACCTCGTTGACCTCCTGGATGCATTCCAGCATGTGCTGGTGGATCTGTTCGCCGGTCAGCACTTCGAAGCGGTACGCCTGCCCCTGGCCGTGGCCATTTCCGCTGAGATCTACGGCGGGATCCACCAACTCCACCTCAGGTTCCTCGACGGGGCTGTCGCAATCCATCTCTTCATCAAATTCATCGTCATAACTCTTGTCAGAGCCCATTCTGTGTGGTGATCGTAAGCTCACTGCTAACGCCGGCCTTTTTGTCTTCTCACCCGATATGAAGGTCGCCCCTGGGGTGCTTATAAGGCTCACCCATGACGTAGTGTGAAGACACCAGCTACGCTCGGATGTGATCACTGTGTCCGCAGGCCACCGACCCACAGACATGGGCAGTACCTTCTTTCTTCATTTCATTGTTGTCTCCACCGTAAGGTGGTGACTATGGATCGTACCCCGTCATTCCGCCCGTGTCTGTCCGCCATCATGTCCGTGCATAGGATGATGTCATGATGACGTCATAAATATCATACCCTCTCCATCCGAAAAAAACAATGTCACGTTCCTGTGCTCCTCATTGTCTCCACCGTAAGGTGGTGACTATAAATTGTACCCCGACCTTCCGCGCGTGTCTGTCCGCCATCATGTCCGTGCATAAGATGGCGTCATGATGCCGTCATATATATTTCGTGCCCTGTCCTTCCGCGACCATAGCCTGATGCATCCAAATACGTCAATATCTTCTATATCTTCCATAGCCTGTGCACAGGTGACGTAAGACCATGGTGATGACTCGAAAAAGGTTGCTGATTTAAGGTTGAGAAAAGAAGCTGGAAAATAAGAAATAGAAAAATCTCCAATTTAGTATCAAATTGATTGTTTACTTAAAAATATGTTTTCTCCTAATAGTTTTGATGTAGATCAGGAAGATTATTAAAAAAGTTAATGTTAAAAACATATTTATATAGTGACTAAGATACGTTTATACATAGTCATGTTTATTCTATCATTACACTCACAGTAAACACGTTCAAACCTGAGCCGGACGGTGGAGACCTGTGCCCCGTAGGGGCACAACTCTAGTTTCATTATAGATCACATTATAGATCACTTCCTGAAAATATCTATAAGTAGCATCTATGACAACCATAAGAGCTGCACTGGCCCTTTAAAAATCATAGTCCTCCACCACCTCCACATTTGACTCCACCAGCCCTCCCTTTTTCCTTAATCAGAGGCAGTTCAAATAGTCCCATCTGGACTATTTATTAGCCAATGACAAAGCTCACAGAAATTCCTTTGGAGGCCTCCTGCAGCCCCTCGTGGTGTCAAAAAGAAGGGATTTTTTGGAGATGATCTAATTAAAGGAAGACTAAAATTACATCTGAAATTACATACAGTATAGCTTGCGCCTGCTCCGGAAGGACATTAATGGAAGGACATTAATGTCACTGTAGGAGGACTAATTAGATGGCCCTTTAATTGGAATCACAATGGGGCACAATTGATGGAGGTTTCACTGTCAAAACAATGACAGCGAAATTGCATATTGTCATAACAACATATCCTATACAGAACAACAGCCAGCAGGCTTCCTTCTCTAGTTCTCACCTAGGGTATGGTTAAAAAAATAACTTTCCATACAGCCACAGTGTTGTCAAACATGCCGTAACGGTTCTTCTCTTCTCACACGGAAATAGAACGCTGTCTAAAACTACAACTACACAACTGCGCAAGAAGGCCATACCGGTACTTGTGCTCAATTACGTCATCACATCATCACCTACATCAGCCAATCACTGAGGGACTAAAGTTAAAATGTTAACCTTCAACAGGTGCACCCTAAACCCTAAACTGCACTTTAAGTTTGCAAGTGAAGTAATTAAATGTCAGTGAAGTAATTAAATGTCTTGTCTATGGGCCTAAATACCCTCCTATATCCAGATTTTGACCCCACACTTCTCAATGTTTGGAAATGAGTTCAAATTCCACCAAATATGACGTAAATTAATAACTGTCCAGAGTTTTGAGTGTGTGAACCCAAAACACTGCGTGACACACACAAAAAACAATTGACAAATTCAAGGACACAAATTCTTACTGGATGGAATGAGCTGATGCCCTGTATGAGCACGATGGTAATAGAGCCCCTCACTTCACACACGCGTGATTTATTTTTATTTTTTTTAAGGGAATCAGATTATTTAGCATTTGGTCAATTATGCCCATCTAGTCCTCATTAAATGAGCTATAAATGAACTATAGCAGCATCTGTATGGTTTAAATTGATTAACGTCCTTCGTGTAAATTCACAATAAAAGCTTCCTAGAAATAGGAAAAATAGTATTTGTTCCACTTCTAGGTTGCTTTTATTTAGCGGCTGGGAGCTATTTAATATAATATAATGTTATGAATTATTCCAAGAGCACCAGATATTATTTCATCCAGACTAACAGTAACTTTGCTCTCAACAAAATACCCATTGTCTTTTCTGCTATAATCAAATGTTGAAATCAAGCTCAGTGCACTTACTGAGCATACGGTTTGCAGCTCGGTTGTCTCTTTGAGATTTTGGTCCATCTATTTCACGTTTACCCCTCTCAACGCATTCTGTTGGCCATTTTCACACACTAATGCAAATTAAAGGTTTGGTGACATTATTTTTTATTTTATTTTATTTTTATTTTAGGTTAATTATACCCTGAAAACCTGAATATTGAAGATGCAGTGCATTTTCTGTGGGGTTTGGAAGGCTATTGAACTGCAATGAATAAAGGGAGAACGGGGAAAACGGTGACATCTGCTGGCAAATCCCTTTGACATAGGATTTGCAGAATGTGACATCACATTTAGGAAAAGCACTTAAGCCAGAAAACCACAGACCCAGAGATCTGTTAACATAAGTTCAGTTTTTTGAGGTGCAATTACAAAAAAATGTTAATATCACAATCCTTTTAAAACAAAAAAGGCTAACAAAAACGTATGTGTACACACCAAGAGAGGTTGTATTCTATTAGACTATTCTATTAGAATGCACCTCAGTGATTACACTTCTGACTACAATAGCAAAGCCTTGGACTATAGCAGGGCTCGATGGTCACGTTTGCCAGGCCAAAAACACACTACAATTTCCTCTCTTATATGAGAGAAATAGGCTTTCATAGATTTCATGGGTTGCCGACTTGCCACACTTTATTGATTGTTTTTTTTTTTGTTTGTTTGTTTGTTTGTTTGGTTTTTTTGCAACAATGTGTTTTAAAAATGCCATAGAAAATTAACATAAATGAATCTTCAGTAGAAGTTCAGTGGCGTTTTGAAGCACCCAGGCTTGGGTCTATAAAGCCCGGCAAAAAATGAAAATAGCTGCCCTACAAGCTCACAGTGGCACAGTGTGAGGCTGTACTTCTGTAATTTAATAAATGAAAATATTTTGAATATTTTTACATACAAACATTTTAATAAAAATAGGCACATAACATTTTCTGATTGTTGTCTGTGGACCTAGTAATCTGGGGTTCCTTAACGTGAAGAAATGCTCAAATAAGCAACTAAGCCCAAAACCATCTACCATCAACTACCAAAAATGTACTTGTTTAGCTTATAATAAGGGCAACACTGTGTGAATTGAGGAATTAGTGTGTGCACTCCGGTTCCGGCTGTGGATAGGAGGGGGAATATGTAGATTTAGCTCAAATAAAACAGTGTTTTCTATTTCTATTACACCAACGTCACACTCAAGGCCTGAAGACAGGTCAGGTCGGTGAAGGAATTATCGCTGGCCCCGCAGTTTGCATGTTGCGATGTAATAGTTACAGCGTAGCACCTAATCTAGAAAATTTGTTGTAGGCTCCAAACATAAAGAGTACATTCAGAATATTTGTTTATTTTATTTAGGCATTCATGACAGTATAGGCGTGCATTTATGGCGTGGCTCTGCGATTGCGTTGAAACCTTGCCCAAATCTGAACCATTATTCAAACAATCACAATATCTATTCTAAAGGCAAAACTTGTTTTTCCATTTATGTTTAGTACCTAGTATTTTTGGTGTGGTAACCACACTAAGAATAGGCAACCAGACTACGGTTATTGTGCCACTTTATTTATCTTTTTCCTGTCTAGAGTAACCTCTATTTACACCACTATTACATCATAACCTAAATCAAAAAGGTTTGCTTGCCGCCTGGTTGTTTCTGCCCCTCCTAATGGCTAGTCAACAGGATTATTGCCACAGGGCAACCACACTTTGCAATTTTCCCAAAAATTGCATCGCTGTAGTTATTTATTGCAATGATACACAGATGAGCTACTTTGTTTCTATTTTCCATACGAATTAAGTTCCATTTATTCCAATTAATGTAAATTCAACGAAGAGAAAGAGACGGCACCGGTGAGGGATCCTGTCATGCGTACTTTGCATTGTACACGATGGTCGCTCCTGGGGCGGACACGCGTCCTTCAACAATCATCTCTGTACTCCCACAGGTTCCTCTCGTAGCCCTCGTGCACGTGCTGCAGCAGCGTGCTCTTCCTGCTCTCGCAGTACCTGTACTTGTCCTGCACCTTCTGTTTGATGTCCTGCAGGGAGTCCTTGGAGATTTCCCGCTCCAGGTAGCCGGAGAGCTCCTCGGTGGCGTTCTCCATGTCTGCCTGGTTATTCTCGAAAATGATGGACTGGTTGTTCTTCTCGAGGTAGAAGGCGAAGGCGTAGGTCAGCATGAGTGTGTGGCGGCAGCGGCCCAGCGCGTTCACGGCTTCCCGGAGGAACTGCACCTCGATCCAGGGCACGTTCTGCTGCTGCATCTCCTCCATCTTCTCCTCCACCTCGCTGTAGAGCTTCTGCTCGAAGCGCAGACTCTGCATGTGGTTTATGTAGCGGTCGTAGTAGAACAGGTACCGCTTCAGGAACTCCCGGGCGTCCTTTCTGTTACCGCCCTCATTGTAGGCATTGCAGGAGCTGTGCCGCTCCCACGACCCCATGCAATTCCAGCAGAACTCGTAGCTGCAGCTCTGCTTGCGGCAGACCATGTGGTTGCAGCCGCCGTTCTTCTCGATGGTGACGTGGCACTTGGGGCACTCCTTGGTGTTGGCCGAGATCCAGTTCACAGTCTCGCTGTCATCGTTGCACTTCTTGATCCACTTCCTCAGCAGCTCGCACTTGACGGGGTCATGGTCGTTTTCGCCGCAGCCGAAGCAGAACTCTCGGCCGCACTTGCACTTGACGATCCTGGCGTCCGGATAGTCTACCTTGATGATGTGGTGGCAGTCAGGCGCGGGGCACCATTTTAACAGTCGGTTGCACTCCACAAAACTATTGGTGATCATGTGCTGGTACTTCAGTCTCACGTTGGAGGCTTTCACGATACGCATGACTGTGTCGTCGTCGACGAGGATGTCGCAGCGGTGAGCAGGACAGGAAACGCTCTGTCCGATTCCCTCTTGCATGATCTTGCCGGTCAGGTAATCTCTCCAGCACTGCACGCAGAACTGGTGTCCGCATTCCAGGCCCGTGAAGGAGGAGCTGGGGTGCTTTTGAAAGCAGATGTGACACAGCGTGCCCCTCGTGGATGATTTCGATTTACTCGGGCAAGGGGTCTGCTGCAGCGACTGCGACGTCTTGCTGGGGTCAATCACATGGCACTCGGAGAACAGCTTGTCGGCGTCCCCATCGAAGTACCTCTGCATCAGCTTCTCCTTGTCCCACTTAAAATGGCTGAGGAGGATGCGCGTGATGGTCACAGGGTTCTGGCAGACCTCATTGACCTCCTGGATGCACTCCAGCATGTGCTGGTGGATCTGGTCACCGGTCAGCACCTCGAAGTGGTACTCCTCCTCCTCCCGTCCCCTCTGGTCGTGTCCGATTCCGACAGGATCTACTATGGGGTCCACCAACTCCGCGTCTTCCAGCTCCAGGATTTCCTCGTCGCTACTGTCATCCATCTCTCTGTCAGAATCATAGCCGTAACACAATAACGAGTCCATTCCCGAGAAGTTCGGCGCCAGAAGAATTACGTAAATCTGAACGGGGATCCATTTTGTCTTATAAGGCGTAGCATGGCGTCACTGTGATGTGGTGATTGAAATCAACCATTATTCACATGCAATCACTTGCACATAAGTCATCCTACAGGGCCACTCTTTGGCCACTCTTATGGCCGTTGTTTGAATGTAGTCAGCTAGTTTATTTGAGTCAGTTCAATTTTCAATACAAAGGGCATGAGAAAATATATTGCCAAAGCAAGAAGCACAATACACACAATACAACAATATACAATTCTTCAATAAACTATGTACCGAGTTCACTTGATTAAAGATTACAGAATGATTAGTCTTTAGTGCGCAGTCTGTCGCCCCTCGGGTAGTCCGATTGGCCACTTTAGGTGATGACGTAATGGTGACATAAGTACAAGACATTTATGGTTGAAGTCATGTGCATTATTTTGCTCCGATCACGAGTAGGCCATGGCCTACTTGTGCTACGCGCAAGTTTGCACTCTGCCGAGTGCTGATCTATTTTTTTAATCTCTTTACCTAATTAAGATTCTTTACCTAATTAAGATTTTTCTTTGTTTTGGGTCAGTCACGATGTTCAGGTATATTCTGCCATTTTGTGTGTGTGTGTGTGTGTGTGTGTGTGTGTGTGTGTGTGTGTGTGTGTGTGTGTGTGTGTGTGTGTGTGTGTGTGTGTGTGTGTGTGTGTGTGTGTGTGTGTGTGTACGCGCGCGCGTGCGTGCGCGCGCAAACGCGAGATCCCTTGCATGCTAAGGGTATCATCTTTAACACTCAGAGGCCAGTCCCATGATAAACTAACACCTTGGGCCCCCATGGAGCAGTCCCGGTCCAGCTGCAAAAACATGTAGCCCATTTGTCCACTTGCCTTCATTGTTGTTGCTCGACTGGGCAATGGAGGTGTGAAAACACCTAAATCCCTGATTACAAGTGTGCCATGTATGCTACTGATCTGTCTCTGGGAAGGGTTGTTATGGAATCTCTAGAAGAAACAAGCATGTTGTGGCATCAATGGTGTGTTTTGTTTGTTTGTGTTGTGATAGCGCTGTAGGGCTGCTCTGGCCAACATACTGATAGCACTCATGATGATGTCAAGACAAATTCCTGTGTGTGTAAAAACAAAAGGCAAACAAAGCTATTTGAATCTGAAGTTATAGGAGTAGCGCTGCCTTTGTGGGCCAACTGCCAAATATGTCGGTCTTTTAAGCTTAAGAGAAATGCATCTGGTCTATCTAGAATGCATTTCCAATGTGGTTGTGATGTCTAATAAATAAGCTCAAGACTCCTGATGTTGCCTCTGGCTCCTACTGCCTCTTAAGCCCTTTTGACTCTTGACACATGTCCTGGCATTGTCCTGTTGCACGTTGTTGCGTGCCGTCCTGCGTTGTCCCAAGCGTCCTGCGTTGTCCCAAGCGTCCTGCGTTGTCCCAAGCACAAATGCATCGAAGTCCATAGACCATATCGCACAACACCGTTTTAGCGTTAACTCATGCGGCCGTTTAGACACAAGGAGTTGCAAGGTGACCCTTTGGTGTGAAAAGGGCCTTCGGATGATGGGCTTGTTTTTAAAATCAAGTTGGAGGGAAAACGGGGGGCATGCAGGGGGCATCTCAAAAAGTCCTCACCTTTTATGCTTTAGTTTAAAGGACCACTTTAGCACTTTTCAACTTGTTTTCTTATGTAATTGGACCTTTTTTTCTACTACAGTATAGCCTACAGTCTCATAGTACAGACCATGCGCATCATTGTTGGGAAGATTATTATTTAACTTAACTGTTTTTAACTTGTGTGAGAGGAGAGGGCGCAAGTTAAGTGAGGCTATAGCCTACTTGTGTGCAAGTTTGCACTGTACTGAGTGCTGACATAGATTAAAAATATATATTTTATATAGATTTTTTATTGCGATAATGATGGCTTCCATGTTCGCATTGCAACTTTTCAGTAATAGAAAGCCTGCAGTTTCTATTAGATTTAGTTTCCCATTGATGATGCGCATAAGAGACTAAGTAGAACAAAACTCTGCATTTTATTATGAACATTGTGGACCAAATATACTGTACATAGGCAGGTTGAAAAGTGGTAAAGGGGTCCTTTAAGGCAGGCTATCCAAGAAGAAACCCATGTAGGCTATTTCAGTGTAGGACTATTACAGTCACAGTGGACTTAAAGCATCGAAATAGTGGAGTTATTGTTACATTATACCGCTAGGTGTCGCACAGAACCCACTATAGACGGCGCTCGTCAACGTCATGATTGTCATCCAAGGTGTTTTCTTAATAGCCTGTCTAGTGTCTACTACTAGCCTACTATTAGTTTATTTATTTGACTGTAAATACAAACTGATTGTTTATTTTCAGTTTTAAATAGTAGCTGTCAACGTATTTTTACGGGAACCATTAGGTAATATTGAAATAGTTTTTTCAATTTGGCCGATGAGAGATGGTGGAAAGCCAGAGGGCAATAAATAAATTCAGCTCCATCTGCAGCCTATCAGCTAGGCTATAGTAAATTGAGTGCGTGCCTCGTTGTCGTTGTGTCAAACTCTGCCCGGTGATAAAGTATGAAAAGTACATGGCGGCTCGCGGCTATAAATACAAGCTACATTGCAGCTCTGCCCGCCAAGTGACACACAAGTTGTTTACAAACACGTACTCACAGCGTGACGCCAGGGAGACAGTGTGTAACTTCAACCGGGAAGAGTTGACAAAGTGACCAGAGCAGACTAGCCACTAACTGTTGCGACATTGAGGGGTCAGAAGCTGAGCGGTCGAGCGCTGTTCATGCAGCCTGAAGTGAATAGGCTAGGGACAAACTGGAAATACATTGTTTTCAATGAGGGCCGCGCCTCCCATATGAGGTAGCATATCATATGTGCAACATGCCTCTGCAACAAGTCTCTATAATGTTTGAAGTTCTACTACCACAAAAAAAAGAACTTAATTAAAAGGTATAACAGTATTAAAGTTGGACCGTTATTTGAGTCCTTTGCATGGCTGGCTATGTACGACTTGTCCCTATTTTGTTGTCCTCTTGGCCTGAAGTCATGAAGTGAACGGGGTTTGCGCATCTCTCTCTCCCTCCCCCCCCCCCCCCCCTCTCTCTCTCTCTCTCTCTCTCTCTCTCTCTCTCTCTCTCTCTCTCTCTCTCTCTCTCTCTCTCTCTCTCTCTCTCTCTCTCTCTCTCTCTCTCTCTCTCTCTCTCTCTCTCTCCCTCTCTCTCTCTCTCCTCTCTCTCTCTCTCTCTCTCTCTCTCTCTCTCTCTCTCTCTCTCTCTCTCTCTCTCTCTCTCTCTCTCTCTCTCTCTCTCTCTCTCTCTCTCTCTCTCTCTCTCTCTCCTCTCTCTCTCTCTCTCTCTCTCTCTCTCTCTCTCTCTCTCTCCTCTCTCTCTCTCTCTCTCTCTCTCTCTCTCTCTCTCTCTCTCCTCTAGCCCCGCCCCCAAACAGCCCTGCTTGCAGCAGTAGCCTACATTATAAAGCCAGTCTTCTGGCGCGGGATGGGATTGTTAGAAGAGACTTTGCAGTAGGAGCACAACTCCACTGGCAACGACTGACAGAGGAGGAGAATACCTACAACAGCCTGGTTCTGGGACTTTTTACTTTGGGATCATCTCACTGACTGAGCGACTGGAACATATCAACCAACATTTCAATACAACGCTGTCTTATTGGATAATATCCCTCATTAATAATAATAATAATAATAAAAAGATTAAACACCGATAATCGAGAAATCATCATCATGAAGTCCCCGAAACTGAAATCCCACCAAGGAAAACGTAAGTTGGTAGTTTTGTTTGCATTCTTTCATGTTTGATCGGTTATTATAGCTATTGGTCAGGCATATTACATTGATTGATTTGATTTTGCCTATATAGTAGGCTATAGTATATGATATAGTTCTGATCTGACACTGCTTTATGATTCTGCAAGGCAGATTCTGCAAGGCAGAATCGATTTGTTACTTATTTTTTCAAGTCTAAAAAATCTAATAAATAAATACATATATATTTTTTCAGTCAGAGGATCATGTGTGAGTCGGTCTACTTTCTCTTGCCTTTTTCTTAGTGTAAATGCATGTAGTGTAGCTGCCATATAGGCATATAGAGTTATAGACAGTATAGGAACCAGTATCTGGCCATCTGTCAAAGTTTGGAGGACCTAGCCTACTTACAGTTCCAATCATCTCATTATGACATTGCCACGTTACTTACTGTGCTGTTGTATACACTTATACTACAGAGAAATTCGTCGACGAAGCCGACCTGACGGACGTGCTGGGCGAGTTCGACGCCGTCATCGAGGACTTCACGTCGCCGGTGGAGAAGCGTCACTTCAGGTACGACGAGCACCTGAAGACCATGAAGAGACGCAGCAGCGCCAGCGTCAGCGACAGCGGCATCAGCGACACGGAGAGTGAGTGATGAAACAATTATATTTTTTTCCAATAAGCTTATCCGTAGTCGGGCTGCAGGGGAAAACGGCTTCACCAGAGATATATCCCTCTTCAGTGTCCTCCACAGCGACATTTGTGACTGCAGCAGCAGCAGTAGGCCAGTGGTTTTTCCAAACTTTTTCATGTCAAGAACCCCTAATATTGGACACTAATTTGCCCTAAGCCTAAGGAGGACCTACCCCCCTCCTCCTCCCCCATTTGAGAAGATATGACAGGGACCCCCATGAAGAAAAGAGCTTTACGCTGACTCTAGATTCTGAACTCCTTTAATTTCAATTTCTGCTTTGGGAACGACTGCAGCAAGCTATACCGCTGCAATAGGTTATATTAGGCTGGCTGTATGTGTCCAACACTCTGAGAGTTGTGAAAGAATGAAATAACGCTGAGTATTTTTTTCTGCTGCATGCAATGGTGAAACTGGAACATTAAGCTATAATAAATCCACTGACAGTCTGAAATTTGCGAGCCCATACGCAATAGGCGGCCTACCATTTCATTCTTTATTTTTTCTTCTCACTCAAGAGTTACGATGCAGCGTCAAATCACTCAACGAAAATAACACATTGTAAATCACTCAGCCAGACAGCAAAAATAATAATAATAATAATAATTCTCAAACTTAAGTGTAAGTGCAAATTCTACATTGCAAATGTGTGTATGATATGTGTGTGTTGTTTTCATGCGCACACACACACGTATACACACATCACGGACAGAGAGAGAGAGAAATCCTTGATCTGGCTCCAGAGATCTTGGGGTCAGATTGAGCTACTGCTGCATATTTTGGCAGACCTATGCTTGCATTTTGACAGAGAGCCACGGGGCTCTGTGGCAGTGTTTTAGTTTTTATTGTCACAAAGCCTGACTATCATGCAACGCCCTCCCTCCTGTAGACTTCAAACTGTACATTATCATACCAAAGCGTGTCTTAAAAGGCCTATATCTATACCTACTTACTTATCCAGCTGCACTGTTGGCCCCAGGAAGGCCCCAGACAGACCAAAAGGCATGATATGCTTACATATAGTAGGAAATATGCTCCCGGTTTCCCCATGTGCAAAAGTTATTTAATTTCCCAACCACATGCGAGTGGGTTGGGATTTCCGGTGGGAAGATGTGAAAAGGGAGCTTTATACCCCTAAGTATTTTAGAACGGCAAGCCTGTGAAATAGTTTAAACACACGGAGAGACTGTCCAGCTGACTCCAGACTAGACAGACAGCTCTCCAAATCACAAGCGTGACTGACTTCGGGAATGGGAATCACACCGGCGTCGGCCTACCTCTAAATGATATGATGAATAATCTGATTGCTCTTCAGTTCACTTAGTTAACATAGCACAGGACTAGTGAAACACCAGCACTGAAGTTGATGCCGTTGTGTGCGCAAAGGATTGACCTTTCTAAGGCAGGGAACCCGTCCACAGAAAGCACCTCTCCGATAATTAAAAGCCCAGGAAGGCCAGGCCAGGAACCCATGCCTGGAGCCTCATGTTGACTTGAGGATGGGGATTCCTGCTTGAGCCCCTGTCCTCTCCATGGCAGTCTATTGAAGGTAGACCTGTCCCATGCAGGGGCTGCCTATTGTAGTCCAAGTCTGATGGATAGACCTGCTGAAAGCGCGGGGCCGAACGACATGTGCACCCTGATGCGTCCCCCTTTGTGTGTAACTCTGTGCGCGCACGCGTGTGTGTGTGTGTGTGTGTGTGTGTGTGTGTGTGTGTGTGTGTGTGTGTGTGTGTGTGTGTGTGTGTGTGTGTGTGTGTGTGTGTGTGTGTGTGTGTGTGTGTGTGTGTGTGAGGCTGTGCATCATGCCCACGAGAAAACGTACAACTAGGGAGGGAGAGATAGAGAGAGTATAGGAGTTTCTGTTCCTGATGCTTATCGTCTCAGGCCAGTACGGCCATATCTCACTTTTTCTTCTTTCCCCACAGTATCTTCTTCCTTCTTGCCGTGTGTGTGGGGGTGGGGTGGGATGGGGGTGTCTCGGTGTGCTGAGTGCTAGGAGTGGTTGAGGTCAGAGTGGGGTTGACTTACTAGGTAAGTAAGTGGCAGACATCCCGTCAGGGTCTGCTGGAGAGCTCGGCAAAGAGGAGACAGATAGACAAGGACAGCTTTAAGTGGCTCGGGCTAATCTTCTTACGCACACGAGCGCACACACACAGGAGACACACATACGCGCACGTGTGCACACGCAGATCTCATTCTCTACTCGTATTAGGTAACACAGGTGAGAGGCACTTCTAAGAAACGTTTGTGTGTACAGAGTTGTTATTTTTAAGGAATTGAGTGTGAAAAATCACACTCGTGTGAAGTGAGGGGTCGGGTGAGGGGTAGGCATGCTTAAAGCAAACATAAACAAAAGCTCATTGACTTGGCTGCCACATGACAAAGGGAATCGTCAGTGAACTGATAAGCGTGTTCAATTTTAAGGTGGTGGTTCCAACAGTGGGGTCTGGGGGGACCCCCGTGGGGTCCTTGAAAGAGCTCCAGGGGTTCCCCCAGCTAAATGATAGTTAGGTCTGTAACTCGAAAATGGAGCCAAAATGGTTCTGTCTCAGAGATTAAAATGCCATTATAGGGCCATAGTTTAATTCAGGTAAAAGCTGTTTAATTCAGGTAAAAGCCGTAAAAAATCTTCTCTTGCGGGGGTCCTTGGCCTGTATTTTCAATACAGGGGAATCCTCAGGCTAACGAGTATCATTTTAGGGGTCTTTGACATGAAAAAGTTCCGGAACCACTGATTTAATGCATTTTGGTATTCTAAGCATTATGTTAATGCTTAGCTATTGAAAAATGAGTGAAGTGTGGTGCAAAACTAAATATTCTGTCACAGCGATCATTATACAAATGATTTTACAGGCCCTTGTCATGATTATTGAACTGCCATAGAGACATGAGGTTTTTCAGACAACTGTCAGGATTTATAAGACATTTAGTAGAATCAGTTCTCAGGCAGGGCAAAAACGGATTAAGGGGACAGGCAGTGCACATGCCGGTATTGTACTTCACTTTTGTGGAGAAGCCAGAGAGAGCTTTTCCTCTTCCACAAGAAGATCTCTTTCTCAGTCCACCTTCTATTCCGTCCCTCAGACGAAACTAAGCAGTGAAAATATGTCACGTTGTGCGGCGGGCTTGAAATATGGCTTGGCGGGACCTAAGTGGCTATTATATCACTTATGTAACTAAACTGTGTGTGCAGAGATTTGGGGAGATTTGCACGGAGAAGAGCAGGATGAGAACCGAAAGTGCAGTGTGCAGTCCTATATTATATCCGGACAGGAACTGCTGCTATATACTCTTAGCACAGACTGACCTCTGAAATGTGTCTGGCTTTTTGGTCCTCCAGTGAAGCAGACATAGCTGGAAACCTTGTCCTCCATACTTTAAAAAGTTGTTGTTGTCTTACCGATGCTTTCTTTGAGTCCTGATTGAGTTCTGAGGTCATGTTCTGTTTATCTTCTTTAGACCATTGTCATAATGTTAATGTAATCGCAACTCTCCACTTTTCTTATCACGGTTTGCCGAGTGCTTAATTGTTTTGTAGCAGTCTAGATTACCATGCAACAACTTTAAGGCACCAATGCAAATATGCATAATAGACCTTGCTGTAAGCTCCACCCTCTCCTCATTGTCCAACCCACCGTCCAGCTGGGCACATTCATTCAAATGTAAATATAATAGACATTACACACTACTGGCTTATTTTTTGGAACCAATACCTTCAAAATGTCTTCAAAACCAATCTACAAGGCCTGTTGTATGCAGTGGAAAAATATGTGTGGGCATTTCTTTTTTAAAACAATGTTTTGTCATAGGAAAACTATTGGTGGAGAGGTTTGTTTATCGCATATTATACTTAGACTTATACCGTGGTTGGTCCACAGTTTGGGGAGGGGCTTAGTGAAAAATGGCTGCTTGATAATGTTTTCGCTTTCTCTCTCTCTCAGGTGCAGAGTCGCTCAACAGAAACAGCTTCAGCTTCAGCGACGAGAGGCTCAACTCGCCCACCGTGTTCTCCCCTGCCACCACCTCACCCATTCTTACATCACCTAAAGGTAAGGTTTGAAAAGCACTCGTTTTCGGGAAGCAACCTCCTGCTGCCTCCTGCATTGTGTGTAAATTCAAAACAAGGTGGTACGAGTGATAGCTAACAAGCACTTCCAAACTGCAACATGTAGAAAAATAATCACTTGCAAGAACAGAAAGTAGCTCACCAAGCTTTTGGTGCAGCTGCAGTGTTGGTGAGTTTAATATTGTGTAATACAACCACTTTCTGTTTGGATGAATGGGCAGTAATGGGAAGTTGCACCTTGTTAGCACCTTGCCATTAACTTACATGGTACAGTAAGATGCCCACCATGTGAACAAGGTCCATGAAAGTAAGTTTTAGCTAAGTGGACTGGCGTCAGCCACAGCAATTTGACCCAACAATGAATCTTAGCAGCATGAGGTGAACTCTTTCACGCATCTTTCACGCATTACTCCCTTATGCTTGGTCTTATGACCAAACGTGTTTGTCCTGCAGTGACATTATATTAACTTAGGATTTTTTTTGTTTCTTCTACCCCACAGCTAAGCTCGGCGACACTAAGGAACTGGAAGACTTCATCGCCGACCTTGACAGAACATTAGCGAGTAAGTGTTAACGGCTGTCACGGACCATGATGAATTGGTCAGTGCGCCCCAACCCAACCAAACCCTCCCACCAGATCAGTGCTGACGTTTGTTCCTTAACGCCAACGACCCGCTCATAAAGTGACACGGCGTATTATTGCCCTGCAGGTTTCTGAGAAACAATGACTGGGGGGGGGGCGTAGGCTAAAGAGGTTGCTGTCCTTCTTTAGTAGCAGGAGGAGGGAGGGAGGGAGGGGGGGTTGGAGTATCCCTTTTCAACCCGTCACTCATCTTAGGAATAAGACCCCATTGACATTTGTGGAAATAAACCTTTTTCATACCAGGGCCCACTATTTATTCAGAATTTGAGCCACAGACCACCATTTGATCACATTTTAGCCCCACAGACAAAACTAAAGATTTCTTTTACTATTCTTCACAATTCCAGGCTGGATTTGGGAGAATACAAAACAGTCAAACATACAGATCAAAATCACCATTAGCTAGTCAACTTCTACATTATCTAGTTGTGTAGATTTAGGCTAATTCAGGTGATGAATATTTTAACTCTTGAGAGTGTAAATGTACAGCATGTTGTAGGTACAGTTAGTGATCTAAGGCTAGACCTGGTTGATTATCCTTAGAAAAGCAACACTGGCAACACCAGACATTATGCTTCATTCGTTTTAGTTACATTTAGTAATTTCTATTCATGATAGTTTTAGTCATGTGTATGTACACATGCTGTGTACACACCTATGGCAGTTGGTGTGTATGTACCAGAGTAACCTGAGAGAAGCTACCGGGAGCAATTTCAGTAAGCCTGTACCATATAGGCCGGTAAAACGGACCAACGTAGCTCACTTTTATTTGTTTTGGACCTCTTCTTTACTGCAGGGGCTCTGTAAGTGTTGGAACTTGCATCAGGAGCACATGGAATGTGCACATGTAAAACCCGGGGTAGGATTTCGACCGTTTAAATGTCAGGAATCGGGGCTACAGTGCTGCATGATTATTAGAAATTGAATAACTTCCTATCTTTACGTGTGGAATTACTGTTATTATATTTTTTGCCTCTGAATGGAGAAGTCCCAGTTGTTTCCTACTGTTTTTCCTGTTTTTTTCGTTCACTCAATGTTCTCCATTCAAAGCAGGAGAGGCACATCCAGCCTCTCTTAAAGCCGGACATTCAATCGGCCCCAGTTTGTCAGGCCGGCCCGGATCTAACCTGTCCCACTTGAGGGGGGCTGGGGTTCTAGGGGCAGCTTTTGACGAATGTTATGTCGTTTAAAAATGTCTATGGCTATCTCTAGATCCGGCCCTGGCGGTCGGTCAGCCATAGCCCTGTAAAAAGCAAAACGGCCTGTTTATTAGGGCCAGCGTGTGTTTACGATGACCGCTCTTGCGCAAAAAAACGAACATCACACCTCCTAAGAATAGTGCCAGAAGTCCGAACCACGGAGCCATTAGGTCCTGGTGCTAAAGAGAACACTGTCTGACTGTCCGTCTGTCCGTCTCTCTCTCTCTCTTTAGGCATGTGACATGGAGACACGGAGACTGAGACCCCCTCCCATCCTGGAGCGTAGCCACGAGGGAGGGAATGGGAGTGAATGTCTGAACCCCTGGGCAGCAACAGCAGACCCCTGCACTCCCCCACCTCCCCCTGCCCCGACACACACACACACACACATGCTCACAAACACACACACACGTTCCAACCACCACAGGACTGGATGGTACAGCTGGATGGATGGCACCGTAACTGCCAAGTGGCGACTCCATAATGGCAGCTGACGCCCGTATACAGTGTACAAAGAAAAAAAGACATGTGTGTTGGTGTAATAACTAAGCCCAATTTCACGCTCTCGTGGTTAAACACTCGGAGTTGTTTTACAGTGTACTCCACTACAGTACGGTAAGACTGAGGGTATGCACAGACATTTACATCGATACAGCCAGACTCTTTGCTGTCTAGCTGTCTCTAATGTCAACACTGCCCCGCCCCCTCAATTCATTTTCAACAGGAGTCACATGGTTGGATCATGTCTGATGCTTCCAACCATGTGGCTCCCATTGGAAATGAATTGAGGGGGTGGGGCAGTGTTGACCTTGGAGACAACTAGACAGCCAAATGCTTAGCTGCCATGATGTAAATGTGTGTGTATGCACCCGAAGAGAAGGCAGAAAGAATGTTTGAAATTAGACGGTATATAAAAAGATGAGGGTGACAGTGATGACAGTGATGGACAAGATGAATCAAAGAATGATTGGAATGTCTATTATCTTTATTACAAATCTTTCATACACACATACACGCACAGAAACACACACACACATGCATACACTAGAGGCTATGCTCCCTCATACAAAACTTGAGCGGCGAGAGTATTTAAAAAGAAAAAAGAAAAGGCTTTTTATAATAGAAGTATATTTGTAATTTTATAGAGATGGTTATTGTACATTTGTCAAGTAATATACCTTTTTTTGTGAAATATATTTTTTTATCTTATGTAAATAATAATTGTTTCAAATTATATTTTGCCTCGCTATTGAGAAGACGACTGCTGTGGTCAGATTTAAGTTGGCTCCGCGCCTCGACGTACTGAACAGAAAACTGGAACGCAGTACCGAAAAGAACTGGAAAATAATGCATTGTATTTAACACGTCTAAATGTCTATCGGAGATAATAAACTATGAGGTATTGTTCTTTTAAAATGCGCAGTGTGTCATTTTGTCGGTGCTTCCTATTCTACAGGATCTTTTGATTTCGACCAATCACGTTTCACTAGTAACACAATACTGCACTGATGTGAGTTTTATATCTTATTGGATGGAGCAGCCTTTCGCTTCACAGCTCGTCAAGGCCTCTGACACATTCTAACAATAATGAATTTCTGTTTAAAGGTTCGCTGAAACGGGAACATAGGGCATTTTACTTTGACGTTTCAACCTGAATTTCCGTAGATTGAGATGACTTCTGCACACACGATTTAATTTGAACAGGTGCGTTGGTCTGGGCAGAGCAGTAGACTTGTAGGGCCTATGCAGACATTTACATCAAGGCAGCAGCGCATCTGGCTGTTTCGCTGCCCCCTCAAATAATTTCCAATGGGATTCACATGGTTGGAAGCAGCAGACCTCACAGGGGAGGGGAGGCAGCGAAAAAGCAGAGCTCCAGCAAGGATCATGTCTGCTGCTTCCAACCATACTCGCTTTGGAAATGTATTGAGGGGGTAGGGCAGTGTTGAGAGCTTAAC
Organism: Benthosema pterotum; assembly: GCA_039105355.1. Taxonomy (NCBI): domain Eukaryota; kingdom Metazoa; phylum Chordata; class Actinopteri; order Myctophiformes; family Myctophidae; genus Benthosema; species Benthosema pterotum. Next base: position 32,121,883 of record CM076978.1, on the reverse strand, counting down.
AGCCAGATGCACTGCTGCCTTGATGTAAATGTCTGTATTGGCCGTTCCCAGGGAGGAGACCCACACACCGCCACATGGTTCAAGAGCATTCATTGAAACAGTCTGGAGCAACGTTTTGGCCTCATGGCGATGGATGCCTGAAGAAGGCCGTAGGACTAAAGGGCATGCATTGTTGGGTATGACCATCTAATGACCACAGATGTGGTCTAAAAGTGTGAGAAACATTTTTTGCCATTTCACTGGGGCTAAGTTCTATGTATGTATGTGTGCCGTGCAGCAAACTAACAAATGGTTCCTCAGCAGTTTTATTGATAAGCCACTGGGGGAAAACCAGTATATAGGGACCATCCCTCTCCCAATTCACTTATCCTGGGTGGGGAGATCCCATCCCACGGGCCTCTTTTAGGCAGATCATGACATGACTTGTTGGAACTTGATGACGTGGATTGTTCAGTCATGATGAATATTCTATACCGCCATCTTAGTCATGACTGCCCACTGTGCCCAGTAGTGGTGTGGCTAGTACTTCACAACCAAAGTGATCCAGGAATGACAAATCGACTGTACAGTCAACGCAATAGACTGCATAACTCAGTAACTATGCCTGCAGCATTCACTGCCTGCAAAGCATTTGCCTCTTAGCAAACAACAAACACACACACACTGAAATAGAATATTATAAATCGGGTGCCTCTTTTGCCCCATTAGTCAACCACTCAACAAAGGAGGTAGTTATGTAACTTTTGTAGCAACAGGGTCTATTTGCAGAGGAGGAGGAGGGGAGACAAGGCCAAGGGGTCAACCCTTTGCTGGCCCTCTACACAGCAGGTGTGGCTGGGAGGGAGGCGATAGCTACACCCTGGTGGTCAGCTGATCATCAGTTATATAGGGGCCAGAGGTCACTCTCCTAGCAGGCAGACACATAGTCCCATAATGTGGGAGGCCACTGCAGCAGGTGCAAGGAAGTGATTCTATTCCCGATCCAAAGATACTTGTCTCTGCCTGCCTGTCTCCTCAGAGTTCTCTAATGTGCTCGTCTGGGATTTGGCAGCTAACCAGTTGTAAAGCAAGAAAGGATGAATTCCCTCCGCACCTTTTTGGACCGTCACTGATCCAACGCATTAGATTAAATACGTGTGAATGCTTCGGTACCTTCCAGTTATGCAACAAGCTATAATTACTTTTGGTGGTGCTAGGGGAAGGCGAAGGGGCTTGTTCCGAGTTCTCATAATAAGCGTCGGTTGTGTCATCTCAGGCTAAGGTTCCCTGGGCGCTGCTGCATGTGGCTGCCACTCAGTGGCTGGCGCCGGCGCTGGCGAGTCCTGCTGTCCACGCCAACCCAGGCTCTGTGTTAATCTGAGAGCAGGAAGCTGGCATACCGTCTTCGGCGCCCCCGTCGCCACGTTGTTTCTTTAGTACAGTTGGCAAGGCCCGAGGCATAGCGGGGGCACGGCGAACCGTACTCCACACAGCCATGCCCACCCACCACCACCCACCCACCTGCCAGTCAGGCCATAGTTAGAGAAACTGGGGGGCAGCATTGGCTGGGTGATAGAGCCTCGCGAGACTGTGTTGGCACAGTGTTCTTGTCTTCTAAAACAACCTCCCCTACTTGGCAAGCAGTGAGTACAGGCACCCGCGTTGGCAAAGAAGAGGGGGTCAGTCAGCCCCGGCCGTTTGGCATTAGACCTATAGCCACCGGCCGTGCCGTGGCTGGGCCTGGGCCTGGGCAGTGCAATGGGCTGGAAGTGTGGGAAAGTCTGGCATGGAGAGAGAGAGAGAGAGAGAGAGAGAGAGAGAGAGAGAGAGACTAGTAGTAGTAGTGGAAAAAATACAGTGGATTATAGCTTGGCACATGGAGGCTGGAGGTGTGTTGGCTGATGTATACTGGAGGTGTATAAGGAGGTGTATACAAATGTTCCCAAAGTGGGTTCCGAGGAGGACCCACAGGGGCACTTGAGGGGAGTTTCAGAGCACCACCCCAGTTATGATGGATAGTTAGGAACCAAACAGGGTTTTACTACGTGTCAACCGTTTTACTATGCGGCCACTGGTTGTGACAGTTTGACCGACAGCCGGGAACGTTCTTCACCGGGCGCTACTAACCCTAACTAATTAAACCTAATGCTTAAACCTATCCATAACCCCTAAACCTAATGCCTAAAGCTAACCCTAACCCCTGACGGTTGTGCCACTGGTCACGACCATTGGTCGCAGTTGGAAAATGTTTGCGGCCAGTAGACCAGGTCGCAAAATGATTTCACCACTCCGGCATAAGTGCTCTTTTTTCCCCTAGCTCTGCATTGGTAAAACAAATTCAGCGAAGCAATAGTTCATTGAGGCACAGAGCTCAGAAGCTTTATTATAATTCCCCTCACTCTCAATCAGTAATTCATTCTGCTCCTTTTAATCAGCAGTCTCTCCATGTCAACTCCCCTCACTCTCATTGGCTGTCAGCTAAGTCACTCACACCCACATTCAATTAGGTGTTCTTTATAACCAGTCGCTACTCTGTCCTCAGTCTTCCTGCTAGCTGACTCTGTCTCCTGTTGTTCAGATGTTAGTGTTCAAATTTCCTCCACGGCCTCCTCCCTGTGGCACTAGTTCTGAGTACACGAGTCTGTGATTATTAATCATGATTTAAGGGTTGTAACATATTGTGGTATCTAGTTCTGTTATGGTATCTTTGATTACTGCATTCTATGGATGATATGTTCAATATCCATGTGGTTCATGTATTTTGGATAAATGTTGTAATGTCTCATGTCAGACTGCTCTGGATATGATGCTCATGTGTTATTGTCTCGTATTTTCTCGGATACTATACCTTGGCTCTGCTCGGGGGGGTTGTTGATATCTGAACTGTGTCTCGGTGCACAGATGATCGAAGATATCAAATGTGATACCAGACCTATGACTCAGTTCATATAGATCGTCTGATACCACATGAGCAAGAGCCACGCCACCATACAAACATGCAAAAGCTTTACAATAAATGGTCTATGGTCAATCTGAGCCGAAGTGTGTCAATGAACTGGACCGCAGTGTCATTTTTCCTTGAAAAACAATTTCATGTCTGAACTATTTTTTCATTATTTTTTTTATAAAGTAAAGTAATTACTTTCATAATTAATGATGAGTAAAGCAATATGTTACATTGTCAGAGAAGTAACTATAACTATTAACGCTATACCCCAACACTACTGATGATAAATTCAGGATGCATACTATCTATGGCAGTGGTTTTCAACCTTTTTGATACCAGGACCCACTATTTGAGCACAGCTCAAATTTGACCGTAAAACCCACAGACCCCAAAACTGAAGATTTCTTTTGCTTTTGTCCACAATTCCATCCTCGATTTGGGAAACAAAACTGCCAATACAGACCAAATTGACCATTTCATCTACCACTTCCTCTAGGTGTGTAGACTTGGGGCTAATTCACATGATGAATATTTTAACTATTGGGAGTGTAAATATGAAACCAAATGGACCAATCTCAAACACACTCTCAAAGAGTTAGATCTGGTTAACCAACGGTCCATCATTGAAAACCCCTGATCTTTGGGAGTTGTGATGAAGGTTTACTAAGAAGAAGAACAACACAGCAGTCTATGATTTGCTGCAGTAAAGGAATCTATCTTAGGCGAGTTCTCTAGGAGGTTGTTGTTTCTGCGTGCAAGAGGATCCTAACCCCAGCAGGTTTTTCTATGAATAAGTTGGGGCAGAGACAGACAGATGTATGCGTCCACATCACAAAGAGACAGAAATATACACACAGAGCCCAAATATCAGGTTCAGCTTACCACTGGGTCTTCAACACGACTGGTGGCCAGATGTCAACTACTGGCAACCCTAGAACGTGTAGAAAGTGTGTGTGTGTGTGTGTGTGTGTGTGTGTGTGTGTGTGTGTGTGTGTGTGTGTGTGTGTGTGTGTGTGTGTGTTGTGTGTGTGTGTGTGTGTGTGTGTGTGTGTGTGTGTGTGTGTGCGTGTGTGCGTGCGTGCGTGTGTGTGCATTTTATTCTTGAAAGTGTATATGTTTCAGAGTGATTGTATGGATATGGCATAATGTGCACATGTCTGCATGTGCACAGTATACCGGTATGTTTTGTATTTTATTGTGCAACCACCCACTGAAGCAATGAACCTTGCCATAAGCAGTGCCGTCTCCCAATTATCCAACCCTTCCAGATGGGCTCATTCATCTTAATGTAAATATAACGGATATTACACATTTAATAGTGGTTAATTTTTGGAACCAGATCTTCAAAAAATCTCTTTCAAATCCGTCAACAGTGGAAAAATATGTGTGTGGCTTCACCTCGTGGCACAACTCTGAAACAGTGGGTAAATCAGCCAACAACCTCTCATGGTAAATTATGCTTCTACCACTTTTTTTTTTACATGAAAGAAACACACTTGTAACTTGCAATGATCTTTAGTTACAAGTACAACCGTTCTGAGTAATTGGCGGCTCATTTGCATCTAATTTGCATCATATCACATCCAGGTATTTTAAAGTTCTGAGCGGAGTTGTCCTATTTACCACTTTTTAAGCCAATCGCAATCCAATATTTGAACATGTGACTCAATGTTTTAGGGTATTGCAGGAAAACTATTGAGAACTTTGTATATCACATGTTATTTCAGGAGAGGCGTACTGAAATGTCTATTGCATGGAACTATACTGAACTGAGATGTGTGTAATAACATTGTGACAGACAGAGTCCAGACAGAGTCTGTATACAGTGGGTGGACAGCCTGTGATGGACAAGACTGTCCATTACTGTCAGACGTCCCGTGATCCTACACAGCCCCGCACGCCTCCCATAATGGTGGCCGCTGTGCATGTTCCTTATCAGCGAAAAACAATGACCTCCCTCAACCTATTTAGTCTAGTCGCCGTCTGGGTGGGAGTAGCTTCTCCTCTGGGGCCAACAGAATGGATGGCTGACTGTTGGAGACGAGTCCACCCTCCCCGTGTGTGACTGCTTGACTCCTGTGACCTCGAATAGCATTCACGTGACGCAACACGTGCTGTGTCATCATCTCTACCTTGGGGAGAGCCACGCACACACACACACACACACACACACACACACACACACACACACACACACACACACACACACACACACACACACACACACACACACACACACACACACACACACACACACACACGTTGTACATTTACGTTGTAAATGGTACATGATCTAGAGTACCATGTGCCATGCCATTTATTTCTAACCTAAAATATGATCAACAGGTAGTATTGTTATATGAGGAGGAAGATTTTTTCCTCCAAAAAGTATTAAAAATAAATCACAACCGAGTGATGTAAGATTACGGCAAGATCGTGCACCATCATGATGTAAAATAGACAATATGGCCACACACTATGGCCACACACTATGACGAAAAATCTGTCATTCCATTGTCAATGGGATTTGTCTGGGGTTTTTTTAAGACAATGTTTGTGGACGGTAACAAAAAGCTGGATATAAGAGCTTAATCCAACAATGCAATAGGCCTACTTTGTTTTCAAATAGCACCGAACATGCCTCATTATGTAAGCAAAGTGCAGCTATTAAATCGCAGTCAATTTAAAAGCAGCAATCAAGTGTGGAGATACACCTTGCTGTAACTCAAGGAGAGTTAAAATCAGGCTTCACACAGGCAAGCACGCACATACGCAGACAGACAGACAGACAGACGGACGGACGGACGGACGGACGGACGGACGGACGGACGGACGGACGGACGGACGGACGGACAGACAGACGGACAGACAGACAGACAGACAGACAGACAGACAGACAGACAGACAGACAGACAGACAGACAGACAGACAGACAGACAGACAGACAGACAGACAGACAGACGCACGCGCGCGCACACACACACACGCGCACGCACGCACACACAAACACACATACATGCACAGCACAGGCTGTGACCACTGGGAGATCAGAATAGTGCCTGTATGGGCGTGCTGTCCTGACACATCTGTGAGTTATATTGCTGCGAGTGAATGTATGGGGGTGAATGGAAGGCTCAGTAGCAGGTGCTGAGTGGTTTCTAAAGACTGATTAACAGACAGAACGAGAGGCTTGTGACTTTTCCTCTTGTCTTTTTCAGCTTGTTTTGCAGCAGTCATCCAAGGCGGATTGGGCATGCACTGAATCGAATGGTCGTTGATGAAATTCAATAACCAAAAAGCACGGGACTTTTTGAAGTGGCGCCAACCACCTCCAATGAGTGACTTGCAAAATCCGTAAATGCAGTTTGCAAAATATGTAACTGCATGTGTGTGTCCCGACTCCCCAGCAGCGTTACCATGGCAACATGCCAAACAAATGCCTACAACATGGCTGACAAAAAAAATGGAAAAAAGACAGACTAACTACATATTCTCGGATAACATACTATTCTACGCCATTTTTCATCGTTTTCAAGGAATTTTCAAAAAATGACAAAATCAAGGAAAAATGCTAGGCTATAGTACATGGTCTCAAACGACATCATCGTTTTTGAGGATTTATGTCATATTTTGCCATTTTCGAGGATTTTCGAAAAATGCCGTAATCGAGGGAAAACGGCAGGCTATAGTACATACATGGTCTGAAGTATAGTGTGATGTTTTTTCTTTTCTTTTTTTTAGCATTTCCAAAAAATATCAAAATTGAAAAAACGTCATGGTATAGTTACAGTATGTCATTTTTTGACACTCTCCAGCATTTTCGAAAAATGCCGAAATCAAGGAAAAACAACAGGCTATAGTACGTAGTTTCAAACAACATACTATAGTATGCCGTTTTTTATTGTTTTTGAGGATTTTCAAAAAATGTCGAGATCGAGAATAATCAACATACTGTGTCATTTTTAGTCATTTTTGACGGTTTTCAAAAAATTACATTTTCATCGTTTTTGAAGATTATTGAGGATATTCAAAAAACAACATTGTGTACTGCGTCGTTTTGCGGCGATTTTCAAAAAATGACGAAATGCAACGCAAGAAGTACAGGCTATAGTACACAGTCTTGGGCAACATACATAGTTTGCCATTTTTCATCATTTTGGTGGATTTTTGAGGATTTTCGAAAAATGACAAAATCGAGAAAAAACGAAAAAACTTGGCAAAAAAACGAAAGCTAGAGTACAAGGTCTTGGACAACATACTATATAGTATGCCGTTTTTCATCATGTTTGAGGATTTTTAAGAAGTTTTGTGATTTTCGAAGAATGACGAATTCGAGAAAAAACAAGATAGCACGCCATTTTTCGTCGTTTTCGATGATTTTCAAAAAATGACGGAACGTGGCAAAAACGACAGAATAAAGTACACGATCTTGGACAACATACTATATTATCCAGTTTTTCGTTTTTGCGGATTTTTGGGGGATTTTCAGAAAATGTTGAAATCGACAAAACATTACATAGTATGTATGTTGTTTTTCGTTTCATTTTTCATTATTCGCAAATAATGACTAAACTTGCAAAAACGACAGAATATAGTACACGGTCTTGAACAACAAGTACATTAGACTGTTTTTCATCATTTTAAGGATTTTTAAGGATTTTCGAAAATTGTCAAAATTGAGAAAAAAAAACTACATAGTATAGTATGTTGTTTTTCATCATTTTGGACGTTTTTTAAAAAAATGACAAAACTTGGCAAAAATGACAGGCTATAGTACACGGCCTTGGATAACATACTATATTCTGCAGTATTTCATCATTTTTGAAGATTTTCGAAAATTATGGAAATCAAGAAAAAACAACATAGTATAGTAGTTAGAATGTAGACTCTAGAACGCGCTCTTGGAAAACATACTATAGTAGGCCATTTTTCCTCCTTTTTGAGAACTTTCGAGAATTTTTGAGGATTTTCAAAGAATGTTGAAATTTTGAGAAAAAAAACGGCATAGTATAGTATGTTGTTATTCATCCGTTTTTCGTCAATTGAGGATTTTTGAGGATTTTCAAAAAATGACCAAACCTAGCAAAAATGCAAGGCTATAGCCGGCTTACGGTCATGTACAGCATGGCGTTTTTCATTGTTTGGAGTATTTCTGAGGATTTTCGAAAAATGTCAAAATTTAAAAAAAAAATCGAAAGGCGATAGCTTTATCATTTTTTTCATCATTTTGAGGACTTTTGAGGATTTTCAAAAAATGACAAAAACTGGCAAAATGCAATGCTATGGCCTTACGGTCTTGCACGGCATGCAGTTTTTGAGGATTTTTGAGGGGAGGATTTTCGAAAAATGACAAAATCTCGAAAAAAAAAATCCAAACGCTTACAGTTTTTAATCATTATGAGGACTTTTGAGGATTTTTGGGGATTTTTGAAAAATGTCAAAATCCAAAAACCAAAAGTTATAGCCTTACGGTTTTACATCATTTTAAGGTTTTTTGAGGATTTTAAAAAATGACAAAAACTGGCAAAAACGCAAGGCTATAGCCTTACGGTCTTGCACAGATGCCGTTTTTTATCGTTTTGAGGATTTTGGAGGATTTTTGCAAAAAACTGGCAAAAACGCAAGGCTATAGCCTTACGGTCTTGAACAGCATGCCATTTTTTATCGATTTGAGAATTTTTGAGGATTTTTGAGGATTTTTGAGGATTTTCGAATAATGTAAAAATTTCAACAAAACCCAAAGGCTAGCCTATAGCCTTACGTTTTTTCATCGTTTTGAGGATTTTTGAGGATTTTCAAAAAATGACAAAAACTGGCCAAAATGCAAGGCTATTATAGCCTTACGGCCTTGCAGAGCATGCCATTTTTCATCATTTTGAGTATTTTTGAGGATTTTCAAAAAATCGTTGTGAGGATTTTTCGAGAATCCTCACAACGATGAAAAAACATAAGGCTATAGCCTTATGTTTTTTCATCGTTGTGAAAAAACATAAGGCTATAGCCTTGAAAAAACATAAGGCTATAGCCTTATGTTTTTTCATCGTTGTGAGGATTCTCGAAAAATGACGAAAAATGACGAAAAAATGACGAAAAATGACGAAAAATGACGAAAAATGACAAAAAATGACGAAACCTGGCAAAACGCAAGGCTATAGCCTTACTGTCTTGCACAGCATGCCGTTTTTTATCGTTTTGAGGATTTTTGAGGATTTTAGAAAAATGTCAAAATTTCGAGAAAAAAAACGCAAGGCTATAGCCTTACGTTTTTTCATCGTTTTGATGATTTTCGAAAAATGCCAAAAATGACGAAATCTGGCAAAAACGCAAGGTTATAGCCTTACTGTCTTGCACAGCATGCCGTTTTTTATCGTTTTGAGTATTTTTGAGGATTTTCGGAAAAAAGTCGAAATTTCGAGAAAAAAACGCAAGGCTATAGCCTTACGTTTTTTCATCGTTTTGATGATTTTCGAAAAATGCCAAAAATGACGAAATCTGGCAAAAACGCAAGGCTATAGCCTTACTGTCTTGCACAGCATGCCGTTTTTTATCGTTTTGAGGATTTTTGAGGATTTTCGGAAAAAAGTCGAAATTTCGAGAAAAAAAACGCAAGGCTATAGCCTTACGTTTTTTCATCGTTTTGATGATTTTCGAAAAATGCCAAAAATGACGAAATCTGGCAAAAACGCAAGGTTATAGCCTTACTGTCTTGCACAGCATACCGTTTTTTATCGTTTTGAGGATTTTTGAGGATTTTCAGAAAAAAGTCGAAATTTCGAGAAAAAAAACGCAAGGCTATAGCCTTACGTTTTTTCATCGTTTTGATGATTTTCGAAAAATGCCAAAAATGACGAAATCTGGCAAAAACGCAAGATTACAGCCTTACTGTCTTGCACAGCATACCGTTTTTTATCGTTTTGAGGATTTTTGAGGATTTTCAGAAAAAAGTCGAAATTTCGAGAAGAAAAAACGCAAGGCTATAGCCTTACGTTTTTTCATCGTTTTGATGATTTTCGAAAAATGACAAAAAATGATGAAATCTGGCAAAAACGCAAGGCTATAGCCTCATGGTCTTGCACAGCATGCCGTTTTTCATCATTATGAGGATTTTTGAGGATTTTCGAAAAATGTCGAAATTTTGAAAAAACACAAGGCTATAGCCTTACGTTTTTTTCATTGTTTTGAGGATTTTCAAAAAATGCCAAAAATGACGAAATCTGGCAAAAACGCAAGACTATAGCCTTACTGTCTTGCACAGCATGCCGTTTTTTATCGTTTTGAGGATTTTTGAGGATTTTCAGAAAAAAGTCGAAATTTCGAGAAAAAAAAACGCAAGGCTATAGCCTTACGTTTTTTCATCGTTTTGATGATTTTCAAGAAATGACAAAAAATTACGAAATCTGGCAAAAACGCAAGGTTATAGCCTTACTGTCTTGCACAGCATGCCGTTTTTTATCGTTTTAAGGATTTTTGAGGATTTTTGGGAAAAAGTCGAAATTTCGAGAAAAAAAATGCCAGGCTATAGCCTTACGTTTTTTCATCGTTTTGATGATTTTTGAAAAATGCCAAAAATGACGAAATCTGGCAAAAACGCAAGGCTATAGCCTTACTGTCTTGCACAGCATGCCGTTTTTTATCGTTTTGAGGATTTTTGAGGATTTTCGAAAAAAAGTTGAAATTTCGAGAAAAAAAACGCAAGGCTATAGCCTTACGTTTTTTCATCGTTTTGATGATTTTCGAAAAATGCCAAAAATGACGAAATCTGGCAAAAACGCAAGGTTATAGCCTTACTGTCTTGCACAGCATACCGTTTTTTATCGTTTTGAGGATTTTTGAGGATTTTTGAGGATTTTTGGAAAAAAGTCGAAATTTCGAGAAAAAAAACGCAAGGCTATAGCCTTACGTTTTTTCATTGTTTTGAGGATTTTCGAAAAATGCCAAAAATGACGAAATCTGGCAAAAACGCAAGACTATAGCCTTACTGTCTTGCACAGCATACCGTTTTTTATCGTTTTTGAGGATTTTTGAGGATTTTCGGTAAAAAGTCGAAATTTCGAGAAAAAAACGCAAGGCTATAGCCTTACGTTTTTTCATCGTTTTGATGATTTTCGAAAAATGGCAAAAATGACAAAATCTGGCAAAAACGCAAGGTTATAGCCTTACTGTCTTGTACAGCATACCGTTTTTCATCGTGTGAGGATTTTTGAGGATTTTGAGGATTTTCGAAAAATGTCGAAATTTCGAAAAAACGGCAAGGCTATAGCCTTACGGTTTTTCATGATTTTGACGATTTTCAAAAAATGACGAAACCTGGCAAAAACGCAAGGCTATAGCCTACGGTCTTGCACAGCATGCTTTTTTTCATCTTTTTGAGGATTTTTGAGGATTTTGAGGATTTTCGAAAAATGTCGAAATTTCGAAAAAACGGCAAGGCTATAGCCTTACGTTTTTTTCATGATTTTGACGATTTTCAAAAAATGACGAAACCTGGCAAAAACGCAAGGCTATAGCCTACGGTCTTGCACAGCATGCTTTTTTTCATCGTTTTGAGGATTTTTGAGGATTTTGAGGATTTTCGAAAAATGTCGAAATTTCGAAAAAAACGCAAGGCTATAGCCTTACGTTTTTTCATGATTTTGACGATTTTCAAAAAATGACGAAACCTGGCAAAAACGCAAGGCTATAGCCTACAGTCTTGCACAGCATGCTTTTTTTCATCGTTTTGAGGATTTTTGAGGATTTTGAGGATTTTCGAAAAATGTCGAAATTTCGAAAAAACGCAAGGCTATAGCCTTACGTTTTTTCATGATTTTGACGATTTTCAAAAAATGACGAAACCTGGCAAAAACGCAAGGCTATAGCCTACAGTCTTGCACAGCATGCTTTTTTTCATCGTTTTGAGGATTTTTGAGGATTTTGAGGATTTTCGAAAAATGTCGAAATTTCGAAAAAATGCAAGGCTATAGCCTTACGGTTTTTCATGATTTGGACGACTTTCAAAAAATGACGAAACCTGGCAAAAACGCAAGGCTATAGCCTACGGTCTTGCACAGCATGCTTTTTTTCATCGTTTTGAGGATTTTTGAGGATTTTGAGGATTTTCGAAAAATGTCGAAATTTCGAAAAAACGCAAGGCTATAGCCTTACGGTTTTTCATGATTTTGACGATTTTCAAAAAATGACGAAACCTGGCAAAAACGCAAGGCTATAGCCTACGGTCTTGCACAGCATGCTTTTTTTCATCGTTTTGAGGATTTTTGAGGATTTTGAGGATTTCGAAAAATGTCGAAATTTCGAAAAACGGCAAGGCTATAGCCTTACGGTTTTTCATGATTTTGACGATTTTCAAAAAATGACGAAACCTGGCAAAAACGCAAGGCTATAGCCTACGGTCTTGCACAGCATGCTTTTTTTCATCGTTTTGAGGATTTTGAGGATTTTTGAGGATTTTCGAAAAATGTCGAAATTTCGAAAAAACGGCAAGGCTATAGCCTTACGTTTTTTCATGATTTTGACGATTTTCCAAAAAATGACGAAACCTGGCAAAAACGCAAGGCTATAGCCTACGGTCTTGCACAGCATGCTTTTTTTCATCGTTTTGAGGATTTTTGAGGATTTTGAGGATTTCGAAAATGTCGAAATTTCGAAAAAACGGCAAGGCTATAGCCTTACGTTTTTTCATGATTTTGACGATTTTCAAAAAATGACGAAACCTGGCAAAAACGCAAGGCTATAGCCTACGGTCTTGCACAGCATGCTTTTTTTCATCGTTTTGAGGATTTTGAGGATTTTGAGGATTTTCGAAAAATGTCGAAATTTTCGAAAAAATGGCAAGGCTATAGCCTTACGGTTTTTCATGATTTTGACGATTTTCAAAAAATGACGAAACCTGGCAAAACGCAAGGCTATAGCCTACGGTCTTGCACAGCATGCTTTTTTTCATCGTTTTGAGGATTTTTGAGGATTTTGAGGATTTTCGAAAAATGTCGAAATTTCGAAAAAACGGCAAGGCTATAGCCTTACGTTTTTTCATGATTTTGACGATTTTCAAAAAATGACGAAACCTGGCAAAAACGCAAGGCTATAGCCCACGGTCTTGCACAGCATGCTTTTTTCATCGTTTTGAGGATTTTTGAGGATTTTGAGGATTTTCGAAAAATGTCGAAATTTCGAAAAAACGGCAAGGCTATAGCCTTACGTTTTTTCATGATTTTGACGATTTTCAAAAAATGACGAAACCTTGCAAAAACGCAAGGCTATAGCCTACGGTCTTGCACAGCATGCTTTTTTCATCGTTTTGAGGATTTTGAGATATTGAGGATTTTCGAAAAATGTCGAAATTTCGAAAAAAACGGCAAGGCTATAGCCTTACGTTTTTTCATGATTTTGACGATTTTCAAAAAATGACGAAACCTGGCAAAAACGCAAGGCTATAGCCTACGGTCTTGCACAGCATGCTTTTTTTCATCGTTTTGAAGATTTTTGAGGATTTTGAGGATTTTCGAAAAATGTCGAAATTTCGAAAAAACGCAAGGCTATAGCCTTACGTTTTTCATGATTTTGACGATTTTCAAAAAATGACGAAACCTGGCAAAAACGCAAGGCTATAGCCTACGGTCTTGCACAGCATCTTTTTTTCATCGTTTTGAGGATTTTTGAGGATTTTGAGGATTTTCGAAAAATGTCGAAATTTCGAAAAAACGGCAAGCCTTGCCGTTTTTCATGATTTTGACGATTTTCAAAAAATGACGAAACCTGGCAAAAACGCAAGGCTATAGCCTACGGTCTTGCACAGCATGCTTTTTTTCATCGTTTTGAGGATTTTTGAGGATTTTGAGGATTTTCGAAAAATGTCGAAATTTCGAAAAAACGGCAAGGCTATAGCCTTACGTTTTTTCATGATTTTGACGATTTTCAAAAAATGACGAAACCTGGCAAAAACGCAAGGCTATAGCCTACGGTCTTGCACAGCATGCTTTTTTTCATCGTTTTGAGGATTTTTTGAGGATTTTGAGGATTTTCGAAAAATGTCGAAATTTCGAAAAAACGGCAAGGCTATAGCCTTACGGTTTTTCATGATTTTGACGATTTTCAAAAAATGACGAAACCTGGCAAAAACGCAAGGCTATAGCCTACGGTCTTGCACAGCATGCTTTTTTCATCGTTTTGAGGATTTTTGAGGATTTTGAGGATTTTCGAAAAATGTCGAAATTTCGAAAAAACGGCAAGGCTATAGCCTTACGGTTTTTCATGATTTTGACGATTTTCAAAAAATGACGAAACCTGGCAAAACGCAAGCTATAGCCAACGGTCTTGCACAGCATGCTTTTTTCATCGTTTTGAGGATTTTGAGGATTTGAGGATTTTCGAAAAATGTCGAAATTTCGAAAAAACGGCAAGGCTATAGCCTTACGGTTTTTCATGATTTTGACGATTTTCAAAAAATGACGAAACCTGGCAAAAACGCAAGGCTATAGCCTACGTCTTGCACAGCATGCTTTTTTTCATCGTTTTGAGGATTTTTGAGGATTTTGAGGATTTTCGAAAAATGTCGAAATTTCGAAAAAAACGGCAAGGCTATAGCCTTACGGTTTTTCATGATTTTGACGATTTTCAAAAAATGACGAAACCTGGCAAAAACGCAAGGCTATAGCCTACGGTCTTGCACAGCATGCTTTTTTTCATCGTTTTGAGGATTTTTGAGGATTTTGAGGATTTTCGAAAATGTCGAAATTTCGAAAAAACGGCAAGGCTATAGCCTTACGGTTTTTCATGATTTTGACGATTTTCAAAAAATGACGAAACCTGGCAAAAACGCAAGGCTATAGCCTACGGTCTTGCACAGCATGCTTTTTTCATCGTTTTGAGGATTTTTGAGGATTTTGAGGATTTTCGAAAAATGTCGAAATTTCGAAAAAACGGCAAGGCTATAGCCTTACGTTTTTTCATGATTTTGACGATTTTCAAAAAATGACGAAACCTGGCAAAAACGCAAGGCTATAGCCTACGGTCTTGCACAGCATGCTTTTTTTCATCGTTTTGAGGATTTTTGAGGATTTTGAGGATTTTCGAAAAATGTCGAAATTTCGAAAAAATGGCAAGGCTATAGCCTTACGGTTTTTCATGATTTTGACGACTTTCAAAAAATGACGAAACCTGGCAAAAACGCAAGGCTATAGCCTACGGTCTTGCACAGCATGCTTTTTTTCATCGTTTTGAGGATTTTTGAGGATTTTGAGGATTTTCGAAAAATGTCGAAATTTCGAAAAAACGGCAAGGCTATAGCCTTACGGTTTTTTCATGATTTTGACGATTTTCAAAAAATGACGAAACCTGGCAAAAACGCAAGGCTATAGCCTACGGTCTTGCACAGCATGCTTTTTTTCATCGTTTTGAGGATTTTTGAGGATTTTGAGGATTTTCGAAAAATGTCGAAATTTCGAAAAAACGCAAGGCTATAGCCTTACGGTTTTTCATGATTTTGACGATTTTCAAAAAATGACGAAACCTGGCAAAACGCAAGGCTATAGCCTACGGTCTTGCACAGCATGCTTTTTTTCATCGTTTTGAGGATTTTTGAGGATTTTGAGGATTTTCGAAAAATGTCGAAATTTCGAAAAAACGGCAAGGCTATAGCCTTACGTTTTTTCATGATTTTCACGATTTTCAAAAAATGACGAAACCTGGCAAAAACGCAAGGCTATAGCCTACGGTCTTGCACAGCATGCTTTTTTTCATCGTTTTGAGGATTTTTGAGGATTTTGAGGATTTTCGAAAAATGTCGAAATTTCGAAAAAACGCCAAGGCTATAGCCTTACGTTTTTTCATGATTTTGACGATTTTCAAAAAATGACGAAACCTGGCAAAAACGCAAGGCTATAGCCTACAGTCTTGCACAGCATGCTTTTTTTCATCGTTTTGAGGATTTTTGAGGATTCTGAGGATTTTCGAAAAATGTCGAAATTTCGAAAAAACGGCAAGGCTATAGCCTTACGTTTTTTCATGATTTTGACGATTTTCAAAAAATGACGAAACCTGGCAAAAACGCAAGGCTATAGCCTACGGTCTTGCACAGCATGCTTTTTTTCATCGTTTTGAGGATTTTTGAGGATTTTGAGGATTTTCGAAAAATGTCGAAATTTCGAAAAAACGGCAAGGCTATAGCCTTACGGTTTTTCATGATTTTGACGATTTTCAAAAAATGACGAAACCTGGCAAAAACGCAAGGCTATAGCCTACGGTCTTGCACAGCATGCTTTTTTTCATCGTTTTGAGGATTTTTGAGGATTTTGAGGATTTTCGAAAAATGTCGAAATTTCGAAAAAACGGCAAGGCTATAGCCTTACGGTTTTTCATGATTTTGACGATTTTCAAAAAATGACGAAACCTGGCAAAAACGCAAGGCTATAGCCTACGGTCTTGCACAGCATGCTTTTTTTCATCGTTTTGAGGATTTTGAGGATTTTCGAAAAATGTCGAAATTTCGAAAAAACGGCAAGGCTATAGCCTTACGTTTTTTCATGATTTTGACGATTTTCAAAAAATGACGAAACCTGGCAAAAACGCAAGGCTATAGCCTACAGTCTTGCACAGCATGCTTTTTTTCATCGTTTTGAGGATTTTTGAGGATTTCGAGGATTTTCGAAAAATGTCGAAATTTCGAAAAAATGGCAAGGCTATAGCCTTACGTTTTTTCATGATTTTGACGATTTTCAAAAAATGACGAAACCTGGCAAAAACGCAAGGCTATAGCCTACGGTCTTGCACAGCATGCTTTTTTTCATCGTTTTGAGGATTTTTGAGGATTTTGAGGATTTTCGAAAAATGTCGAAATTTCGAAAAAACGCAAGGCTATAGCCTTACGGTTTTTCATGATTTTGACGATTTTCAAAAAATGACGAAACCTGGCAAAAACGCAAGGCTATAGCCTACGGTCTTGCACAGCATGCTTTTTTTCATCGTTTTGAGGATTTTGAGGATTTTCGAAAAATGTCGAAATTTCGAAGAAAAAAACGCAAGGCTATAGCCTTACGTTTTTTCATGTTTTGAGATTTTCGAAAATGCCAAAATGACGAAATCTGGCAAAAACGCAAGGCTATAGCCTACGGTCTTGCACAGCATGCTTTTTTTATCGTTTTGAGGATTTTGAGGATTTTCGAAAAATGTCGAAATTTCGAAAAAAACGCAAGGCTATAGCCTTACGTTTTTTCATGTTTTGATGATTTTCAAAAAATGACAAAAAATGACGAAATCTGGCAAAAATGCAAGGTTATAGCCTTACTGTCTTGCACAGCATGCCGTTTTTTATCGTTTTGAGGATTTTTGAGGATTTTCGAAAAAAGTCGAAATTTCGAAAAAAAAAAACGCAAGGCTATAGCCTTACGTTTTTCATGATTTTGACGATTTTCGAAAAATGAAAAATGACGAAATCTGGCAAAAACGCAAGGTTATAGCCTTACGGTCTTGCACAGCATGCTTTTTTTATCGTTTTGAGGATTTTTGAGGATTTTCAGAAAAAAGTCGAAATTTCGAAAAAACGCAAGGCTATAGCCTTACGTTTTTTCATGTTTTGATGATTTTCGAAAAATGCAAAAATGACAAAATCTGTCAAAAACGCAAGGCTATAGCCTTACTGTCTTGCACAGCATGCTGTTTTTTATCGTTTTGAGGATTTTTGAGGATTTTCGAAAAAAGTCGAAATTTCGAAAAAAAACGCAAGGCTATAGCCTTACGTTTTTTCATGTTTTGATGATTTTCGAAAAATGCCAAAAATGACGAAATCTGGCAAAAACGCAAGGCTATAGCCTACGGTCTTGCACAGCATGCCGTTTTTCATCGTTTGAGGATTTTTGAGGATTTTGAGGATTTTCGAAAAATGTCGAAATTTCGAAAAAACGGCAAGGCTATAGCCTTACGGTTTTTCATGATTTTGACGATTTTCAAAAAATGACGAAACCTGGCAAAAAACGCAAGGCTATAGCCTACGGTCTTGCACAGCATGCTTTTTTTCATCGTTTTGAGGATTTTTGAGGATTTTGAGGATTTTCGAAAAATGTCGAAATTTCGAAAAAAACGCAAGGCTATAGCCTTACGTTTTTTCATGATTTTGACGATTTTCAAAAAATGACGAAACCTGGCAAAAACGCAAGGCTATAGCCTACGGTCTTGCACAGCATGCTTTTTTTCATCGTTTTGAGGATTTTTGAGGATTTTGAGGATTTTCGAAAAATGTCGAAATTTCGAAAAAAACGGCAAGGCTATAGCCTTACGTTTTTTCATGATTTTGACGATTTTCAAAAAATGACGAAACCTGGCAAAAACGCAAGGCTATAGCCTACGGTCTTGCACAGCATGCTTTTTTTCATCGTTTTGAGGATTTTTGAGGATTTTGAGGATTTTCGAAAAATGTCGAAATTTCGAAAAAATGGCAAGGCTATAGCCTTACGGTTTTTCATGATTTTGACGATTTTCAAAAAATGACGAAACCTGGCAAAAACGCAAGGCTATAGCCTACGGTCTTGCACAGCATGCTTTTTTTCATCGTTTTGAGGATTTTGAGGATTTTCGAAAAATGTCGAAATTTCGAAAAAACGGCAAGGCTATAGCCTTACGGTTTTTCATGATTTTGACGATTTTAAAAAAAATGACGAAACCTGGCAAAAACGCAAGGCTATAGCCTACGGTCTTGCACAGCATGCTTTTTTCATCGTTTTGAGGATTTTTCAGGATTTTCGAAAAATGTCGAAATTTTCGAAAAAAAACGGCAAGGCTATAGCCTTACGTTTTTTCATCGTTTTGAAATTTTTCGAAAAATGCCAAAAATGACGAAAACTGGCAAAAACGCAAGGCTATAGCCTACGGTCTTGTACAGCACTTACCGTTTTTTCATCGTTTGAGGATTTTTGAGGATTTTGAGGATTTTCGAAAAATGTCGAAATTTCGAAAAAACGGCAAGGCTATAGCCTTACGTTTTTTCATGATTTTGACGATTTTCAAAAAATGACGAAACCTGGCAAAAACGCAAGGCTATAGCCTACAGTCTTGCACAGCATGCTTTTTTTCATCGTTTTGAGGATTTTTGAGGATTTTGAGGATTTTCGAAAAATGTCGAAATTTCGAAAAAACGGCAAGGCTATAGCCTTACGTTTTTTCATGATTTTGACGATTTTCAAAATGACGAAACCTGGCAAAAACGCAAGGCTATAGCCTACGGTCTTGCACAGCATGCTTTTTTTCATCGTTTTGAGGATTTTTGAGGATTTTGAGGATTTTCGAAAAATGTCGAAATTTCGAAAAAACGGCAAGGCTATAGCCTTACGGTTTTTCATGATTTTGACGATTTTCAAAAAATGACGAAACCTGGCAAAAACGCAAGGCTATAGCCTACGGTCTTGCACAGCATGCTTTTTTTCATCGTTTGAGGATTTTTGAGGATTTTGAGGATTTTCGAAAAATGTCGAAATTTCGAAAAAACGGCAAGGCTATAGCCTTACGGTTTTTCATGATTTTGACGATTTTCAAAAAATGACGAAACCTGGCAAAAACGCAAGGCTATAGCCTACGGTCTTGCACAGCATGCTTTTTTTTCATCGTTTTGAGGATTTTGAGGATTTTCGAAAAATGTCGAAATTTCGAAAAAACGGCAAGGCTATAGCCTTACGTTTTTTCATGATTTTGACGATTTTCAAAAAATGACGAAAACCTGGCAAAACGCAAGGCTATAGCCTACGGTCTTGCACAGCATGCTTTTTTTCATCGTTTTGAGGATTTTTAGGATTTTGAGGATTTTCGAAAAATGTCGAAATTTCGAAAAAACGGCAAGGCTATAGCCTTACGTTTTTCATGATTTTGACGATTTTCAAAAAATGACGAAACCTGGCAAAAACGCAAGGCTATAGCCTACGGTCTTGCACAGCATGCTTTTTTTCATTGTTTTGAGGATTTTGAGGATTTTCGAAAAATGTCGAAATTTCGAAAAAACGGCAAGGCTATAGCCTTACGTTTTTTCATGATTTTGACGATTTTCAAAAAATGACGAAACCTGGCAAAAACGCAAGGCTATAGCCTACGGTCTTGCACAGCATGCTTTTTTTCATCGTTTTGAGGATTTTTGAGGATTTTGAGATTTCGAAAAATGTCGAAATTTCGAAAAAAACGGCAAGGCTATAGCCTTACGGTTTTTCATGATTTTGACGATTTTCAAAAAATGACGAAACCTGGCAAAAAACGCAAGGCTATAGCCTACGGTCTTGCACAGCATGCTTTTTTTCATCGTTTTGAGGATTTTTGAGGATTTTGAGGATTTTCGAAAAATGTCGAAATTTCGAAAAAACGGCAAGGCTATAGCCTTACGTTTTTTCATGATTTTGACGATTTTCAAAAAATGACGAAACCTGGCAAAAACGCAAGGCTATAGCCTACGGTCTTGCACAGCATGCTTTTTTTCATCGTTTTGAGGATTTTTGAGGATTTTGAGGATTTTCGAAAAATGTCGAAATTTCGAAAAAACGGCAAGGCTATAGCCTTACGTTTTTCATGATTTTTACGATTTTCAAAAAATGACGAAACCTGGCAAAAACGCAAGGCTATAGCCTACGGTCTTGCACAGCATGCTTTTTTTCATCGTTTTGAGGATTTTTGAGGATTTTGAGGATTTTCGAAAAATGTCGAAATTTCGAAAAAACGGCAAGGCTATAGCCTTACGGTTTTTCATGATTTTGACGATTTTCAAAAAATGACGAAACCTGGCAAAAACGCAAGGCTATAGCCTACGGTCTTGCACAGCATGCTTTTTTCATCGTTTTGAGGATTTTTGAGGATTTTGAGGATTTTCGAAAAATGTCGAAATTTCGAAAAAAACGGCAAGGCTATAGCCTTACGGTTTTTCATGATTTTGACGATTTTCAAAAAATGACGAAACCTGGCAAAAACGCAAGGCTATAGCCACGGTCTTGCACAGCATGCTTTTTTTCATCGTTTTGAGGATTTTTGAGGATTTTGAGGATTTTCGAAAAATGTCGAAATTTCGAAAAAACGGCAAGGCTATAGCCTTACGGTTTTTCATGATTTTGACGATTTTCAAAAAATGACGAAACCTGGCAAAAACGCAAGGCTATAGCCTACGGTCTTGCACAGCATGCTTTTTTTCATCGTTTTGAGGATTTTTGAGGATTTTGAGGATTTTCGAAAAATGTCGAAATTTCGAAAAAACGACAAGGCTATAGCCTTACGTTTTTTCATGATTTTGACGATTTTCAAAAAATGACGAAACCTGGCAAAAACGCAAGGCTATAGCCTACGGTCTTGCACAGCATGCTTTTTTTCATCGTTTTGAGGATTTTTGAGGATTTTGAAGATTTTCGAAAAATGTCGAAATTTCGAAAAAAACGGCAAGGCTATAGCCTTACGGTTTTTCATGATTTTGACGATTTTCCAAAAAATGACGAAACCTGGCAAAAACGCAAGGCTATAGCCTACGGTCTTGCACAGCATGCTTTTTTTCATCGTTTTGAGAATTTTGAGGATTTTCGAAAAATGTCGAAATTTCGAAGAAAAACGCAAGGCTATAGCCTTACGTTTTTTCATGATTTTGACGATTTTCAAAAAATGACGAAACCTGGCAAAAACGCAAGGCTATAGCCTACGGTCTTGCACAGCATGCTTTTTTTCATCGTTTTGAGGATTTTTGAGGATTTTTGAGGATTTTCGAAAAATGTCGAAATTTCGAAAAAACGGCAAGGCTATAGCCTTACGGTTTTTCATGATTTTGACGATTTTCAAAAAATGACGAAACCTGGCAAAAACGCAAGGCTATAGCCTACGGTCTTGCACAGCATGCTTTTTTTCATCGTTTTGAGGATTTTTGAGGATTTTGAGGATTTTCGAAAAATGTCGAAATTTCGAAAAAACGGCAAGGCTATAGCCTTACGGTTTTTCATGATTTTGACGATTTTCAAAAAATGACGAAACCTGGCAAAAACGCAAGGCTATATAGCCTACGGTCTTGCACAGCATGCTTTTTTTCATCGTTTTGAGGATTTTTGAGGATTTTGAGGATTTTCGAAAAATGTCGAAATTTCGAAAAAACGGCAAGGCTATAGCCTTACGGTTTTTCATGATTTTGACGATTTTCAAAAAATGACGAAACCTGGCAAAAACGCAAGGCTATAGCCTACGGTCTTGCACAGCATGCTTTTTTTTTCATCGTTTTGAGGATTTTTGAGGATTTTGAGGATTTTCGAAAAATGTCGAAATTTCGAAAAAACGGCAAGGCTATAGCCTTACGGTTTTTCATAATTTTGACGATTTTCAAAAAATGACGAAACCTGGCAAAAACGCAAGGCTATAGCCTACGGTCTTGCACAGCATGCTTTTTTTCATCGTTTTGAGGATTTTTGAGGATTTTGAGGATTTTCGAAAAATGTCGAAATTTCGAAAAAACGGCAAGGCTATAGCCTTACGGTTTTTCATGATTTTGACGATTTTCAAAAAATGACGGAACCTGGCAAAAACGCAAGGCTATAGCCTACGGTCTTGCACAGCATGCTTTTTTCATCGTTTTGAGGATTTTGAGGATTTTCGAAAAATGTCGAAATTTCGAAAAAACGGCAAGGCTATAGCCTTACGTTTTTTCATGATTTTGACGATTTTCAAAAAATGACGAAACCTGGCAAAAACGCAAGGCTATAGCCTACGGTCTTGCACAGCATGCTTTTTTTCATCGTTTTGAGGATTTTTGAGGATTTTGAGGATTTTCGAAAAATGTCGAAATTTCGAAAAAACGGCAAGGCTATAGCCTTACGTTTTTTCATGATTTTGACGATTTTCAAAAAATGACGAAACCTGGCAAAAACGCAAGGCTATAGCCTACGGTCTTGCACAGCATGCTTTTTTTCATCGTTTTGATGATTTTTGAGGATTTTGAGGATTTTCGAAAAATGTCGAAAATTTCGAAAAAACGACGCAAGGCTATAGCCTTACGGTTTTTCATGATTTTGACGATTTTCAAAAAATGACGAAACCTGGCAAAAACGCAAGGCTATAGCCTACGGTCTTGCACAGCATGCTTTTTTCATCGTTTGAGGATTTTTGAGGATTTTGAGGATTTTCGAAAAATGTCGAAATTTCGAAAAAACGAAATATAGCCTTACGTTTTTCATGATTTTGACGATTTTCAAAAAAATGACGAAAACTGGCAAAAAACGCAAGGCTATAGCCTACGGTCTTGCACAGCATGCTTTTTTTCATCGTTTTGAGGATTTTTGAGGATTTTGAGGATTTCGAAAAATGTCGAAATTTCGAAAAAACGGCAAGGCTATAGCCTTACGGTTTTTTCATGATTTTGACGATTTTCAAAAATGACGAAACCTGGCAAAAAACGCAAGGCTATAGCCTACGGTCTTGCACAGCATGCTTTTTTTCATCGTTTTGAGATTTTGAGGATTTTGAGGAATTTTCGAAAAATGTCGAATTTCGAAAAAACGGCAACTATAGCCTTACGTTTTTTCATGATTTTGACGATTTTCAAAAAATGACGAAACCTGGCAAAAACGCAAGGCTATAGCCTACGGTCTTGCACAGCATGCTTTTTTCATCGTTTTGAGGATTTTTGAGGATTTTGAGGATTTTCGAAAAATGTCGAAATTTCGAAAAACGGCAAGGCTATAGCCTTACGGTTTTTCATGATTTTGACGATTTTCAAAAAAATGACGAACCTGGCAAAACGCAGGCTATAGCCTACGGTCTTGCACAGCATGCTTTTTTTCATCGTTTTGAGGATTTTTGAGGATTTTGAGGATTTTCGAAAAATGTCGAAATTTCGAAAAAACGGCAAGGCTATAGCCTTACGGTTTTTCATGATTTTGACATTTTCAAAAAATGACGAAACCTGGCAAAAACGCAAGGCTATAGCCTACGGTCTTGCACAGCATGCTTTTTTTCATCGTTTTGAGGATTTTTGAGGATTTGGAGGATTTTCGAAAAATGTCGAAATTTCGAAAAAACGGCAAGGCTATAGCCTTACGGTTTTTCATGATTTTGACGATTTTCAAAAAATGACGAAACCTGGCAAAACGCAAGGCTATAGCCTACGGTCTTGCACAGCATGCTTTTTTTCATCGTTTTGAGGATTTTTGAGGATTTTGAGGATTTTCGAAAAATGTCGAAATTTCGAAAAAACGGCAAGGCTATAGCCTTACGGTTTTTTCATGATTTTGACGATTTTCAAAAAATGACGAAACCTGGCAAAAACGCAAGGCTATAGCCTACGGTCTTGCACAGCATGCTTTTTTTCGTCGTTTTGAGGATTTTGAGGATTTTCGAAAAATGTCGAAATTTCGAAAACGGCAAGGCTATAGCCTTACGTTTTTCATGATTTTGACGATTTTCAAAAAATGACGAACTTGGCAAAACGCAAGGCTATAGCCTACGGTCTTGCACAGCATGCTTTTTTTCATCGTTTTGAGGATTTTTGAGGATTTTGAGGATTTTCGAAAAATGTCGAAATTTCGAAAAAACGCAAGGCTATAGCCTTACGGTTTTTCATGATTTTGACGATTTTCAAAAAATGACGAAACCTGGCAAAAACGCA
>CM076978.1:32047486-32096871 GCA_039105355.1 Benthosema pterotum | reverse complement strand
TTTTTAAAAAAAAAAAACCTACGGTTTTTCATGATTTTGACGATTTTCAAAAAATGACGAAACCTGGCAAAAACGCAAGGCTATAGCCTACGGTCTTGCACAGCATGCTTTTTTTCATCGTTTTGAGGATTTTTGAGGATTTTGAGGATTTTCGAAAAATGTCGAAATTTCGAAAATACGGCAAGGCTATAGCCTTACGGTTTTTCATGATTTTGACGATTTTCAAAAAATGACGAAACCTGGCAAAAACGCAAGGCTATAGCCTACGGTCTTGCACAGCATGCTTTTTTTCATCGTTTTGAGGATTTTTGAGGATTTTGAGGATTTTCGAAAAATGTCGAAATTTCGAAAAAAACGACAAGGCTATAAGCCTTACGTTTTTCATGATTTTGACGATTTTCAAAAAATGACGAAACCTGGCAAAAACGCAAGGCTATAGCTACGGTCTTGCACAGCATGCTTTTTTTCATCGTTTTGGGATTTTTGAGGATTTGAGGATTTTCGAAAAATGTCGAAATTTCGAAAAAACGGCAAGGCTATAGCCTTACGGTTTTTCATGATTTTGACGATTTTCAAAAAATGACGAAACCTGGCAAAAACGCAAAGGCTATAGCCTACGGTCTTGCACAGCATGCTTTTTTTCATCGTTTTGAGGATTTTTGAGGATTTTCGAAAAATGTCGAAATTTCGAAAAAACGGCAAGGGCTATAGCCTTACGTTTTTTTCATGATTTTGACGATTTTTCAAAAAAATGACGAACCTGGAAAAACGCAAGGCTAAAGCCTACGGTCTTGCACAGCATGCTTTTTTCATATAGTTGTTTTGAGGATTTTGAGGATTTTGAGGATTTTCGAAAAATGTCGAAATTTCGAAAAAACGGCAAGGCTATAGGCCTTACGGTTTTCATGATTTTGACGATTTTCAAAAAAATGACGAAACCTGGCAAAAACGCAAGGCTATAGCCTACGTCTTGCACAGCAGCTTTTTTTCATCGTTTTGAGGATTTTGAGGATTTTGAGGATTTTCGAAAAATGTCGAAATTTCGAAAAAAACGGCAAGGCTATAGCCTTACGGTTTTTCATGATTTTGACGATTTCAAAAAATGACGAAACCTGGCAAAAACGCAAGGTAGCTATAGCCTACGGTCTTGCACAGCATGCTTTTTTCATCGTTTTGGGATTTTTTTGAGGATTTTGAGGATTTTCGAAAAATGTCAAAATTTTCGAAAAAACGGCAAGGCTATAGCCTTACGGTTTTTCATGATTTTGACGATTTTCAAAAAATGACGAAACCTGGCAAAAACGCAAGGCTATAGCCTACGGTCTTGCACAGCATGCTTTTTTTCATCGTTTTGAGGATTTTTGAGGATTTTGAGGATTTTCGAAAAATGTCGAAATTTCGAAAAAAAAAAACGGCAAGGCTATTAGGGCCTTTTACGGTTTTCATAATTTTGACGATTTTCAAAAAAATGACGAAACCTGGCAAAAACGCAGGCTATAGCCTACGGTCTTGCACAGCATGCTTTTTTTCATCGTTTTGGAGGAATTTTGAGGATTTTGAGGATTTTCGAAAAATGTCGAAATTTCGAAAAAAAACGGCAAGGCTATAGCCTTACGGTTTTTCATGATTTTGACGATTTTCAAAAAATGACGAAACCTGGCAAAAACGCAAGGCTATAGCCTACGGTCTTGCACAGCATGCTTTTTTCATCGTTTTGTGGATTTTGAGGATTTTCGAAAAATGTCGAAATTTCGAAAAAAACGGCAGGCTATAGCCTTACGTTTTTTCATGATTTTGACGATTTTCAAAAAATGACGAAACCTGGCAAAAACGCAAGGCTATAGCCTACGGTCTTGCACAGCATGCTTTTTTTCATCGTTTTGAGGATTTTTGAGGATTTTGAGGATTTTCGAAAAATGTCGAAATTTCGAAAAAAAAACGGCAAGGCTATAGCCTTACGGTTTTTTCATGATTTTGACGATTTTCAAAAAATGACGAAACCTGGCAAAAACGCAAGGCTACAGCCTACGGTCTTGCACAGCATGCTTTTTTTCATCGTTTTGATGATTTTTGAGGATTTTGAGGATTTTCGAAAAATGTCGAAATTTCGAAAAAAACGGCAAGGCTATAGCCTTACGGTTTTTCATGATTTTGACGATTTTCAAAAAATGACGAAACCTGGCAAAAACGCAAGGCTATAGCCTACGGTCTTGCACAGCATGCTTTTTTTCATCGTTTTTGTGGGATTTTTGAGGAATTTGAGGATTTTTGGGAATAAAATAAATAAAAAAAAAATTTGTTGTCGAAATTTCGAAAAAAAAAAAAAAACGAAATTTCGCCTTACGTTTTTTCATGATTTTTGACGATTTTCAAAAATGACGAAAACTGGCAAAAACGCAAGGCTATAGCCTACGGTCTTGCACAGCATGCTTTTTTTCATCGTTTTGAGGATTTTTGAGGATTTTGAGGATTTTCGAAAATTGTCAAAATTTCGAAAAAACGGCAAGGCTATAGCCTTACGTTTTTCATGATTTTGACGATTTTCAAAAAATGACGAAACCTGGCAAAAACGCAAGGCTATAGCCTACGGTCTTGCACAGCATGCTTTTTTCATCGTTTTGAGGATTTTTTGAGGATTTTGAGGATTTTCGAAAAATGCCGAAAAATTTCGAAAAAAACGGCAAGGCTATAGCCTTACGGTTTTTCATGATTTTGACGATTTTCAAAAAATGACGAAACCTGGCAAAAACGCAAGGCTATACCCTACGGTCTTGCACAGCATGCTTTTTTTCATCGTTTTGAGGATTTTTGAGGATTTTGAGGATTTTCGAAAAATGTCGAAATTTCGAA
Source organism: Benthosema pterotum (assembly GCA_039105355.1). Lineage (NCBI taxonomy): Eukaryota > Metazoa > Chordata > Actinopteri > Myctophiformes > Myctophidae > Benthosema > Benthosema pterotum. The sequence goes on along the minus strand of CM076978.1, from coordinate 32,094,021 downwards.
AAAACCGGCAAGGCTATAGCCTTACGGTTTTTCATGATTTTGACGATTTTCAAAAAATGACGAAACCTGGCAAAAACGCAAGGCTATAGCCTACGGTCTTGCACAGCATGCTTTTTTCATCGTTTTGAGGATTTTTGAGGATTTTGAGGATTTTCGAAAAATGTCGAAATTTCGAAAAAATGGCAAGGCTATATCCTTACGTTTTTTCATGATTTTGACGATTTTCAAAAAATGACGAAACCTGGCAAAACGCAAGGCTATAGCCTACGGTCTTGCACAGCATGCTTTTTTTCATCGTTTTGAGGATTTTTGAGGATTTTGAGGATTTTCGAAAATGTCGAAATTTCGAAAAAAACGGCAAGGCTATACCTTACGGTTTTTTCATGATTTTGACGATTTTCAAAAAATGACGAAACCTGGCAAAAACGCAAGGCTATAGCCTACGGTCTTGCACAGCATGCTTTTTTTCATCGTTTTGAGGATTTTTGAGGATTTTGAGGATTTTCGAAAAATGTCGAAACTTCGAAAAAACGGCAAGGCTATAGCCTTACGGTTTTTCATGATTTTGACGATTTTCAAAAAATGACGAAACCTGGCAAAAACGCAAGGCTATAGCCTACGGTCTTGCACAGCATGCTTTTTTTCATCGTTTTGAGGATTTTGAGGATTTTCGAAAAATGTCGAAATTTCGAAAAAACGGCAAGGCTATAGCCTTACGTTTTTTCATGATTTTGACGATTTTCAAAAAATGACGAAACCTGGCAAAAACGCAAGGCTATAGCCTTCGGTCTTGCACAGCATGCTTTTTTTCATCGTTTTGAGGATTTGTGAGGATTTTGAGGATTTTCGAAAAATGTCGAAATTTCGAAAAAACGGCAAGGCTATAGCCTTACGGTTTTTCATGATTTTGACGATTTTCAAAAAATGACGAAACCTGGCAAAAACGCAAGGCTATAGCCTACGGTCTTGCACAGCATGCTTTTTTTCATCGTTTTGAGGATTTTTGAGGCTTTTGAGGATTTTCGAAAAATGTCGAAATTTCGAAAAATCGGCAAGGCTATAGCCTTACGGTTTTTCATGATTTTGACGATTTTCAAAAAATGACGAAACCTGGCAAAAACGCAAGGCTCTAGCCTTGCCTACGGTCTTGCACAGCATGCCTTTTTCATCGTTTTGAGGATTTTTTGAGGATTTGAGGATTTTCGAAAATGTCGAAATTTCGAAAAAACGGCAAGGCTATAGCTTACGGTTTTTCATGATTTTGACGATTTTCAAAAAATGACGAAAACCTGGCAAAAACGCACGCTATAGCCTACGGTCTTGCACAGCATGCTTTTTTTCATCGTTTTTGAGGATTTTTGTGGATTTTTGAGGATTTTCGAAAAATGTCGAAATTTCGAAAAAACAGCACAAGGCTATAGCCTTACGTTTTTTCATGATTTTGACGATTTTCAAAAAATGACGAAACCTGGCAAAAACGCAAGGCTATAGCCTACGGTCTTGCACAGCATAATTTTTTTCATCGTTTTGAGGATTTTTGAGGATTTTGAGGATTTTCGAAAAATGTCGAAATTTCGAAAAAACGGCAAGGCTATAGCCTTACGGTTTTTCATGATTTTGACGATTTTCAAAAAATGACGAAACCTGGCAAAAACGCAAGGCTATAGCCTACGGTCTTGCACAGCATGCTTTTTTTCATCGTTTTGAGGATTTTGAGGATTTTCGAAAAATGTCGAAATTTCGAAAAAACGGCAAGGCTATAGCCTTACGTTTTTTCATGATTTTGACGATTTTCAAAAAAATGACGAAACCTGGCAAAAACGCAAGGCTATAGCCTACGGTCTTGCACAGCATGCTTTTTTTCATCGTTTTGAGGATTTTTGAGGATTTTGAGGATTTTCGAAAAATGTCGAAATTCGAAAAAAACGGCAAGGCTATAGCCTTACGGTTTTTCATGATTTTGACGATTTTCAAAAAATGACGAAACCTGGCAAAAACGCAAGGCTATAGCCTACGGTCTTGCACAGCATGCTTTTTTTCATCGTTTTGATGATTTTTGAGGATTTTGAGGATTTTCGAAAAATGTCGAAATTTCGAAAAAACGGCAAGGCTATAGCCTTACGGTTTTTCATGATTTTGACGATTTTCAAAAAATGACGAAACCTGGCAAAAACGCAAGGCTATAGCCTACGGTCTTGCACAGCATGCTTTTTTTCATCGTTTTGAGGATTTTTGAGGATTTTGAGGATTTTCGAAAAATGTCGAAATTTCGAAAAAAACGAAAATTTCGCTTACGTTTTTTCATGATTTGACGATTTTCAAAAATGACGAAAACTGGCAAAAACGCAAGGCTATAACCTACGGTCTTGCACAGCATGCTTTTTTTCATGTTTTGAGGATTTTGAGGATTTGAGGATTTTCGAAAAATGTCGAAATTTCGAAAAAAACGAAAATTTCCTTACGTTTTTTCATGATTTTGACGATTTTCAAAAAATGACGAAACCTGGCAAAAACGCAAGGCTATAGCCTACGGTCTTGCACAGCATGCTTTTTTTCATCGTTTTGAGGATTTTTGAGGATTTTGAGGATTTTCGAAAAATGTCGAAATTTCGAAAAAACGGCAAGGCTATAGCCTTACGGTTTTTCATGATTTTGACGATTTTCAAAAATTGACGAAACCTGGCAAAAACGCAAGGCTATAGCCTACGGTCTTGCACAGCATGCTTTTTTTCATCGTTTTGATGATTTTGAGGATTTTGAGGATTTTCGAAAAATGTCGAAATTTCGAAAAAACGGCAAGGCTATAGCCTTACGGTTTTTCATGATTTTGACGATTTTCAAAAAATGACGAAACCTGGCAAAAACGCAAGGCTATAGCCTACGGTCTTGCACAGCATGCTTTTTTTCATCGTTTTGAGGATTTTTGAGGATTTTGAGGATTTTTGAAAAATGTCGAAATTTCGAAAAAAACGAAATTTCGCCTTAGCGTTTTTTTCATGATTTTGACGATTTTCAAAAACTGACGAAAACTGGCAAAACGCAAGGCTATAGCCTACGGTCTTGCACAGCATGCTTTTTTTCATCGTTTTGAGGATTTTTGAGGATTTTGAGGATTTTCGAAAAATGTCGAAATTTCGAAAAAACGGCAAGGCTATAGCCTTACGGTTTTTCATGATTTTGACGATTTTCAAAAATTGACGAAACCTGGCAAAAACGCAAGGCTATAGCCTACGGTCTTGCACAGCATGCTTTTTTTCATCGTTTTGATGATTTTTGAGGATTTTGAGGATTTTCGAAAAATGTCGAAATTTCGAAAAAAACGGCAAGGCTATAGCCTTACGGTTTTTCATGATTTTGACGATTTTCAAAAAATGACGAAACCTGGCAAAAACGCAAGGCTATAGCCTACGGTCTTGCACAGCATGCTTTTTTTCATCGTTTTGAGGATTTTTGGAGGATTTTGAGGATTTTCGAAAAATGTCGAAATTTCGAAAAAACGAAATTTCGCCTTACGTTTTTTCATGATTTTGACGATTTTCAAAAACTGACGAAAACTGGCAAAAACGCAAGGCTATAGCCTACGGTCTTGCACAGCATGCTTTTTTTTCATCGTTTTGAGGATTTTTGAGGATTTGAGGTTTTTCGAAAAATGTCGAAATTTCGAAAAAAAAACGAAATTTCGCCTTACGTTTTTTCATGATTTTGACGATTTTCAAAAACTGATGAAAACTGGCAAAAACGCAAGGCTATAGCCTACGGTCTTGCACAGCATGCTTTTTTTCATCGTTTTGAGGATTTTTGAGGATTTTGAGGATTTTCGAAAAATGTCGAAATTTCGAAAAAACGGCAAGGCTATAGCCTTACGGTTTTTCATGATTTTGACGATTTTCAAAAAATGACGAAACCTGGCAAAAACGCAAGGCTATAGCCTACGGTCTTGCACAGCATGCTTTTTTCATCATTTTGAGGATTTTTGAGGATTTTGAGGATTTTCGAAAAATGTCGAAATTTCGAAAAAACGGCAAGGCTATAGCCTTACGGTTTTTCATGATTTTGACGATTTTCAAAAAATGACGAAACCTGGCAAAAACGCAAGGCTATAGCCTACGGTCTTGCACAGCATGCTTTTCTTCATCGTTTTGAGGATTTTTGAGGATTTTGAGGATTTTCGAAAAATGTCGAAATTTCGAAAAAACGGCAAGGCTATAGCCTTACGTTTTTCATGATTTTGACGATTTTCAAAAAATGACGAAACCTGGCAAAAACGCAAGGCTATAGCCTACGGTCTTGCACAGCATGCTTTTTTTTCATCGTTTTGAGGATTTTTGAGGATTTTTTGAGGATTTTTGAAAAATGTCGAAATTCGAAAAAACGAAATTTCGCCTTACGTTTTTTCATGATTTTGACGATTTTCAAAAACTGACGAAAACTGGCAAAAACGCAAGGCTTATAGCCTACGGTCTTGCACAGCATGCTTTTTTTCATCGTTTTGAGGATTTTTGAGGATTTGAGGATTTTCGAAAAATGTCGAAATTTCGAAAAAAACGAAAATTTCGCCTTACGTTTTTTCATGATTTTGACGATTTTCAAAAACTGATGAAAACTGGCAAAAACGCAAGCTATAGCCTACGGTCTTGCACAGCATGCTTTTTTTTCATCGTTTTGAGGATTTTTGAGGATTTTGAGGATTTTCGAAAAATGTCGAAATTTCGAAAAAAACGGCAAGGCTATAGCCTTACGTTTTTTCATGATTTTGACGATTTTCAAAAAATGACGAAACCTGGCAAAAACGCAAGGCTATAGCCTACGGTCTTGCACAGCATGCTTTTTTCATCGTTTTGAGGATTTTTGAGGATTTTGAGGATTTTCGAAAAATGTCGAAATTTCGAAAAAACGGCAAGGCTATAGCCTTACGGTTTTTCATGATTTTGACGATTTTCAAAAAATGACGAAACCTGGCAAAAACGCAAGGCTATACCCTACGGTCTTGCACAGCATGCTTTTTTCATCGTTTTGAGGATTTTGAGGATTTTGAGGATTTTCGAAAAATGTCGAAATTTCGAAAAAACGGCAAGGCTATAGCCTTACGGTTTTTCATGATTTTAACGATTTTCAAAAAATGACGAAACCTGGCAAAAACGCAAGGCTATAGCCTACGGTCTTGCACAGCATGCTTTTTTTCATCGTTTTGAGGATTTTTGAGGATTTTGAGGATTTTCGAAAAATGTCGAAATTTCGAAAAAAATGGCAAGGCTATATCCTTACGTTTTTTCATGATTTTGATGATTTTCAAAAAATGACGAAACCTGGCAAAAACGCAAGGCTATAGCCTACGGTCTTGCACAGCATGCTTTTTTTCATCGTTTTGAGGATTTTTGAGGATTTTGAGGATTTTCGAAAAATGTCGAAATTTCGAAAAAACGGCAAGGCTATAGCCTTACGGTTTTTCATGATTTTGACGATTTTCAAAAAATGACGAAACCTGGCAAAAACGCAAGGCTATAGCCTACGGTCTTGCACAGCATGCTTTTTTTCATCGTTTTGAGGATTTTTGAGGATTTTCGAAAAATGTCGAAACTTCGAAAAAACGGCAAGGCTATAGCCTTACGGTTTTTCATGATTTTGACGATTTTCAAAAAATGACGAAACCTGGCAAAAACGCAAGGCTATAGCCTACGGTCTTGCACAGCATGCTTTTTTTCATCGTTTTGAGAATTTTGAGGATTTTCGAAAAATGTCGAAATTTCGAAAAAACGGCAAGGCTATAGCCTTACGGTTTTTCATGATTTTGACGATTTTCAAAAAATGACGAAACCTGGCAAAAACGCAAGGCTATAGCCTACGGTCTTGCACAGCATGCTTTTTTTCATATAGTTTTGAGGATTTTTGAGGATTTTGAGGATTTTCGAAAAATGTCGAAATTTCGAAAAAACGGCAAGGCTATAGCCTTACGGTTTTTCATGATTTTGACGATTTTCAAAAAATGACGAAACCTGGCAAAAACGCAAGGCTATAGCCTACGGTCTTGCACAGCATGCTTTTTTTCATCGTTTTGAGGATTTTTGAGGATTTTGAGGATTTTCGAAAAATGTCGAAATTTCGAAAAAAACGGCAAGGCTATAGCCTTACGGTTTTTCATGATTTTGACGATTTTCAAAAAATGACGAAACCTGGCAAAAACGCAAGGCTCTAGCCTATAGCCTACGGTCTTGCACAGCATGCTTTTTTTCATCGTTTTGAGGATTTTTTGAGGATTTTGAGGATTTTCGAAAAATGTCAAAATTTCGAAAAAACGGCAAGGCTATAGCCTTACGGTTTTTCATGATTTTGACGATTTTCAAAAAATGACGAAACCTGGCAAAAACGCAAGGCTATAGCCTACATTCTTGCACAGTATGCTTTTTTTCATCGTTTTGAGGATTTTTGAGGATTTTGAGGATTTTCGAAAAATGTCGAAATTTCGAAAAAACGGCAAGGCTATAGCCTTACGGTTTTTCATTAATTTGACGATTTTCAAAAAATGATGAAACCTGGCAAAAACGCAAGGCTATAGCCTACGGTCTTGCACAGCATGCTTTTTTTCATCGTTTTGAGGATTTTTGAGGATTTTGAGGATTTTCGAAAAATGTCGAAATTTCGAAAAAACGGCAAGGCTATAGCCTTACGGTTTTTCATGATTTTGACGATTTTCAAAAAATGACGAAACCTGGCAAAAACGCAAGGCTATAGCCTACGGTCTTGCACAGCATGCTTTTTTCATCGTTTTGAGGATTTTGAGGATTTTCGAAAAATGTCGAAATTTCGAAAAAATGGCAAGGCTATAGCCTTACGGTTTTTCATGATTTTGACGATTTTCAAAAAATGACGAAACCTGGCAAAACGCAAGGCTATAGCCTACGGTCTTGCACAGCATGCTTTTTTTCATCGTTTTGAGGATTTTTGAGGATTTTGAGGATTTTCGAAAAATGTCGAAATTTCGAAAAAACGGCAAGGCTATAGCCTTACGGTTTTTCATGATTTTGACGATTTTCAAAAAATGACGAAACCTGGCAAAAACGCAAGGCTATAGCCTACGGTCTTGCACAGCATGCTTTTTTTCATCGTTTTGATGATTTTTGAGGATTTTGAGGATTTTCGAAAAATGTCGAAATTTCGAAAAAACGGCAAGGCTATAGCCTTACGGTTTTTCATGATTTTGACGATTTTCAAAAAATGACGAAACCTGGCAAAAACGCAAGGCTATAGCCTACGGTCTTGCACAGCATGCTTTTTTTCATCGTTTTGAGGATTTTTGAGGATTTTGAGGATTTTTGAAAAATGTCGAAATTTCGAAAAAACGAAAATTTCGCCTTACGTTTTTTCATGATTTGACGATTTTCAAAAACTGACGAAACCTGGCAAAAACGCAAGGCTATAGCCTACGGTCTTGCACAGCATGCTTTTTTTCATCGTTTTGAGGATTTTGAGGATTTTCGAAAAATGTCGAAATTTCGAAAAAACGGCAAGGCTATAGCCTTACGGTTTTTCATGATTTTGACGATTTTCAAAAAATGACGAAACCTGGCAAAAACGCAAGGCTATAGCCTACGGTCTTGCACAGCATGCTTTTTTTCATCGTTTTGAGGATTTTTGAGGATTTTGAGGATTTTCGAAAAATGTCGAAATTTCGAAAAAACGGCAAGGCTATAGCCTTACGGTTTTTCATGATTTTGACGATTTTCAAAAAATGACGAAACCTGGCAAAAACGCAAGGCTATAACCTACGGTCTTGCACAGCATGCTTTTTTTCATCGTTTTGAGGATTTTTGAGGATTTTGAGGATTTTCGAAAAATGTCGAAATTTCGAAAAAACGAAATTTCGCTTACGTTTTTTCATGATTTTGACGATTTTCAAAAACTGACGAAAACTGGCAAAAACGCAAGGCTATAGCCTACGGTCTTGCACAGCATGCTTTTTTCATCGTTTTGAGGATTTTTGAGGATTTGAGGATTTTCAAAAAATGTCGAAATTTCGAAAAAACGAAATTTCGCCTTACGTTTTTTCATGATTTTGACGATTTTCAAAAAATGATGAAACCTGGCAAAAACGCAAGGCTATAGCCTACGGTCTTGCACAGCATGCTTTTTTTCATCGTTTTGAGGATTTTTGAGGATTTTGAGGATTTTCGAAAAATGTCGAAATTTCGAAAAAAACGGCAAGGCTATAGCCTTACGGTTTTTCATGATTTTGACGATTTTCAAAAAATGACGAAACCTGGCAAAAACGCAAGGCTATAGCCTACGGTCTTGCACAGCATGCTTTTTTTCATCATTTTGAGGATTTATGAGGATTTTGAGGATTTTCGAAAAATGTCGAAATTTCGAAAAAACGGCAAGGCTATAGCCTTACGGTTTTTCATGATTTTGACGATTTTCAAAAAATGACGAAACCTGGCAAAAACGCAAGGCTATAGTCTACGGTCTTGCACAGCATGCTTTTTTTCATCGTTTTGAGGATTTTTGAGGATTTTGAGGATTTTCGAAAAATGTCGAAATTTCGAAAAAATGGCAAGGCTATAGCCTTACGGTTTTTCATGATTTTGACGATTTTCAAAAACTGACGAAACCTGGCAAAAACGCAAGGCTATAGCCTTCGGTCTTGCACAGCATGCTTTTTTTCATCGTTTTGAGGATTTTTGAGGATTTGAGGATTTTCGAAAAATGTCGAAATTTCGAAAAAACGAAAATTTCGCCTTACGTTTTTTCATGATTTTGACGATTTTCAAAAACTGATGAAACCTGGCAAAAACGCAAGGCTATAGCCTACGGTCTTGCACAGCATGCTTTTTTTCATCGTTTTGAGGATTTTTGAGGATTTTGAGGATTTTCGAAAAATGTCGAAATTTCGAAAAAAACGGCAAGGCTATAGCCTTACGGTTTTTCATGATTTCGACGATTTTCAAAAAATGACGAAACCTGGCAAAAACGCAAGGCTATAGCCTACGGTCTTGCACAGCATGCTTTTTTTCATCGTTTTGAGGATTTTTGATGATTTTGAGGATTTTCCGAAAAATGTCGAAATTTCGAAAAAACGGCAAGGCTATAGCCTTACGGTTTTTCATGATTTTGACGATTTTCAAAAAATGACGAAACCTGGCAAAAACGCAAGGCTATAGCCTACGGTCTTGCACAGCATGCTTTTTTTTCATCGTTTTGAGGATTTTGAGGATTTTCGAAAAATGTCGAAATTTCGAAAAAACGGCAAGGCTATAGCCTTACGGTTTTTCATGATTTTGACGATTTTCAAAAAATGACGAAACCTGGCAAAAACGCAAGGCTATAGCCTACGGTCTTGCACAGCATGCTTTTTTTCATCGTTTTGAGGATTTTGAGGATTTTCGAAAAATGTCGAAATTTCGAAAAAACGGCAAGGCTATAGCCTTACGGTTTTTCATGATTTTGACGATTTTCAAAAAATGACGAAACCTGGCAAAAACGCAAGGCTATAGCCTACGGTCTTGCACAGCATGCTTTTTTTCATCGTTTTGAGGATTTTGAGGATTTTCGAAAAATGTCGAAATTTCGAAAAAACGGCAAGGCTATAGCCTTACGGTTTTTCATGATTTTGACGATTTTCAAAAAATGACGAAACCTGGCAAAAACGCAAGGCTATAGCCTACGGTCTTGCACAGCATGCTTTTTTTCATCGTTTTGAGGATTTTGAGGATTTTCGAAAAATGTCGAAATTTCGAAAAAACGGCAAGGCTATAGCCTTACGTTTTTTCATGATTTTGACGATTTTCAAAAAATGACGAAACCTGGCAAAAACGCAAGGCTATAGCCTACGGTCTTGCACAGCATGCTTTTTTTCATCGTTTTGAGGATTTTTGAGGATTTTGAGGATTTTCGAAAAATGTCGAAATTTCGGCAAGGCAAGGCAAGGCAAGGCAAGGCAAGGCAAGGCAAGGCAAGGCAAGGCAAGGCAAGGCAAGGCAAGGCAAGGCAAGGCAAGGCTATAGCCTTACGGTTTTTCATGATTTTGACGATTTTCAAAAAATGACGAAACCTGGCAAAAACGCAAGGCTATAGCCTACGGTCTTGCACAGCATGCTTTTTTTCATCGTTTTGAAGATTTTTGAGGATTTTGAGGATTTTCGAAAAATGTCGAAATTTCGAAAAAACGGCAAGGCTATAGCCTTACGTTTTTTCATGATTTTGACGATTTTCAAAAAATGATGAAACCTGGCAAAAACGCAAGGCTATAGCCTACGGTCTTGCACAGCATGCTTTTTTTCATCGTTTTGAGGATTTTTGAGGATTTTGAGGATTTTCGAAAAATGTCGAAATTTCTAAAAAACGACAAGGCTATAGCCTTACGGTTTTTCATGATTTTGACGATTTTCAAAAAATGACGAAACCTGGCAAAAACGCAAGGCTATAGCCTACCGTCTTGCACAGCATGCTTTTTTTCATCGTTTTGAGGATTTTTGAGGATTTTGAGGATTTTCGAAAAATGTCGAAATTTCGAAAAAACGGCAAGGCTATAGCCTTACGGTTTTTCATGATTTTGACGATTTTCAAAAAATGACGAAACCTGGCAAAAACGCAAGGCTATAGCCTACGGTCTTGCACAGCATGCTTTTTTTATCGTTTTGAGGATTTTTGAGGATTTTGAGGATTTTCGAAAAATGTCGAAATTTCGAAAAAACGACAAGGTTATAGCCTTACGTTTTTTCATGATTTTGACGATTTTCAAAAAATGACGAAACCTGGCAAAAACGCAAGGCTATAGCCTACGGTCTTGCACAGCATGCTTTTTTTCATCGTTTTGAGGATTTTTGAGGATTTTGAGGATTTTCGAAAAATGTCAAAATTTCGAAAAAACGGCAAGGCTATAGCCTTACGGTTTTTCATGATTTTGACGATTTTCAAAAAATGACGAAACCTGGCAAAAACGCAAGGCTATAGCCTACGGTCTTGCACAGCATGCTTTTTTTCATCGTTTTGAAGATTTTTGAGGATTTTGAGGATTTTCGAAAAATGTCGAAATTTCGAAAAAACGGCAAGGCTATAGCCTTACGGTTTTTCATGATTTTGACGATTTTCAAAAAATGACGAAACCTGGCAAAAACGCAAGGCTATAGCCTACGGTTTTGCACAGCATGCTTTTTTTCATCGTTTTGAGGATTTTGAGGATTTTCGAAAAATGTCGAAATTTCGAAAAAACGGCAAGGCTATAGCCTTACGGTTTTTCATGATTTTGACAATTTTCAAAAAATGACGAAACCTGGCAAAAACGCAAGGCTATAGCCTACGGTCTTGCACAGCATGCTTTTTTTCATCGTTTTGAGGATTTTGAGGATTTTCGAAAAATGTCGAAATTTCGAAAAAACGGCAAGGCTATAGCCTTACGGTTTTTCATGATTTTGACGATTTTCAAAAAATGACGAAACCTGGCAAAAACGCAAGGCTATAGCCTACGGTCTTGCACAGCAGGCTTTTTTTCATCGTTTTGAGGATTTTTGAGGATTTTGAGGATTTTCGAAAAATGTCGAAATTTCGAAAAAACGGCAAGGCTATAGCCTTACGGTTTTTCATGATTTTGACGATTTTCAAAAAATGACGAAACCTGGCAAAAACGCAAGGCTATAGCCTACGGTTTTGCACAGCATGCTTTTTTTCATCGTTTTGAGGATTTTGAGGATTTTCGAAAAATGTCGAAATTTCGAAAAAACGGCAAGGCTATAGCCTTACGTTTTTTCATGATTTTGACGATTTTCAAAAAATGACGAAACCTGGAAAAAACGCAAGGCTATAGCCTACGGTCTTGCACAGCATGCTTTTTTTCATCGTTTTGAGGATTTTTGAGGATTTTCGAAAAATGTCGAAATTTCGAAAAAAACGACAAGGCTATATATAGCCTTACGTTTTTTCATGATTTTGACGATTTTCAAAAAATGACGAAACCTGGCAAAAACGCAAGGCTATAGCCTACGGTCTTGCACAGCATGCTTTTTTTCATTGTTTTGAGGATTTTTGAGGATTTTGAGGATTTTCGAAAAATGTCGAAATTTCGAAAAAAAACGGCAAGCCTTGCGTTTTTTCATGATTTTGACGATTTTCAAAAAATGACGAAACCTGGCAAAAACGCAAGGCTATAGCCTACGGTCTTGCACAGCATGCTTTTTTTCATCGTTTTGAGGATTTTTGAGGATTTTGAGGATTTTCGAAAAATGTCGAAATTTCGAAAAAACGGCAAGGCTATAGCCTTAAGGTTTTTCATGATTTTGACGATTTTCAAAAAATGACGAAACCTGGCAAAAACGCAAGGCTATAGCCTACGGTCTTGCACAGCATGCTTTTTTTCATCGTTTTGAGGATTTTTGAGGATTTTGAGGATTTTCGAAAAATGTCGAAATTTCGAAAAAACGGCAAGGCTATAGCCTTACGGTTTTTCATGATTTTGACGATTTTCAAAAAATGACGAAACTGGCAAAAACGCAAGGCTATAGCCTACGGTCTTGCACAGCATGCTTTTTTTCATCGTTTTGAGGATTTTTGAGGATTTTGAGGATTTTCGAAAAATGTCGAAATTTCGAAAAAACGGCAAGGCTATAGCCTTACGGTTTTTCATGATTTTGACGATTTTCAAAAAATGACGAAACCTGGCAAAAACGCAAGGCTATAGCCTACGGTCTTGCACAGCATGCTTTTTTTCATCGTTTTGAGGATTTTTGAGGATTTTGAGGATTTTCGAAAAATGTCGAAATTTCGAAAAAACGGCAAGGCTATATATAGCCTTACGTTTTTTCATGTTTTTGACGATTTTCAAAAAATGACGAAACCTGGCAAAAACGCAAGGCTATAGCCTACGGTCTTGCACAGCATGCTTTTTTTCATCGTTTTGAGGATTTTTGAGGATTTTGAGGATTTTCGAAAAATGTCGAAATTTCGAAAAAAACGGCAAGCCTTACGGTTTTTCATGATTTTGACGATTTTCAAAAAATGACGAAACCTGGCAAAAACGCAAGGCTATAGCCTACGGTCTTGCACAGCATGCTTTTTTTCATCGTTTTGAGGATTTTTGAGGATTTTGAGGATTTTCGAAAAATGTCGAAATTTCGAAAAAACGGCAAGGCTATAGCCTTACGGTTTTTCATGATTTTGACGATTTTCAAAAAATGACGAAACCTGGCAAAAACGCAAGGCTATAGCCTACGGTCTTGCACAGCATGCTTTTTTTCATCGTTTTGAGGATTTTTGAGGATTTTGAGGATTTTCGAAAAATGTCGAAATTTCGAAAAAACGGCAAGGCTATAGCCTTACGGTTTTTCATGATTTTGACGATTTTCAAAAAATGACGAAACCTGGCAAAAACGCAAGGCTATAGCCTACGGTCTTGCACAGCATGCTTTTTTTCATCGTTTTGAGGATTTTTGAGGATTTTGAGGATTTTCGAAAAATGTCGAAATTTCGAAAAAACGGCAAGGCTATAGCCTTGCGTTTTTTCATGATTTTGACGATTTTCAAAAAATGACGAAACCTGGCAAAAACGCAAGGCTATAGCCTACGGTCTTGCACAGCATGCTTTTTTTCATCGTTTTGAGGATTTTTGAGGATTTTGAGGATTTTCGAAAAATGTCGAAATTTCGAAAAAACGGCAAGGCTATAGCCTTACGGTTTTTCATGATTTTGACGATTTTCAAAAAATGACGAAACCTGGCAAAAACGCAAGGCTATAGCCTACGGTCTTGCACAGCATGCTTTTTTTCATCGTTTTGAGGATTTTTGAGGATTTTGAGGATTTTCGAAAAATGTCGAAATTTCGAAAAAACGGCAAGGCTATAGCCTTACGGTTTTTCATGATTTTGACGATTTTCAAAAAATGACGAAACCTGGCAAAAACGCAAGGCTATAGCCTACGGTCTTGCACAGCATGCTTTTTTTCATCGTTTTGAGGATTTTTGAGGATTTTGAGGATTTTCGAAAAATGTCGAAAATTCGAAAAAACGGCAAGGCTATAGCCTTACGGTTTTTCATGATTTTGACGATTTTCAAAAAATGACGAAACCTGGCAAAAACGCAAGGCTATAGCCTACGGTCTTGCACAGCATGCTTTTTTTCATCGTTTTGAGGATTTTTGAGGATTTTGAGGATTTTCGAAAAATGTCGAAATTTCGAAAAAACGGCAAGGCTATAGCCTTACGGTTTTTCATGATTTTGACGATTTTCAAAAAATGACGAAACCTGGCAAAAACGCAAGGCTATAGCCTACGGTCTTGCACAGCATGCTTTTTTTCATCGTTTTGAGGATTTTTGAGGATTTTGAGGATTTTCGAAAAATGTCGAAATTTCGAAAAAACGGCAAGGCTATAGCCTTACGGTTTTTTCATGATTTTGACGATTTTCAAAAAATGACGAAACCTGGCAAAAACGCAAGGCTATAGCCTACGGTCTTGCACAGCATGCTTTTTTTCATCGTTTTGAGGATTTTTGAGGATTTTGAGGATTTTCGAAAAATGTCGAAATTTCGAAAAAACGGCAAGGCTATATATAGCCTTACGGTTTTTCATGATTTTGACGATTTTCAAAAAATGACGAAACCTGGCAAAAACGCAAGGCTATAGCCTACGGTCTTGCACAGCATGCTTTTTTTCATTGTTTTGAGGATTTTTGAGGATTTTGAGGATTTTCGAAAAATGTCGAAATTTCGAAAAAACGGCAAGCCTTGCGTTTTTTCATGATTTTGACGATTTTCAAAAAATGACGAAACCTGGCAAAAACGCAAGGCTATAGCCTACGGTCTTGCACAGCATGCTTTTTTTCATCGTTTTGAGGATTTTTGAGGATTTTGAGGATTTTCGAAAAATGTCGAAATTTCGAAAAAACGGCAAGGCTATAGCCTTACGGTTTTTCATGATTTTGACGATTTTCAAAAAATGACGAAACCTGGCAAAAACGCAAGGCTATAGCCTACGGTCTTGCACAGCATGCTTTTTTTCATCGTTTTGAGGATTTTTGAGGATTTTGAGGATTTTCGAAAAATGTCGAAATTTCGAAAAAACGGCAAGGCTATAGCCTTACGGTTTTTCATGATTTTGACGATTTTCAAAAAATGACGAAACCTGGCAAAAACGCAAGGCTATAGCCTACGGTCTTGCACAGCATGCTTTTTTTCATCGTTTTGAGGATTTTTGAGGATTTTGAGGATTTTCGAAAAATGTCGAAATTTCGAAAAAACGGCAAGGCTATAGCCTTGCGTTTTTTCATGATTTTGACGATTTTCAAAAAATGACGAAACCTGGCAAAAACGCAAGGCTATAGCCTACGGTCTTGCACAGCATGCTTTTTTTCATCGTTTTGAGGATTTTTGAGGATTTTGAGGATTTTCGAAAAATGTCGAAATTTCGAAAAAACGGCAAGGCTATAGCCTTACGGTTTTTCATGATTTTGACGATTTTCAAAAAATGACGAAACCTGGCAAAAACGCAAGGCTATAGCCTACGGTCTTGCACAGCATGCTTTTTTTCATCGTTTTGAGGATTTTTGAGGATTTTGAGGATTTTCGAAAAATGTCGAAATTTCGAAAAAACGGCAAGGCTATAGCCTTACGGTTTTTCATGATTTTGACGATTTTCAAAAAATGACGAAACCTGGCAAAAACGCAAGGCTATAGCCTACGGTCTTGCACAGCATGCTTTTTTTCATCGTTTTGAGGATTTTTGAGGATTTTGAGGATTTTCGAAAAATGTCGAAATTTCGAAAAAACGGCAAGGCTATATATAGCCTTACGTTTTTTCATGTTTTTGACGATTTTCAAAAAATGACGAAACCTGGCAAAAACGCAAGGCTATAGCCTACGGTCTTGCACAGCATGCTTTTTTTCATTGTTTTGAGGATTTTTGAGGATTTTGAGGATTTTCGAAAAATGTCGAAATTTCGAAAAAACGGCAAGCCTTACGTTTTTTCATGATTTTGACGATTTTCAAAAAATGACGAAACCTGGCAAAAACGCAAGGCTATAGCCTACGGTCTTGCACAGCATGCTTTTTTTCATCGTTTTGAGGATTTTTGAGGATTTTGAGGATTTTCGAAAAATGTCGAAATTTCGAAAAAACGGCAAGGCTATAGCCTTACGGTTTTTCATGATTTTGACGATTTTCAAAAAATGACGAAACCTGGCAAAAACGCAAGGCTATAGCCTACGGTCTTGCACAGCATGCTTTTTTTCATCGTTTTGAGGATTTTTGAGGATTTTGAGGATTTTCGAAAAATGTCGAAATTTCGAAAAAACGGCAAGGCTATAGCCTTACGGTTTTTCATGATTTTGACGATTTTCAAAAAATGACGAAACCTGGCAAAAACGCAAGGCTATAGCCTACGGTCTTGCACAGCATGCTTTTTTTCATCGTTTTGAGGATTTTTGAGGATTTTGAGGATTTTCGAAAAATGTCGAAATTTCGAAAAAACGGCAAGGCTATAGCCTTGCGTTTTTTCATGATTTTGACGATTTTCAAAAAATGACGAAACCTGGCAAAAACGCAAGGCTATAGCCTACGGTCTTGCACAGCATGCTTTTTTTCATCGTTTTGAGGATTTTTGAGGATTTTGAGGATTTTCGAAAAATGTCGAAATTTCGAAAAAACGGCAAGGCTATAGCCTTACGGTTTTTCATGATTTTGACGATTTTCAAAAAATGACGAAACCTGGCAAAAACGCAAGGCTATAGCCTACAGTCTTGCACAGCATGCTTTTTTTCATCGTTTTTGGGATTTCTGAGGATTTTTGAAAAATGTTTTTCTTTTCTTTTTTTGTCAACACAATGAGCTTTACATAAAAATATGTAACCATGTAAATACAACATATTGAGCAGGGCACCGCAGGGAGTTGAACCCTGTTCCGGTAAACCAGAAGTCCTACAACCAGTGCCTTAGTTTTTGTTTTGTTGGCATTTACAGGTTCAACAGCACTTAAATTAATTTACATGAATTTTAAAAATGACCAAATCAAAGGAAAATGACAGAGCATGGTCTTCGAAAATTCTCGAGAAACTACTAAAACCATGGACTATAGTATTTCCTCCAATACCATGGACCCGTTTTCATCATTTTTCAAAAATCCTTGAAAGACGACCTACTATACGCAGTAAACACTGCGAGGACTGTGACGTATTTTGGCCAGATCAAGGCTATCCAAGGCTAGACAAATCTGGCCCAGAATACCTGATATACTGTACCTACCTACCTATGAGGGCTGGGACGATATTGGTCCCTCACAATACGATATAGGTGACGATATTAGGCCTTCAATAATGAGTATATCATGACTTTTGATATATTGCGATATTCGCGATATATCAATATATTGCATGAAATTCATCAATGATGTATCATAATACTGCAGTTGAAACTGCAGCTGAAAAACGAAAACTAAAAACAATAAATGAATGAATAAAAAACTAAAAGGTAAAAATCAGAACTTACTAATGTATATCCTCGGTTATTAATCTTCGCTTGTACAGTATCTGTCTCAACTGATTCTCATACCGGGCTTTTTGTTTTTATCTTGTGTTTGTTTTTTTGGGGAATGAAGCATTTTAGTTTTAGTTCTGCAACCCGTTTTTCCTCCCAGAATTATTCCTCGGCAAATATCACGATATTTGCTGAGGAATATACAATATATACTGCGGGAAGAATTATACGATATGATCACGATAACGATATTTCAGCACACCCCTACTACCTACCTACTGCCTGCCTGCCTACCCACCTACCATCATTTATGTCTCATCTTGTTTCACCATATTGTACCCCACATCTAACTACCTACGTTTCACCATGGTGAATCCCCCATCTACTATGATCAACTGGGGAAAGGGTGTGGTGGTGATTATTCCACTCATTTACTTGTGTACAACAGACTGGCTAGCAAATAACGCGTAGGCCCCTTGAAGTGCATGTCTGACCCATCACATTCACTAAGTAGGCTACATTATATTTCTCACTTTGTGGAATCACTGTAATGTTGCATGCCTTGTCCGGGAGCTAATTTTCATCTAACATAATAGCATTGAGCCATAGTTAGACTGAAAGACCGATTGACCCATTTTTCATTCATCCATTCTCTCTCTCTCTCTCTCTCTCTCACACACACACACACACCACACACACACGCGCACACACCCTCACACCCACACACACACACTATGTTGTGAACTACCGTGGCCTCTTCTCTCAAGATGGACTACGCTACGCATTTAATTGTCAGTGTTTCACAAAAATATTTTATGCATTTAACGTTGAGTCTTAGGTGTGTAGCCTTTTAGAACTGTAACTTATTATTTATAACGTAACTTTATTATCAACACTATAGTACATGAAAGGCTTTTGATATAAAATAGCTGATCTGTGAGCTTATATTGGTCATTTCTGGCCAGATGATGAGGTGGCTAAACATTTGATGCTGTCAATACAGTATCCATCATGTACGGGTCACGTCTTACCTGCCCAAAGGTCATGCAAACTTGCTTGAAAAGTAAAAGGAAAAAGTGATATTCGTGAAATCCAATTTTAAATACTGTTCACTCGCCTGTACAATGAATAAAAACACCTCAATTTATTTTGCCAGATACCTACACACAGTAGCGACCGCGGGGAATATTTTCATTTATTTATTTATTTATTTATTTATTTATTTTTTGAGGACCAGGGAAGCGGGGCGTAGGTGGGGCGAGCGCCTCCCTTTCCCCGGCCCGGAAGCGCTGCAGTGCCTGCCCTGGACGGTGACCCGCCGGGCGGGGCCTCAGGCCCCAGGTCAGAGACCCAGGGCGTCCCTCCGGCCGGGAACCACCGCCCGGCGGCCTGCCCTGGACGGTGACCCGCCGGGCGGGGCCTCAGGCCCCAGGTCAGAGACCCAGGGCGTCCCTCCGGCCGGGAACCACCGCCCGGCGGCCTGCCCTGGGCGGTGACCCGCCGGCTGGGGGCTCGGGCCCCGGGTCAGAGACCCAGGGCGTCCCTCCGGTCGGGAACCACCACCCGGCGGCCTGCCCTGGGCGGTGACCTGCCGGCCGGGGGCTCGGGCCCCGGGTCAGAGACCCAGGGCGTCCCTCCGGCCGGGAACCACCACCCGGCGCTCCGTCCGAACACGTGCACCCACCCTTAAGCACCCCTCTTGGGGGATCAAGAGTGATGTGCCGCGCCGCACGGACCGCACGCCCCTGGGCATACCGAGGGACTTAGAAACATTTCTGGCAGGGGTCCGCGCCCCTGGCCATACCGAGGGACTTAGACACATTTCTGGCAGGGGCCCGCGCCCCTGGCCATACCGAGGGACTTAGACACATTTCTGGCAGGGGCCCGCGCCCCTGGCCATACCGAGGGACTTAGACACATTTCTGGCAGGGGCCCGCGCCCCTGGCCATACCGAGGGACTTAGACACATTTCGGGCAGGGGTCCGCGCCCCTGGGCATACCGAGGGACTTAGTAGACTCGCCGGCCGGGGGCTCGCTCGGGCCAGAGACCCAGGGCGTCCCTCCGGCCGAAGGCTACCGCCCGGCGCTCCGTGCGAACACGTGCACCCACCCTTAAGCACCCCTCTTGGGGGATCAAGAGTGATGTGCCGCGCCGCACGGACCGCACGCCCCTGGGCATACCGAGGGACTTAGACACATTTCGGGCAGGGGCCGGCGCCCCTGGACATACCGAAGCACGAGCCACCCCAGAACGCCCCAGGGCGCACCGGGGCGCACCGGGGCAGGACCAACCGAGCAATCCCCCGCCCGCCGGGGCCCAAGGCCGGCTAGGAGAGAGACTCGGAGACGAGCGACCCCCGCCGTCGGCCGTCCCCCGAGGGGGCTCTGGGCACGACGGCGCGGCGTGGCCCGCCGAGGCGGGACTCGCGTACACGGGGAGGGAAAAGAACTCCCCCCGCACCCGCACGCGCTGGTACTCGGTCGGAATCCGCCGGAGGCCTCGCCGGGCGGCCCCAGACAGGCAGTGCGAGGGACGCGAAGTCCACAGGCAGCCTTTAGGGGCCGCGTCGACGGGGCGCGGCGCAGAGCCGGCTCCGAGACGCAGGCGAGCGGGCGCGGGGAGGAGAACCCCTGCGTCTGTACTTAGGGGGACGAAGCGCCGAAGCGCTGCGACTCCCCAGCCGCGGAGAGCCTGACGGGCTCTCCGATAGATTCACCATCTTTCGGGTTACTCGTTAGTCCGTGTTTCAAGGCGCCGGAGCGCTGCCAACGCTTTCAAGAGACAAAGACTTAAAGTGTTCCGGGGCGACAAGACCCCCGGGCGCCCCGAGGCCGCCGGCCGTCCCCCGGAGGGGCTCTGGGCACGACGCCGGGGACATTGAACCCCCCGCGCGCCCCCCGGAGGAGGGCGGGCGGGCGCTGGGTACCCGTGGGCGGCCCCCTGGGTGGGGGCCTGGACTTTGGTTCCTGCCGAGCAATCCCCCGCCCGCCCGGTACCAAGGCCGGCTAGGAGAGAGACTCGGAGACGAGCGACCCCCGCCGTCGGCCGTCCCCCGAGGGGGCTCTGGGCACGGCGGCGGGGGAGGTGACCCCCGCCACCGGCCGACCCCCGAAGGGGCTCTGGGCACGGCGGCGGGGGTGGGATTCTGACAAAGGCCTCGGCGCCGGAGCGCCTCGGCGAGGGTTTAGGGACACGACTCGGCCCGCGCCGACCGCTCCCCGAGACTACCCCCGCCGCCGGCCGACCCCCGAAGGGGCTCTGGGCACGGCGACGGGGGTGGGATTCTGACAAAGGCCTCGGCGCCGGAGCGCCTCGGCGAGGGTTTAGGGACACGACTCGGCCCGCGCCGACCGCTCCCCGAGACTACCCCCGCCGCCGGCCGACCCCCGAAGGGGCTCTGGGCACGGCGGCGGGGGAGGTTGTCTGAATCTGCAGAGGGCAACTCGGGTGTCTGAACCTGCACGCGGACCGCCGCAGAGTGCCATACAGCGCCCCGGAGCGGGACTTGCTTACACGGGGAGAGCAGAGCTCTTTGCCCGCCCTGTGTACGCAAGTCCTGCTCCGGGGCGCTCCAAGGCGCTCTGGGGCGGTCCGCGCACAGATCCAGACACCAGGGTTGTCCTTGTCTGCACTGTGGTGGGTAGACGCGGCCCGCCAAGGCGGGACTCGCGTACACGGGGAGGGAAAAGAACTCCCCCCGCGCCCGCACGCGCTGGTACTCGGTCGGAATCCGCCGGAGGCCTCGCCGGGCGGCCCCAGACAGGCAGTGCGAGGGACGCGAAGTCCACAGGCAGCCTTTAGGGGCCGCGTCGACGGGGCGCGGCGCAGAGCCGGCTCCGAGACGCAGGCGAGCGGGCGCGGGGAGGAGAACCCCTGCGTCTGTACTTAGGGGGACGAAGCGCCGGAGCGCTGCGACTCCCCAGCCGCGGAGAGCCCGGCGGGCTCTCCGATAGATTCACCATCTTTCGGGTTACCCGTTGGTCCGTGTTTCAAGACGGGGTCGGTGTGTAGGCGCGGCCCGCCGAGGCGGGACTCGCGTACTTGGGGAGGGAAAAGAACTCCCCCCGCGCCCGCACACGCTGGTACTCGGTCGGAATCCGCCGGAGGCCTCGCCGGGCGGCCCCAGACAGGCAGTGCGAGGGACGCGAAGTCCACAGGCAGCCTTTAGGGGCCGCGTCGACGGGCCGCGGCGCAGAGCCGGCTCCGAGACGCAGGCGAGCGGGCGCGGGGAGGAGAACCCCTGCGTCTGTACTTAGGGGGACGAAGCGCCGGAGCGCTGCGACTCCCCAGCCGCGGAGAGCCCGGCGGGCTCTCCGATAGATTCACCATCTTTCGGGTTACCCGTTGGTCCGTGTTTCAAGACGGGGTCGGTGTGTAGGCGCGGCCCGCCGAGGCGGGACTCGCGTACTTGGGGAGGGAAAAGAACTCCCCCGCGCCCGCACACGCTGGTACTCGGTCGGAATCCGCCGGAGGCCTCGCCGGGCGGCCCCAGACAGGCAGTGCGAGGGACGCGAAGTCCACAGGCAGCCTTTAGGGGCCGCGTCGACGGGGCGCGGCGCAGAGCCGGCTCCGAGACGCAGGCGAGCGGGCGCGGGGAGGAGAACCCCTGCGTCTGTACTTAGGGGGACGAAGCGCCGGAGCGCTGCGACTCCCCAGCCGCGGAGAGCCCGGCGGGCTCTCCGATAGATTCACCATCTTTCGGGTTACCCGTTGGTCCGTGTTTCAAGACGGGGTCGGTGTGTAGGCGCGGCCCGCCGAGGCGGGACTCGCGTACTTGGGGAGGGAAAAGAACTCCCCCCGCGCCCGCACACGCTGGTACTCGGTCGGAATCCGCCGGAGGCCTCGCCGGGCGGCCCCAGACAGGCAGTGCGAGGGACGCGAAGTCCACAGGCAGCCTTTAGGGGCCGCGTCGACGGGCCGCGGCGCAGAGCCGGCTCCGAGACGCAGGCGAGCGGGCGCGGGGAGGAGAACCCCTGCGTCTGTACTTAGGGGGACGAAGCGCCGGAGCGCTGCGACTCCCCAGCCGCGGAGAGCCCGGCGGGCTCTCCGATAGATTCACCATCTTTCGGGTTACCCGTTGGTCCGTGTTTCAAGACGGGGTCGGTGTGTAGGCGCGGCCCGCCGAGGCGGGACTCGCGTACTTGGGGAGGGAAAAGAACTCCCCCCGCGCCCGCACGCGCTGGTACTCGGTCGGAATCCGCCGGAGGCCTCGCCGGGCGGCCCCAGACAGGCAGTGCGAGGGACGCGAAGTCCACAGGCAGCCTTTAGGGGCCGCGTCGACGGGGCGCGGCGCAGAGCCGGCTCCGAGACGCAGGCGAGCGGGCGCGGGGAGGAGAACCCCTGCGTCTGTACTTAGGGGGACGAAGCGCCGAAGCGCTGCGACTCCCCAGCCGCGGAGAGCCTGACGGGCTCTCCGATAGATTCACCATCTTTCGGGTTACTCGTTAGTCCGTGTTTCAAGGCGCCGGAGCGCTGCCAACGCTTTCAAGAGACAAAGACTTAAAGTGTTCCGGGGCGACAAGACCCCCGGGCGCCCCGAGGCCGCCGGCCGTCCCCCGGAGGGGCTCTGGGCACGACGCCGGGGACATTGAACCCCCCGCGCGCCCCCCGGAGGAGGGCGGGCGGGCGCTGGGTACCCGTGGGCGGCCCCCTGGGTGGGGGCCTGGACTTTGGTTCCTGCCGAGCAATCCCCCGCCCGCCCGGTACCAAGGCCGGCTAGGAGAGAGACTCGGAGACGAGCGACCCCCGCCGTCGGCCGTCCCCCGAGGGGGCTCTGGGCACGGCGGCGAGGGAGGCGACCGGGCTCGTTCGGTAATGATCCTTCCGCAGGTTCACCTACAGAAAACTTTGTTACGACTTTTGCTTTCTCTAGATAGTCAAGTATGAATGAATCTGATCTGCGGAGGGCAACTCAGGTGTCTGAATCTCCACGCGGACCCACCCAGAGCGCCCTGGATCGCCCCGGAGCGGGACTTGCTTACAAGGGGAGAGCAGAGCTCTTTACCCTCCCCTTGTATGCAAGTCTTGCTCCGGGGCGCTCCAAGGCGCTCTGGGGCGGTCCGCGCCCAGATCCAGCCACCCGAGTCGCCCTCGTCTGCACTTAGGGGGACGAAGCGCCGGGGCGCTGCGACTCCCCAGCCGCGGAGAGCCCGGCGGGCTCTCCGATAGATTCACCATCTTTCGGGTTATCCGTTGGTCCGTGTTTCAAGACGGGGGCGGCCCGCCGAGGCGGGACTTGCGTACTTGGGGAGGGAAAAGAACTCCCCCCGCGCCCGCACACGCTGGTACTCGGTCGGAATCCGCCGGAGGTCCCGCCGAGCGGCCCCAGACAGGCAGTGCCAGAGACACGAGGTCTCCAGGCAGCCTTTAGGGGCCGCAGGCGACGGGGCGCGGCGCAGAGCCGGTTCCGAGACGCGGGCGAGCGGGCGCGGGGAGGAGAACCCCTGCGTCTGTACTTAGGGGGACGAAGCGCCGGAGTGCTGCGACTCCCCAGCCGCGGAGAGCCCGGCGGGCTCTCCGATAGATTCACCATCTTTCGGGTTATCCGTTGGTCCGTGTTTCAAGACGGGGGCGGCCCGCCGAGGCGGGACTTGCGTACTTGGGGAGGGAAAAGAACTCCCCCCGCGCCCGCACACGCTGGTACTCGGTCGGAATCCGCCGGAGGTCCCGCCGAGCGGCCCCAGACAGGCAGTGCCAGAGACACGAGGTCTCCAGGCAGCCTTTAGGGGCCGCAGGCGACGGGGCGCGGCGCAGAGCCGGTTCCGAGACGCGGGCGAGCGGGCGCGGGGAGGAGAACCCCTACGTCACTTTTACACCCAGAGGCGAGCCTCTAGGCGCCATGCACCACTACCATTACAGGGCCTCCAAAGAGTCCTGGATTGCTATTTTTCGTCACTACCTCACCGTAATTTATCTTCCTTGGATGTGGAGCCTTTCTTGTTGTAAAGACAAGCATATGCTACTGGCAGGATCAACCAGGTAGGCCTCCTGTTGCCGCCGCGCGCCGGCCCAGGTGAGGTCTCGGCGCTCGGGGTTGCCGCGCCGCGGCAGGCAGGGGCCGGTCCCCTCCGGGGGCCGGAGCCGGAGCTCCGGCGGAGGGGGCCGGCGTGCGAGCCCGGGGGCGTGTGCCGGACGGTCGGCTTTGCCGCGTTGCCTCGTAGCCGGGTCGAGGGCGTGTTACCAAGGATTGCGGCTCCACCCGTTTCGCAGCTGTTCGGTTCGGTGGCCGGAGCGCGCCACGCGATCTGGGGGTTTGAGAAAACGAGTCTCCGGAGCTCGCCTCGGGAAAGCTCCGCCGGGGCACAGGCCGGGCTCCGACGCGCCCCCGGAGGAGCGCGAGGGGCCGGCGACCCAACGGCGTGAGCCACCCGGGGCGTTCCGTGGAGGACCGCTTGGACAGACGGGGCTACTCGGTCTCGCTAGGCCGGGGTCGGCCGCGGGGAGGCCCGAAGAGCTGGCTCTCCGGGCGTAGGTTCCACCGCGCCTGGTCGGGCCCGCAGGCGGCGAGCAACCGTCCGCCGGAGCACAGAGTGCCGGCGGGGCCCTCGCCAGAGGCGGGCTTCGCGTTCCAATCGATCGGACGGGGAAGCTCCGGAGCTCACGCCAGGGGCGAGGCTCCCGAAGTCTTCCCCAGGCCGGGGTTCTGCGGCCCGGCCGGCTTACTTCCAGGCCAGGTCGGCCGCCCGACCTGGTTCCTATATACATGATAGGAAAAGTCTGCGATCGGTCTTGTGGGTGCCGGTGGAGAGGGGGGGAGAGGGGGGAGAGCCCAGGAGGTCCGGGCTTCCCCCCTCTGTTTCCTTTCCCCTCTCTCCTGGGCTTCCCCCACTCGAGCCTCGAAGCTGGCGAGACTTCCAGGACCAACACCCAGCATTGGCGAAAACGAGCACCCACTCTTCCCTGGGCAAGGCCCCGCGGCTCGCCCCCTGAAAAGCTCCAGGCCGGAGCCCTCCATGACCAACACCCAGCATTGGCGAAAACGAGCACCCACTCTTCCCTGGGCAAGGCCCCGCGGCTCGCCCCCTGAAAAGCTCCAGGCCGGAGCCCTCCATGACCAACACCCAGCATTGGCGAAAACGAGCACCCACTCTTCCCTGGGCAAGGCCCCGCGGCTCGCCCCCTGAAAAGCTCCAGGCCGGAGCCCCTGGAGGGGGACGCTCCCCCCTGGGGGCCCGGGGCGGCTCGGGGGGCCGCCCGGGGGTCGACAAGGGCCGGAGGAGCGCTCTCCTATATACGGGATGGCAAAAGTCTGGGGCTCCTTTGGTCCTTTAGTACAGAGGGGGGAAGAGGGAAGCAGAGCCCAGGAGCTCTGGGCTTCTGGCACTCGAACTAACACAAAATCAATGGGCACTCCCAAATATGGAGGTGCTGGAAATGCTGTTGGTTGAGGGGGAGACTCCGCGTGTAAGCAGGCACCTTGGCCGGGCATGAGCCAGCCGCCCGCCCCCCGGGGGGGGGGCCTGGAGGTCAGGCGCCGCCCTGTGGCCAAACTGGGAACTGCGCCCCGCACCAAATGGACCCCAGAGGACCTCCGTCCAGGGGCACTTTCTCCAACCTTACCCCCAGAGGTGAACCTCCGGGGGCCATGCACCACTACCAGAGGGCCGCCGCCCCAGAAGGGCGCCACCAGGCGGCCGCACGCGGTACTGCGCCCCGCACCAAATGGACCCCAGAGGACCTCCGTCCAGGGGCACTTTCTCCAACCTTACCCCCAGAGGTGAACCCCTGGGGGCCATGCACCACTACCAGAGGGCCGCCGCCCCAGAAGGGCGCCACCAGGCGGCCGCACGCGGTACTGCGCCCCGCACCAAATGGACCCCAGAGGACCTCCGTCCAGGGGCACTTTCTCCAACCTTACCCCCAGAGGTGAACCTCCGGGGGCCATGCACCACTACCAGAGGGCCGCCGCCCCAGAAGGGCGCCACCAGGCGGCCGCACGCGGTACTGCGCCCCGCACCAAATGGACCCCAGAGGACCTCCGTCCAGGGGCACTTTCTCCAACCTTACCCCCAGAGGTGAACCCCTGGGGGCCATGCACCACTACCAGAGGGCCGCCGCCCCAGAAGGGCGCCACCAGGCGGCCGCACGTGGTACTGCGCCCCGCACCAAATGGACCCCAGAGGACCTCCGTCCAGGGGCACTTTCTCCAACCTAACCCCCAGAGGTGAACCTCTGGGGGCCATGCACCACTTCCAGACTGCCGCCCACCCCGAAGGGCGCCACCAGGCCGCCTGTCCTGGGTACTGCCGCCAGTATCCAGTGCTCCCGGCACACCTCCGTGCAGGGGCACGTTCTCCAACCCGCCCCCAGAGGAGAGACTCTGGGGGCCATGCACCACAACCACCAGGCCACCGCCTAGGCCCAGGGCCCACGCCCTGGGCACTGACGCGCCGGGCGGGGGCCCAGGCCCAGGCCCAGGCCCTGGGTCAGGCACCCTCCCGGCCGAAGGCCACCACCCGGCGCCCCGTCCGAGCACGTGCACCCACCCTTAAGCACCCCTCTCGGGGGATCAAGAGTGATGTGACGCGCCGCACGGACCGCACGCCCCTGGGCATACCGAGGGACTTAGAAACATTTCTGGCAGGGGTCCGCGCCCCTGGCCATACCGAGGGACTTAGACACATTTCTGGCAGGGGCCCGCGCCCCTGGCCATACCGAGGGACTTAGACACATTTCTGGCAGGGGCCCGCGCCCCTGGCCATACCGAGGGACTTAGACACATTTCTGGCAGGGGCCCACACCCCTGGCCATACCGAGGGACTTAGAACATATTTCTGGCATACCTGACCATGCCGAGGGACTCGCCAAAGTGTGTGAAGGCCAGCCAGCCCTAAGCACCCTTTTCCCGGCTGACCTTTACACACTTTGCCGCTCATGGAACTTTAATGATATATAATATAATATATTCAACTATAACCAATGTATACAGTTAAAGGAGAGGCAGAGCAAGGCAGGTACAAGGGTTTTATTATTATTATTATTATTATTATTTATTTTTATTGCACAACACAACACCGACAACACCATCAGTCCCTCTGCTTGCGCGGCCGTCCGCGCGGCCTCTTAGCGGGCGGGGGGTTTTGCACGGTGGTCGCCGGGTGTTTTCTCGGCCGTCCGCGCGGCCTCTTGCCGGGGGGCGGCGGGGTATCCTGCGCGACGGCGGGCGGCCGCCAGGCCAGGATGTCTGCATCTGCGGGTTGAGAGGATAGCAGTCTATTAGTGACTTGAGCAAAACACATTCTCAAAACAGATTTTGTCCCTGGCCTCTGGAGGGACTTTGTCCCATTTTGAACTCACCTGTAAGACGCTGGACCGACACTCGGAGCTCCTGGGCGGGGGTCTCTGGAGGCTCTGGAGGCTGCGGGGTCTCCTCTGGAGGCTGCGGCGGCGCACGGGACGTGGGCTGGGGGCGGCGATGGATCTCTCCTGTCACGGCGCGGTCCAGCAGGTCCCGTGTGGCGATGACTTCTTTGTTGCTGCGTTGGGCGACATAATACCTGTTCATGGTGGCCAAGCTATGGCCCATGGAGCGGCTCACTTCACTCTGTTCATCCGGACTGAGGATTCTGTCGGCGACCGTGGCCACGGCGCTGCGGATGGACGTCATGGTGGTACCCGCGCGGTTGATACACTTCAGGATCTCGGCTTTCACGTGCGTTCCCAGCTTGTAAAACGGCCTCCCCGTGGAGCTGAAGAAGAAGGTCGCCACTTCGCCGCTGTAGCCGCACATGAACGGCCGTTGGTCCAGGAAACGTCTCAGCCATCCGTGCTCCGTTGGCGTGAGAACCAGCTTCGCGGGGCCATAGGTGCGCCGTGTCTTGTGATGTTCCAACCGCATGACCCGACGCGCCGCCGTCGCCTCCACCTCCAGTGCGGAAGAAACGTCCACGTCCGTCATCCAGAGGAAGCACCCGCGCCGCAGCCCGCTGATGGCGGCCAGATAAGCCGCTAGCAGGCCCATCGCCGAGCGGACGGCTGACCGACATCTCGGGTCTTGTTCGACGCGCGCCAGGGCAGCTGGGATCCTTCGAGCGGTTTCCTGGCGTAGTCGGTGGAGGTCGGAGCGGGTAAGCATCGCTTCCGTCTTGCGGTCCATGATCCTTCTACGGTGTTGGGCCACAGCATCGGCCAGTCCCTCTCGCTCCATCTTTAACCAACGGAGCGCGCGATCCAAGTCGCGCAGGGACGGTGAGATGCCGGCTGGCTGACGCTCTTTCAAGTACACGATGAACCGCCGGCAGTCCTGGATGTAGTTTTGTACGGTCGTTGGACACCAGCGGGACTGGAGGAGCTTGAACCACTGGAGGAAGCGCGCACGGTTGGTGATGAAGTGAAGGTCGGCGGACGCTGGGGTGGCCGGTGGTCCGGACATAAAATCCAAAAATGACTCCACATGGCGTCGTCTCTGGCGCATATTCTTTTTTCTCTGTTCCGTGGGGCTGGAGGGGAGCAGATCCGCCTCAAAGTCATCCATCAGCGCCTTTAAGTCAGCGAATTCCATCTTCAACCTGTTGTGGTGGGAAAAAAATAATATAAGTATACACAGAGCTGCTCTACCGCCATGCACACACATACACACGCCGGTACCGGTGGGAGCCCACAGCCATGCCCGCTGGAGACCGCTCTCTAGCAGGCAGAGATCGCACCGGTGGTCCCCGAATCACTCTGGAGCTCAACACACAACCACACACACACACACACCCACACACCCACCCACACACACGCTAAAGTTACCCACCTTTTAAGTGCTGAAACTCCGGCAGAGTTGCTGCTGATGCTTGTCTCTCTCTGGTCTTCGTCTGGTCCGTCGTCTCTCTGATCTGTCACGGCTCTCTGAACTGTCACGGCCATGACCCCTGAAATACACACACACAGACGCCCCGCTTCCTGTGCCACGTCGACAGCCACGGGGTTCCGGGGTTGCGTGGGTACCCCGGAAGAAGCGGGGTGACGCACACACACGCAACCCCGGAACCCCGTGGCTGTCGACGTGGCACGGGGCGCCCGCACCGCAGCGGCCGCGACCGGGAATTGCAGCGGGGGAAAACGCGGCCACCGCGCGCCTACACCAGCGGTGACCGCGGGGAATATTTTCATTTATTTATTTATTTATTTATTTATTTATTTTTTGAGGACCAGGGAAGCGGGGCGTAGGTGGGGCGAGCGCCTCCCTTTCCCCGGCCCGGAAGCGCTGCAGTGCCTGCCCTGGACGGTGACCCGCCGGGCGGGGCCTCAGGCCCCAGGTCAGAGACCCAGGGCGTCCCTCCGGCCGGGAACCACCGCCCGGCGGCCTGCCCTGGACGGTGACCCGCCGGGCGGGGCCTCAGGCCCCAGGTCAGAGACCCAGGGCGTCCCTCCGGCCGGGAACCACCGCCCGGCGGCCTGCCCTGGGCGGTGACCCGCCGGCTGGGGGCTCGGGCCCCGGGTCAGAGACCCAGGGCGTCCCTCCGGTCGGGAACCACCACCCGGCGGCCTGCCCTGGGCGGTGACCTGCCGGCCGGGGGCTCGGGCCCCGGGTCAGAGACCCAGGGCGTCCCTCCGGCCGGGAACCACCACCCGGCGCTCCGTCCGAACACGTGCACCCACCCTTAAGCACCCCTCTTGGGGGATCAAGAGTGATGTGCCGCGCCGCACGGACCGCACGCCCCTGGGCATACCGAGGGACTTAGAAACATTTCTGGCAGGGGTCCGCGCCCCTGGCCATACCGAGGGACTTAGACACATTTCTGGCAGGGGCCCGCGCCCCTGGCCATACCGAGGGACTTAGACACATTTCTGGCAGGGGCCCGCGCCCCTGGCCATACCGAGGGACTTAGACACATTTCTGGCAGGGGCCCGCGCCCCTGGCCATACCGAGGGACTTAGACACATTTCGGGCAGGGGTCCGCGCCCCTGGGCATACCGAGGGACTTAGTAGACTCGCCGGCCGGGGGCTCGCTCGGGCCAGAGACCCAGGGCGTCCCTCCGGCCGAAGGCTACCGCCCGGCGCTCCGTGCGAACACGTGCACCCACCCTTAAGCACCCCTCTTGGGGGATCAAGAGTGATGTGCCGCGCCGCACGGACCGCACGCCCCTGGGCATACCGAGGGACTTAGACACATTTCGGGCAGGGGCCGGCGCCCCTGGACATACCGAAGCACGAGCCACCCCAGAACGCCCCAGGGCGCACCGGGGCGCACCGGGGCAGGACCAACCGAGCAATCCCCCGCCCGCCGGGGCCCAAGGCCGGCTAGGAGAGAGACTCGGAGACGAGCGACCCCCGCCGTCGGCCGTCCCCCGAGGGGGCTCTGGGCACGACGGCGCGGCGTGGCCCGCCGAGGCGGGACTCGCGTACACGGGGAGGGAAAAGAACTCCCCCCGCACCCGCACGCGCTGGTACTCGGTCGGAATCCGCCGGAGGCCTCGCCGGGCGGCCCCAGACAGGCAGTGCGAGGGACGCGAAGTCCACAGGCAGCCTTTAGGGGCCGCGTCGACGGGGCGCGGCGCAGAGCCGGCTCCGAGACGCAGGCGAGCGGGCGCGGGGAGGAGAACCCCTGCGTCTGTACTTAGGGGGACGAAGCGCCGAAGCGCTGCGACTCCCCAGCCGCGGAGAGCCTGACGGGCTCTCCGATAGATTCACCATCTTTCGGGTTACTCGTTAGTCCGTGTTTCAAGGCGCCGGAGCGCTGCCAACGCTTTCAAGAGACAAAGACTTAAAGTGTTCCGGGGCGACAAGACCCCGGGCGCCCCGAGGCCGCCGGCCGTCCCCCGGAGGGGCTCTGGGCACGACGCCGGGGACATTGAACCCCCCGCGCGCCCCCCGGAGGAGGGCGGGCGGGCGCTGGGTACCCGTGGGCGGCCCCCTGGGTGGGGGCCTGGACTTTGGTTCCTGCCGAGCAATCCCCCGCCCGCCCGGTACCAAGGCCGGCTAGGAGAGAGACTCGGAGACGAGCGACCCCCGCCGTCGGCCGTCCCCCGAGGGGGCTCTGGGCACGGCGGCGGGGGAGGTGACCCCCGCCACCGGCCGACCCCCGAAGGGGCTCTGGGCACGGCGGCGGGGGTGGGATTCTGACAAAGGCCTCGGCGCCGGAGCGCCTCGGCGAGGGTTTAGGGACACGACTCGGCCCGCGCCGACCGCTCCCCGAGACTACCCCCGCCGCCGGCCGACCCCCGAAGGGGCTCTGGGCACGGCGACGGGGGTGGGATTCTGACAAAGGCCTCGGCGCCGGAGCGCCTCGGCGAGGGTTTAGGGACACGACTCGGCCCGCGCCGACCGCTCCCGAGACTACCCCCGCCGCCGGCCGACCCCCGAAGGGGCTCTGGGCACGGCGGCGGGGGAGGTTGTCTGAATCTGCAGAGGGCAACTCGGGTGTCTGAACCTGCACGCGGACCGCCGCAGAGTGCCATACAGCGCCCCGGAGCGGGACTTGCTTACACGGGGAGAGCAGAGCTCTTTGCCCGCCCTGTGTACGCAAGTCCTGCTCCGGGGCGCTCCAAGGCGCTCTGGGGCGGTCCGCGCACAGATCCAGACACCAGGGTTGTCCTTGTCTGCACTGTGGTGGGTAGACGCGGCCCGCCAAGGCGGGACTCGCGTACACGGGGAGGGAAAAGAACTCCCCCCGCGCCCGCACGCGCTGGTACTCGGTCGGAATCCGCCGGAGGCCTCGCCGGGCGGCCCCAGACAGGCAGTGCGAGGGACGCGAAGTCCACAGGCAGCCTTTAGGGGCCGCGTCGACGGGGCGCGGCGCAGAGCCGGCTCCGAGACGCAGGCGAGCGGGCGCGGGGAGGAGAACCCCTGCGTCTGTACTTAGGGGGACGAAGCGCCGGAGCGCTGCGACTCCCCAGCCGCGGAGAGCCCGGCGGGCTCTCCGATAGATTCACCATCTTTCGGGTTACCCGTTGGTCCGTGTTTCAAGACGGGGTCGGTGTGTAGGCGCGGCCCGCCGAGGCGGGACTCGCGTACTTGGGGAGGGAAAAGAACTCCCCCCGCGCCCGCACACGCTGGTACTCGGTCGGAATCCGCCGGAGGCCTCGCCGGGCGGCCCCAGACAGGCAGTGCGAGGGACGCGAAGTCCACAGGCAGCCTTTAGGGGCCGCGTCGACGGGCCGCGGCGCAGAGCCGGCTCCGAGACGCAGGCGAGCGGGCGCGGGGAGGAGAACCCCTGCGTCTGTACTTAGGGGGACGAAGCGCCGGAGCGCTGCGACTCCCCAGCCGCGGAGAGCCCGGCGGGCTCTCCGATAGATTCACCATCTTTCGGGTTACCCGTTGGTCCGTGTTTCAAGACGGGGTCGGTGTGTAGGCGCGGCCCGCCGAGGCGGGACTCGCGTACTTGGGGAGGGAAAAGAACTCCCCCCGCGCCCGCACACGCTGGTACTCGGTCGGAATCCGCCGGAGGCCTCGCCGGGCGGCCCCAGACAGGCAGTGCGAGGGACGCGAAGTCCACAGGCAGCCTTTAGGGGCCGCGTCGACGGGGCGCGGCGCAGAGCCGGCTCCGAGACGCAGGCGAGCGGGCGCGGGGAGGAGAACCCCTGCGTCTGTACTTAGGGGGACGAAGCGCCGGAGCGCTGCGACTCCCCAGCCGCGGAGAGCCCGGCGGGCTCTCCGATAGATTCACCATCTTTCGGGTTACCCGTTGGTCCGTGTTTCAAGACGGGGTCGGTGTGTAGGCGCGGCCCGCCGAGGCGGGACTCGCGTACTTGGGGAGGGAAAAGAACTCCCCCCGCGCCCGCACACGCTGGTACTCGGTCGGAATCCGCCGGAGGCCTCGCCGGGCGGCCCCAGACAGGCAGTGCGAGGGACGCGAAGTCCACAGGCAGCCTTTAGGGGCCGCGTCGACGGGCCGCGGCGCAGAGCCGGCTCCGAGACGCAGGCGAGCGGGCGCGGGGAGGAGAACCCCTGCGTCTGTACTTAGGGGGACGAAGCGCCGGAGCGCTGCGACTCCCCAGCCGCGGAGAGCCCGGCGGGCTCTCCGATAGATTCACCATCTTTCGGGTTACCCGTTGGTCCGTGTTTCAAGACGGGGTCGGTGTGTAGGCGCGGCCCGCCGAGGCGGGACTCGCGTACTTGGGGAGGGAAAAGAACTCCCCCCGCGCCCGCACGCGCTGGTACTCGGTCGGAATCCGCCGGAGGCCTCGCCGGGCGGCCCCAGACAGGCAGTGCGAGGGACGCGAAGTCCACAGGCAGCCTTTAGGGGCCGCGTCGACGGGGCGCGGCGCAGAGCCGGCTCCGAGACGCAGGCGAGCGGGCGCGGGGAGGAGAACCCCTGCGTCTGTACTTAGGGGGACGAAGCGCCGAAGCGCTGCGACTCCCCAGCCGCGGAGAGCCTGACGGGCTCTCCGATAGATTCACCATCTTTCGGGTTACTCGTTAGTCCGTGTTTCAAGGCGCCGGAGCGCTGCCAACGCTTTCAAGAGACAAAGACTTAAAGTGTTCCGGGGCGACAAGACCCCCGGGCGCCCCGAGGCCGCCGGCCGTCCCCCGGAGGGGCTCTGGGCACGACGCCGGGGACATTGAACCCCCCGCGCGCCCCCCGGAGGAGGGCGGGCGGGCGCTGGGTACCCGTGGGCGGCCCCTGGGTGGGGGCCTGGACTTTGGTTCCTGCCGAGCAATCCCCCGCCCGCCCGGTACCAAGGCCGGCTAGGAGAGAGACTCGGAGACGAGCGACCCCCGCCGTCGGCCGTCCCCCGAGGGGGCTCTGGGCACGGCGGCGAGGGAGGCGACCGGGCTCGTTCGGTAATGATCCTTCCGCAGGTTCACCTACAGAAAACTTTGTTACGACTTTTGCTTTCTCTAGATAGTCAAGTATGAATGAATCTGATCTGCGGAGGGCAACTCAGGTGTCTGAATCTCCACGCGGACCCACCCAGAGCGCCCTGGATCGCCCCGGAGCGGGACTTGCTTACAAGGGGAGAGCAGAGCTCTTTACCCTCCCCTTGTATGCAAGTCTTGCTCCGGGGCGCTCCAAGGCGCTCTGGGGCGGTCCGCGCCCAGATCCAGCCACCCGAGTCGCCCTCGTCTGCACTTAGGGGGACGAAGCGCCGGGGCGCTGCGACTCCCCAGCCGCGGAGAGCCCGGCGGGCTCTCCGATAGATTCACCATCTTTCGGGTTATCCGTTGGTCCGTGTTTCAAGACGGGGGCGGCCCGCCGAGGCGGGACTTGCGTACTTGGGGAGGGAAAAGAACTCCCCCCGCGCCCGCACACGCTGGTACTCGGTCGGAATCCGCCGGAGGTCCCGCCGAGCGGCCCCAGACAGGCAGTGCCAGAGACACGAGGTCTCCAGGCAGCCTTTAGGGGCCGCAGGCGACGGGGCGCGGCGCAGAGCCGGTTCCGAGACGCGGGCGAGCGGGCGCGGGGAGGAGAACCCCTGCGTCTGTACTTAGGGGGACGAAGCGCCGGAGTGCTGCGACTCCCCAGCCGCGGAGAGCCCGGCGGGCTCTCCGATAGATTCACCATCTTTCGGGTTATCCGTTGGTCCGTGTTTCAAGACGGGGGCGGCCCGCCGAGGCGGGACTTGCGTACTTGGGGAGGGAAAAGAACTCCCCCGCGCCCGCACACGCTGGTACTCGGTCGGAATCCGCCGGAGGTCCCGCCGAGCGGCCCCAGACAGGCAGTGCCAGAGACACGAGGTCTCCAGGCAGCCTTTAGGGGCCGCAGGCGACGGGGCGCGGCGCAGAGCCGGTTCCGAGACGCGGGCGAGCGGGCGCGGGGAGGAGAACCCCTACGTCACTTTTACACCCAGAGGCGAGCCTCTAGGCGCCATGCACCACTACCATTACAGGGCCTCCAAAGAGTCCTGGATTGCTATTTTTCGTCACTACCTCACCGTAATTTATCTTCCTTGGATGTGGAGCCTTTCTTGTTGTAAAGACAAGCATATGCTACTGGCAGGATCAACCAGGTAGGCCTCCTGTTGCCGCCGCGCGCCGGCCCAGGTGAGGTCTCGGCGCTCGGGGTTGCCGCGCCGCGGCAGGCAGGGGCCGGTCCCCTCCGGGGGCCGGAGCCGGAGCTCCGGCGGAGGGGGCCGGCGTGCGAGCCCGGGGGCGTGTGCCGGACGGTCGGCTTTGCCGCGTTGCCTCGTAGCCGGGTCGAGGGCGTGTTACCAAGGATTGCGGCTCCACCCGTTTCGCAGCTGTTCGGTTCGGTGGCCGGAGCGCGCCACGCGATCTGGGGGTTTGAGAAAACGAGTCTCCGGAGCTCGCCTCGGGAAAGCTCCGCCGGGGCACAGGCCGGGCTCCGACGCGCCCCCGGAGGAGCGCGAGGGGCCGGCGACCCAACGGCGTGAGCCACCCGGGGCGTTCCGTGGAGGACCGCTTGGACAGACGGGGCTACTCGGTCTCGCTAGGCCGGGGTCGGCCGCGGGGAGGCCCGAAGAGCTGGCTCTCCGGGCGTAGGTTCCACCGCGCCTGGTCGGGCCCGCAGGCGGCGAGCAACCGTCCGCCGGAGCACAGAGTGCCGGCGGGGCCCTCGCCAGAGGCGGGCTTCGCGTTCCAATCGATCGGACGGGGAAGCTCCGGAGCTCACGCCAGGGGCGAGGCTCCCGAAGTCTTCCCCAGGCCGGGGTTCTGCGGCCCGGCCGGCTTACTTCCAGGCCAGGTCGGCCGCCCGACCTGGTTCCTATATACATGATAGGAAAAGTCTGCGATCGGTCTTGTGGGTGCCGGTGGAGAGGGGGGGAGAGGGGGGAGAGCCCAGGAGGTCCGGGCTTCCCCCCTCTGTTTCCTTTCCCCTCTCTCCTGGGCTTCCCCCACTCGAGCCTCGAAGCTGGCGAGACTTCCAGGACCAACACCCAGCATTGGCGAAAACGAGCACCCACTCTTCCCTGGGCAAGGCCCCGCGGCTCGCCCCCTGAAAAGCTCCAGGCCGGAGCCCTCCATGACCAACACCCAGCATTGGCGAAAACGAGCACCCACTCTTCCCTGGGCAAGGCCCCGCGGCTCGCCCCCTGAAAAGCTCCAGGCCGGAGCCCTCCATGACCAACACCCAGCATTGGCGAAAACGAGCACCCACTCTTCCCTGGGCAAGGCCCCGCGGCTCGCCCCCTGAAAAGCTCCAGGCCGGAGCCCCTGGAGGGGGACGCTCCCCCTGGGGGCCCGGGGCGGCTCGGGGGGCCGCCCGGGGGTCGACAAGGGCCGGAGGAGCGCTCTCCTATATACGGGATGGCAAAAGTCTGGGGCTCCTTTGGTCCTTTAGTACAGAGGGGGGAAGAGGGAAGCAGAGCCCAGGAGCTCTGGGCTTCTGGCACTCGAACTAACACAAAATCAATGGGCACTCCCAAATATGGAGGTGCTGGAAATGCTGTTGGTTGAGGGGGAGACTCCGCGTGTAAGCAGGCACCTTGGCCGGGCATGAGCCAGCCGCCCGCCCCCCGGGGGGGGGGCCTGGAGGTCAGGCGCCGCCCTGTGGCCAAACTGGGAACTGCGCCCCGCACCAAATGGACCCCAGAGGACCTCCGTCCAGGGGCACTTTCTCCAACCTTACCCCCAGAGGTGAACCTCCGGGGGCCATGCACCACTACCAGAGGGCCGCCGCCCCAGAAGGGCGCCACCAGGCGGCCGCACGCGGTACTGCGCCCCGCACCAAATGGACCCCAGAGGACCTCCGTCCAGGGGCACTTTCTCCAACCTTACCCCCAGAGGTGAACCCCTGGGGGCCATGCACCACTACCAGAGGGCCGCCGCCCCAGAAGGGCGCCACCAGGCGGCCGCACGCGGTACTGCGCCCCGCACCAAATGGACCCCAGAGGACCTCCGTCCAGGGGCACTTTCTCCAACCTTACCCCCAGAGGTGAACCTCCGGGGGCCATGCACCACTACCAGAGGGCCGCCGCCCCAGAAGGGCGCCACCAGGCGGCCGCACGCGGTACTGCGCCCCGCACCAAATGGACCCCAGAGGACCTCCGTCCAGGGGCACTTTCTCCAACCTTACCCCCAGAGGTGAACCCCTGGGGGCCATGCACCACTACCAGAGGGCCGCCGCCCCAGAAGGGCGCCACCAGGCGGCCGCACGTGGTACTGCGCCCCGCACCAAATGGACCCCAGAGGACCTCCGTCCAGGGGCACTTTCTCCAACCTAACCCCCAGAGGTGAACCTCTGGGGGCCATGCACCACTTCCAGACTGCCGCCCACCCCGAAGGGCGCCACCAGGCCGCCTGTCCTGGGTACTGCCGCCAGTATCCAGTGCTCCCGGCACACCTCCGTGCAGGGGCACGTTCTCCAACCCGCCCCCCAGAGGAGAGACTCTGGGGGCCATGCACCACAACCACCAGGCCACCGCCTAGGCCCAGGGCCCACGCCCTGGGCACTGACGCGCCGGGCGGGGGCCCAGGCCCAGGCCCAGGCCCTGGGTCAGGCACCCTCCCGGCCGAAGGCCACCACCCGGCGCCCCGTCCGAGCACGTGCACCCACCCTTAAGCACCCCTCTCGGGGGATCAAGAGTGATGTGACGCGCCGCACGGACCGCACGCCCCTGGGCATACCGAGGGACTTAGAAACATTTCTGGCAGGGGTCCGCGCCCCTGGCCATACCGAGGGACTTAGACACATTTCTGGCAGGGGCCCGCGCCCCTGGCCATACCGAGGGACTTAGACACATTTCTGGCAGGGGCCCGCGCCCCTGGCCATACCGAGGGACTTAGACACATTTCTGGCAGGGGCCCACACCCCTGGCCATACCGAGGGACTTAGAACATATTTCTGGCATACCTGACCATGCCGAGGGACTCGCCAAAGTGTGTGAAGGCCAGCCAGCCCTAAGCACCCTTTTCCCGGCTGACCTTTACACACTTTGCCGCTCATGGAACTTTAATGATATATAATATAATATATTCAACTATAACCAATGTATACAGTTAAAGGAGAGGCAGAGCAAGGCAGGTACAAGGGTTTTATTATTATTATTATTATTATTATTTATTTTTATTGCACAACACAACACCGACAACACCATCAGTCCCTCTGCTTGCGCGGCCGTCCGCGCGGCCTCTTAGCGGGCGGGGGGTTTTGCACGGTGGTCGCCGGGTGTTTTCTCGGCCGTCCGCGCGGCCTCTTGCCGGGGGGCGGCGGGGTATCCTGCGCGACGGCGGGCGGCCGCCAGGCCAGGATGTCTGCATCTGCGGGTTGAGAGGATAGCAGTCTATTAGTGACTTGAGCAAAACACATTCTCAAAACAGATTTTGTCCCTGGCCTCTGGAGGGACTTTGTCCCATTTTGAACTCACCTGTAAGACGCTGGACCGACACTCGGAGCTCCTGGGCGGGGGTCTCTGGAGGCTCTGGAGGCTGCGGGGTCTCCTCTGGAGGCTGCGGCGGCGCACGGGACGTGGGCTGGGGGCGGCGATGGATCTCTCCTGTCACGGCGCGGTCCAGCAGGTCCCGTGTGGCGATGACTTCTTTGTTGCTGCGTTGGGCGACATAATACCTGTTCATGGTGGCCAAGCTATGGCCCATGGAGCGGCTCACTTCACTCTGTTCATCCGGACTGAGGATTCTGTCGGCGACCGTGGCCACGGCGCTGCGGATGGACGTCATGGTGGTACCCGCGCGGTTGATACACTTCAGGATCTCGGCTTTCACGTGCGTTCCCAGCTTGTAAAACGGCCTCCCCGTGGAGCTGAAGAAGAAGGTCGCCACTTCGCCGCTGTAGCCGCACATGAACGGCCGTTGGTCCAGGAAACGTCTCAGCCATCCGTGCTCCGTTGGCGTGAGAACCAGCTTCGCGGGGCCATAGGTGCGCCGTGTCTTGTGATGTTCCAACCGCATGACCCGACGCGCCGCCGTCGCCTCCACCTCCAGTGCGGAAGAAACGTCCACGTCCGTCATCCAGAGGAAGCACCCGCGCCGCAGCCCGCTGATGGCGGCCAGATAAGCCGCTAGCAGGCCCATCGCCGAGCGGACGGCTGACCGACATCTCGGGTCTTGTTCGACGCGCGCCAGGGCAGCTGGGATCCTTCGAGCGGTTTCCTGGCGTAGTCGGTGGAGGTCGGAGCGGGTAAGCATCGCTTCCGTCTTGCGGTCCATGATCCTTCTACGGTGTTGGGCCACAGCATCGGCCAGTCCCTCTCGCTCCATCTTTAACCAACGGAGCGCGCGATCCAAGTCGCGCAGGGACGGTGAGATGCCGGCTGGCTGACGCTCTTTCAAGTACACGATGAACCGCCGGCAGTCCTGGATGTAGTTTTGTACGGTCGTTGGACACCAGCGGGACTGGAGGAGCTTGAACCACTGGAGGAAGCGCGCACGGTTGGTGATGAAGTGAAGGTCGGCGGACGCTGGGGTGGCCGTTGGTCCGGACATAAAATCCAAAAATGACTCCACATGGCGTCGTCTCTGGCGCATATTCTTTTTTCTCTGTTCCGTGGGGCTGGAGGGGAGCAGATCCGCCTCAAAGTCATCCATCAGCGCCTTTAAGTCAGCGAATTCCATCTTCAACCTGTTGTGGTGGGAAAAAAATAATATAAGTATACACAGAGCTGCTCTACCGCCATGCACACACATACACACGCCGGTACCGGTGGGAGCCCACAGCCATGCCCGCTGGAGACCGCTCTCTAGCAGGCAGAGATCGCACCGGTGGTCCCCGAATCACTCTGGAGCTCAACACACAACCACACACACACACACACCCACACACCCACCCACACACACGCTAAAGTTACCCACCTTTTAAGTGCTGAAACTCCGGCAGAGTTGCTGCTGATGCTTGTCTCTCTCTGGTCTTCGTCTGGTCCGTCGTCTCTCTGATCTGTCACGGCTCTCTGAACTGTCACGGCCATGACCCCTGAAATACA
This sequence comes from Benthosema pterotum, assembly GCA_039105355.1. Classification (NCBI taxonomy): domain Eukaryota; kingdom Metazoa; phylum Chordata; class Actinopteri; order Myctophiformes; family Myctophidae; genus Benthosema; species Benthosema pterotum. Next base: position 32,053,806 of record CM076978.1, on the reverse strand, counting down.
CACACACAGACGCCCCGCTTCCTGTGCCACGTCGACAGCCACGGGGTTCCGGGGTTGCGTGGGTACCCCGGAAGAAGCGGGGTGACGCACACACACGCAACCCCGGAACCCCGTGGCTGTCGACGTGGCACGGGGCGCCCGCACCGCAGCGGCCGCGACCGGGAATTGCAGCGGGGGAAAACGCGGCCACCGCGCGCCTACACACAGTAGCTAAGAAGGACAGTGGGTTCACAATAGTTTATCATTTTAAGTCTAGATGGTTTAGATGGTTGTGTCTCCCTCTCAAAAGGCAGTCACACCACGTCACTTCACATGGGTGTGATTTTAAGTCCTCGAAGGATGAATGTGTTGGTAAATGTTCTTTCACAGTCACTCATTCACGCACACACATATGTGCGCGCACTTGCGCATGTTATGGGCATGGTGTTAAAAAAAATCAAAATTGCAAAGCATCAACATGAATCTAGGATAATTTATGCCAATGCAACATTCTTCTTAAACATATTCATCATTGCTGTTGTGTTGCAAGCGTCTGGGTTCCTGGGTGGGTATTTTCTGGTCATGTGGGTGTAACCAAGGATGATGATGATGAGGGCGATGATGCTTGCGCTCTGGGAAGAGATGATTTCACTGGGCCAAAGGCCAAGGCTCTGGATCTACAGCTGCTCGCTGCTCTCTCTTCTCCCTGCTTACACTCAAAGCACTTGGAAAAGTCCTGGGTTTCCCTGAGCTGGAATATATGACTCACACTGACCATCCAGCAGAGAATTAGCAAGTAGGCCGGCTGTTGAATGAGTAAAACTTTTAATTAGATTAATCAACGTTAATTTAATCATGATTAATCGCAGTGTGAACTATGTCCAAAATATGCCATGTTTCCCTGCACAGGATTTGAACATTTAAAAAAGAAACAGAATTTGGGGGGGAAAAGATCTGTTTATCTTTTAAATATTTATCAAAATAGGTGATCTACAAGCCACCAATGCTTGTAGATCCCTCGAGCTATACTCTATGGCTCTGGTTACAGGGAAACACATAGCTATATGTCTCTGTAAAACCATGCTGTACCCATTTTTTTATTATTATTATTATTATTGAGAAAATGCTCAGTGGGTTGAGTCAATTTGCACATGAGTTAATTGCCTTAAATTTTTAATCAGATTAATAAACAAAATTAACTTAATCCCATTAACTCTTTATTTTCAACACCCTATTAGCAAGTAAATCAAAACACCAGTTCTCTTCTGTTGTGTTAACCAACTGCTCTACCCTCATGGTATAATAGTTTAATGTACTGTACAATCACAAGACAGGAAGACAAATAGGTTGTAGTAGCTAAATTTGTACTCCTGGCTAATGCGACAAATGTCTTAAAGGGGTATTTCACCCATTTGCAACATTTTACCATGTCCTTAGTAATAATATACCTATTATGTGGACATGATAAAAAAATCCCCCCATTCTGTTTCAAATGGTGTACAAATGGACCTGTTAGGGTCCATTTGTTTCCATTTGTACACCATGAAAAAATGTTGAAAATGGGTGAAATTTGCTTTTAAAACATTGTACTTGCCCTCTATAACTAAAATAAATAAATAAAGGCACCTTCAAATGTTTTATTTCTTACATGAATTGAAGATCTTTCACTCAACATGTACTGCTCCTGTCACATTTTGATGATGTCATACTGTATGTCCCTGTGCAAGGGACTTGAGGGAGTTCCAAGCTAAATGATAGTTAGGAACCAAAATGGAAGGACGCTTATGGGTCTGTGGCTCAGACTGTACAAATGTATCCAAATTGACCCCAACTGCTTCCATTTGGTTCCATTTGCACACCCTCAGAGTTAAATTGACACTGTTTTTACTGTATAGATGAGGGTCTCAGAGATAGAAATGCCATTACATGCGGCCTACTCCCCTACTGCATATCAAACCGGGGCTTCTGTGGAAAAAAACTGGTGGTCGGCCATTAGTGTCAATTTGGTGGTCAATGACGTGAGAAAGGTTTGGGATCGAACCACTGCTGTAATTCATGTTTTTCATTATTATTTTTTTATTTTTTATTTTGGGAGGGGTGGGGCTGTTTGGAACAGCCCTCCCTCTGCCTGTTTCTGTGCTTTTCCCACATACAAGCATGAGCTCAGAGATGAGACATGCCAAGTTAAGACCACGGCCATAATATCCCCGATGTGGAACAGGTGTGAGGATGTAATGTACATCACTGACGATGGAGCAGATCCCATGTGGTTCAGTCTCATCCCTGTTGAATCATCATCATCAGTCGTCTATGTGGCCAGTGGCTGGACCGCGAGTCAGAGCTCACTCCGCAAACATGCACACACACACACACACACACACACACACACACACACACACACACACACACACACGCACACGCACACGCACACGCACACGCACACGCAGAGATGCCTGACTCAATTAGAACTGACGTGTCACTGGAACGCCGTGTGTCTGAGTCACATATATGGCTTTGCTAAGAATACCAAATAAATAATACAGAATAGAAGTACTAAGAATAATTTGCCAGGCAACTACTGTATCTGTGCTACATATAGTGCTACTACTGTACCACACAGTCGAAATTAACTACCTCTTAAAACTTTCAAACTTTGTTGTGTTTCATATCCCAATTTCCCAATCGGGGGGGCAGAAGAAAATGGTAAGGGGGTTTGCAGAAAAGAGCTTGACACGTCAAGAACAACAAGTGCACAAGAAAGAAGACAGCGATTGATTGCAACAGCGTAACGTCCGTGACACCCACACACAGTGACTGGAATGTGTGTGTGTGTGTGTGTGTGTGTGTGTGTGTGTGTGTGTGTGTGTGTGTGTGTGTGTGTGTGTGTGTGTGTGTGTGTGTGTGTGTGTGTGTGTGTGTGTGTGTGTGTGTGTGCGTGTGTGTGTGTGTGCGTGGGTGTGTGTCCATCCCACTAGGTCACACATGCTCACACTGATTTAGAACGGTGGGTTCCCCCAGATCTAGGACACATTCTTTTGTGTGACCCCTTGTTTGTGTGTGTGTGTGTGTGTGTGTGTGTGTGTGTGTGTGTGTGCGTGCGTGCGTGCGTGCGTGCGTGCGTGCGTGCGTGCGTGCGTGCGTGCGTGCGTGCGTGCGTGCGTGCGTGCGTGCGTGCGTGCGTGCGCGCGTGCGTGCGTGTGTGTGTGGTGTGGGGGTGGCAGTAAAAAAAACTCTGGGGCCACCCAAAGGTCACAGAGTTTGCAGAATCTACAGATCCATGTAGGACAGTGGTTTTCAACCTTTTTGATAACAAGGCCTACCATTTATTCAGCATTTGAGCCATAGACCACCATTTGAGGACATTTCAGACCCCAAAACTAAAGATTTATTTTGCTTTTGTCCACAATATCTGGTTGGATTTGGGAAACAAAACTGTCAAACATACAGATAAAAAATGACCATTAATCTTTTACATTCTCTGATTGTGTAGATTTAGGCTAATTCAGATGGTGAATATTTTAACTCTTGAGAGTGTAAAGATGAAACCGATTGGACCTGGAAGGGTCCATTTTGTTTCATTTTTACGCTCTCAATGTAACGCGTTACATCATTTAGCCTGGGGAGCACCTGGAACTCTCTCAAGGACCACTGGTGGTCCTCGGACCAGTTGTTGAAAACCACTGATGTAGGAAATGACCCGGGCAGATCCCAGATGGTTGCATGCTGTTGTCTCGCTGCTGACCACTCCTTGTCTCCTTTCCCCATTGATGATGATGATGATGATGATGATGGGACTGCCATGGTCTGGCATGGCTCCCATCTGCTGCTGCCGTTTGGAGGATGTGTCCCACGCATGCACTCTGCAAGTCTCCATTATATCCCTCCATTTCCTGGATTTCCTGTATATACCCATCTGTCCAGAAGCTTCTGGTCCCATCTTGAGGTCATTCTCGGGTCCATTTTTCGTCCAATCCTTTTATAGTTGAGGGCATTTTATCAGGTATTTTTCCATCAATCTGGGAACTAGGGGCTCCATTTTCGTTACCATCTAAACCCCTTATCTTTTTTTTTTTTTTCCTATTTTGACCCACCTTTTGGAATAGTTCAACGTGCCAATCTATTGACACATTGTGAGCTTGTAGAGTGACCATTTAAACTACTGAAAATGTTCTTTTTTAATAGTTTAAAAAGGCAAAGAAGTTAAGGGATAAGGGGTTTAGCGGTGACGAGAATGGAGCCCTACATCGTCACCAAGAGATTTCCTCACCAATGTGTTTCTAATGAATTAATGGTGTATAACTATTTCAACCTTTTTCGTACCAGTTTAGCCACAGACCACCATTTGATGTTGACTTCAGTCTCTCTGACCCAAAACTAAGGAATTTAAGGAAGTTTTGGTTCCAATTTAGGAGAGATACTGTACCTGACAAAACAATTCTTCTGCATTTTTTTTTTAAATGTGTACATTGTTGAAAGTTAAATAATTCAGATGTTTGAATATAGAAAATAAATACTGTATATAAAAATATATAAAATTAATTAAATAAAAATAATTAAATGAAAGGGTCCATTTGGTTTCATTTTACGATCACAAGAGTTACGGATCTATAAGGGTCCATTTGGTTACCAACTGTCCATCATTTAGCTGGGGACCACCTGGAATCTTCTCAGGGACCACTGGTGGTCTCCGGACCACTGGTGTATTATTATGACATGTACTAAAATGTTGAAATTCAACTCCCGAAAATTCAACAGCTCTTCTCAACCTGTTCTCATCACTGAAACTATTATGCAAATATTACCTCCATATACCTGGGGGCAGGGGAGGGATTATCCAATGTGCACATTGGGCCCAGGCCCGGGGGCCCCTGAGCTAGGGGGGCCCTGAGCTTGAGTGTTTGCGTGATCGCTAAGAGAATCAAGCTCAGGGTCTTCCACAAACGAAGTGAATATCAGGCCGATATGTGTGTGTGTATCCTATACTCCTATACTACTGTATGTGCCACGATGGGAAGAAAAAAAGCTCTGGTGTAGGGGGGGGGCTTTGGCTGGTGGTGGCCCATGGGCCCATAATTTCTACATCCGTCTATGCCCGGAGCCTATCATTCTGTCACAGCAGCATGTGGCAGGCTAAATAAGACAATGACAATGGAGAGACTCATGGGGATAACCATAAGGCAGGAACACATTCAACACCTTTATCACATCATAGATAAGATAAGATGGTGCCCTGTCCCTCCAGCACCTGCAGTCATTGAAGCTCAGGCTTGCAGGCTAACATTGTGACTATCAATTCGTCTAAAACAGTGTTTTTTTAAATACCAGGGCCCACTATCTATTCAGAATTTGAGCCACGGACCACCATTTGAGGACATTTTAGCCCCACGGACCCCAAAACTAAAGATATATTTTTGCTTTTGTCCACAATTCCAGGCTGGATTTGGGAAACAGTACAGTCAATCATGCAGATCAAAATGACCATTAATCGTCTACATTCTCTAGTTGTTTAGACTTGGGCTAATTCACATGATGAATATTTTAACTCTTGAGAGTGTAAACATGAAAACCAATGGACCCGCAAGGGTCCATTTGGTTTCATGTTTACGCTCTCAAAGAGTTACATCTGGTTAAGCAACTTTCCATCATTTAGCCTGGGGACCACCTGGAACCCTCTCAAGGACCACTGATTGTCCCCGGAACACTGTTTGAAAACCATTGGTACTGAAAGCAGGTGTGTCCAAACCTTTTAAGATCTAAGGGCCAATTACATCTCCTGAACTGAGATAAGGTGCCTTCGCACTATAACAAAGTCACACATATACTGTATATGAAGAAAAAAATGTCAAATTTAAAAATGCTGGGCTAATGCAATTCATAGAAAGCCCAAGATGTAGCCTATAAAATCTCTCCCCGGGCCGCATTTGGCCCGCAGGCTGCACTTTTGACACCGCTGACATGAATCCTACAGCAGGGATGTCAAACTCAAATTCACAGTGGGCCAACATAGGGCTGGACTGTGTATCAATACACGGTTAAGAGGATCTCCCTGGAAAACAACTAAATATGATATTTTTCCTTCCAAGGAATCAATGTCCTGTAATAGCAAGATAAGTGTAAAGATAAAACTGGATGCATTAAAAGAACAAATTCATTATTGAAGCTCACGTTTCCTATTTTATGACCCTCACCAAGCGCTGCTTACATATTAAACTGGCATCTTGGGGCATCATGGTCATGGTGCACAAATATACCAAAGGGGCAGTTCTAATACTAATTCAATATCATCCCACGGGCCAAAGATAATTCATTCATCACTGGCCTGATTTGCTGCTCAGCTTTTC
>CM076978.1:32024986-32042486 GCA_039105355.1 Benthosema pterotum | reverse complement strand
AGCACTTTTGAGGCTGTATGTAATTTCTATGGTGCATCTCAAACTGGGTATCCTTGAAATCATCTTTTCAAAATGTTGGGGTCCTCGCCACGAAAACATCTTTTCCTGTATGTATTCGTTTGTAAGGCTACTTTCATGTAGTGCTGTTTTTATTCAAATGAAGGGCAATTAACAGTATTTTCAGGGGGGAAGGTGGCCATGATCTGAGGGCAAGTCTAGCATGACGTTTGACCTGTACTTGCCCGACAGCCAAGTGCCTCTGAGACCTTAGTGTCAACCCCTGCAAAAACACTATCTGTGTGGTTTGTGTGGAATGTTAACTTCACATTTATCACAATTTCTTTCATCCCCCCATTCTTGCTAACTCTCATTGTTCATTCTTTCACCTCCTCTGTAGCCTCCTATGCCTTCCCTCCCTCTCTGTTGTCCACTGTCTTTGTCCATTGTTCCATGTCTCTACCTAGTGTGCCGTCCATACCCTCGCTCTCTGCACCCGCTCTCCCCTCGTCTCCATTCCACAGCTCCTCTCTCTGCATGCGTTCCCAGCCGGTCCCAGTGCAGTGCCCTGTGGCCATGGTCAGGTCAGAGCTGTGTGGTCAGGGTTCAGCCTATAGGACCAGCATGCACCCTGCCATTAGAGCTTGGGGTTAACGCGTGACGAGATTATTGTCTCCACCAGGCCGGAGGCATGGTGGGGAATATGTTTTGCACTCCGTCCGTGTGTGTGTGTGTGTGTCCGTCCGTCTCCGTGTCCGTCTGTTACCAGGTAATCTCCGGCGCCGTTAACCCGATCAATACCAAAATTTGCACACATACTCCCTGGGTGCCAACGATGAATCTCTGACCCTAATTTCCCCCAACGGCATGTTATAGCGCCACCAGGCGGCCTATTTTGGCCATTTTTGGGCAAAAATCTGTGTATTTGTCTGTCTGTTACCACCTAATCTCCCAAACCGTTAACCCGATCGATGCCACAATTTGCAGACACACTCCCTGGATGCCAACCATGAACCTCTGGCTCAACTTTTCCAGAGCGGCATTTTATAGCGCCACCAGGAGGCTGATTTGTGAAATCTTTTTGCAAAAATCTGTGTGTATGTCCGTCTGTTACCAGCTAATCTCCCAAACCGTTAACCCGATCGATGCCACAATTTGCGGACACACTCCCTGGATGCTAAACATGAACCTCTGGCCCAGATTTTCCCCAACGGCATGTTATAGCGCCACCAGGCGGCCTATTTTGGACATTTTTTGGCAAAAATATGTGTGTTTGTCTGTCTGTTACCACCTAATCTCCCAAACCGTTAACCCGATCGATGCCACAATTTGCAGACACACTCCCTGGATGCCAACCATGAACCTCTGGCTCAAATTTTCCAGAGCGGCATTTTATAGCGCCACCAGGAGGCTGATTTGTGAAATCTTTTTGCAAAAATCTGTGTGTATGTCCGTCTGTTACCAGCTAATCTCCCAAACCGTAAACGCGATTGATGCCACAATTTGCACACACATTCCCTGGATGCCAACCATGAACTTCTGCTCCAAATTTTTGGCCAGGGCCTATTATAGCGCCACCAGGAGGCCGACTTTTGCAATTTTTTGGCAAAAATCTGTGTGTGTGTCCGTCTGTTACCAGCTAATCTCCCAAACCGTCAACCCGATCAATGCCAAAATTTACACACAGACTCCCTGGATGCCACCCATGAACCTCTGCTCCAAATTTCCAACAACGCTATGTTATAGTGCCACCAGGAGGCCGATTTTAAAAAGATGATGCACAGCAGGCAATTTACATAAAATCTTTAACACACTAAAATACTAGGCTAAGAAAAATATTCTAATATCCACTTTTTTCACAATGGCTTGTTATAGCGCCACCAACAGGTGAACATTTGCAAAACACATTTTTGGACAAAATGCCTCAAATCATCTAAATGCTAAACGAAGAAATGGAACCCTTTTAACATTGGCATATTATAGCGCCACCAGGAGGCCACAACCTGAACTGGCCTGGTGGAGACCTGTGACCAGAAGGGCACTTTTCTAGTCTATCTCTCTGTCTCTCTACTGGGGCTGCAGTCCCTTAGGGGAAGACCTGTATAACCAGTGGTGTACAAAGTACTCACCCCAAACCCCCCACCCAGTACCTGAAGGCAAAGCATAGGAGACACTCAGGGTGAAATAAGTGAAAGTTTCTGAGCCGAATTTGTAGCCTACTTGAGTTAAAGGACAACTTTATTTATTTATTTATTTAACCAAGATTCATGTTTCAAGTTGTTATTAGACAAGGTAAAAGATGAGTGTTGAATTTTGTTTCATTAGTACAGGCATTATATGGAATAGAACGGGTGAACCTGGAACTAATTGCAAAAAAGCAAACTCAGCTGATTTTGTGTCTTCAAAATATCCTGAATAACAGATAAAAAGTTGCCTGGAATTGTCTGAGGGGAAAGGTTTGAAAATGGCATTTACAGTATGTCCACCATTGACATCCCATTTAAGGCAAATATTTTCTAAATTTCATTGTGCTTTAAGTAGCAAGTGACATATAAAACTATGGAGTTTTCATGATGCTGAATCCATTCCAAGCATTAATTTTGCCCAAAAAAATCTTCCTTGGGTTGGAAACACCCATAAGCATGTTGATAAATATAATGAGGTCAGCACATTTGGGCAAGTTGTTATGGTGATATTTCACCCAATGAGTGATTTTGTGCAAAACTAATGCTAAGAATGTATTCAGCACCATGGAAACTCTCTAGTATGATATGTCACTTGCTACTCAAAGCATAATGAAATTTAGAAAATATTTGCCTTCAATAGAATGCCAAACCTTTCCCCTCAGAGAATTCCAGGCAACTTTTTATCTGATATTCAGAATATAATGAAGATACAAAATCAGCTGAGTTTGATTTTTTTTGCAATTAGTTCTAGGTCAAATTACATTATTACTGGACTACATTGCTTTCTTTCGTTCTGGCAATTTTTGCGATTTTCGACAAGCTATTATTGCCCATATTTGATGGCATTTCTCCATTATCTATACTACAGTGGTTTTCAACCTTTTTCAGGGTGCACTATTTATTTAGCCACGGACCACCATTTGATGACATTTTAGTCCCACAGACCCAAAGCTAAAGATTTATTTTGCTTTTGTCCACAATAGGCTGGATTTGGGAAACAAAACAGTCAAACATACAGATCAAAATGACCATTAATCTTCTACATTCTCTAGTTGTGTAGACTTGGGCTAATTCAGATGATGAATGCACCCGCTCCCCTGTCAAAAATAGCTAACATTGTCCTTGAGGAGTTACTTGCATTATCACATTATCACTTTATCACTTTAAGTGCAGCTTCCAACATTATGAATATACAGTATAATATGCACTTGCCCTGTCCTGTCCAAATAAACAGGTTGACATTTTCGTAGGGTGACATAGCCAATCTATAGGTTCACCATGAGCTCATATCTGCTTTGGTCTTTGGCCATACTCTCTAGTTTTCCAAGGAGAAGGGAATGTTGTTGTAATTACCAGATCACGTTTGAAAAGACAGCTTGCATGCGCTTGCAGGCAACTGCGATATAGGAGGATAATAATGATAGTTAATTGAACATTTTCATATAGCCTTTGGGTTCTACCTTTTATTGGCAGAGATGTCAATATTTTTGCATGACATTTTATATTTGAAAACTAGACAAGACCGTGCCTGCATGTATTGAGGGTTGCTGCTTTGTTGGCTGCAATTATGGTTTGCCATAGGGATACTGATGAAGAGATGAAAGTATTCTGCTTTAATTGAGGATTACCAGGGTTTATGCATCAGAGTTTAAAGGCATTATATATTTTCAGGTGGCTTTTTGTTGCAAATGAACAAAAAGTCAATGACTATAGAGCTGGCTGGCATTTGGAAGAGTTTCCCATGCAAGATTAGTGGGTAATTTGTGTTTGTTTATGTAGGCTGAGTGCTGTAAGGTGTTTTATTTAGCTTAGATGATTGTCATAACGTGGGTGGGGGTCAGGGGCAGGTTATGGGCGCATAGTTTATTTGTACGGCGGTTTATCGTAGGATCTTATTCGTATTTGATTCTTATGTGAGTCTTATGTCCGTGTGTGTGTGTGTGTGTGTGTGGGGGGGGGGGGGGGGGGGGGGGGTAGACCAGGGGTGGGCAATTATTTTTCCAAAGGGGCCAAATGAGATACATAAAATATTGTGGAGGGCCAAGACTAAAGGCTAAACTAAAGTCTGCGTAATATTAATTTAATTTAAATATAAAAGTAAGAGTAAGACCAACCATTTCGACACCAGGGTCCTCTACTGTATTTATTCAGAATATGAGCCATAGAGCCACCATTTGATGACATTTTAGCCCCACAGACCCCAGAACTAAAGATTTCTTTTGCTTTTGTCCATAATTCCAGACTGGATTTGTGAAACAAAACAGTCAAACATACAGATAAAAATTACCATTAGTCTTCTACATTCTCTAGTGGTGTAGACTTGGGGCTAATTCAGAAGGTGAATATTTTAACTCTGGAGAGCGTAAAAATGAAACCAAATGGACCCGCAAGGGTCCATTTGGTTTCATTTTTACACTCTCAAAGAGTTACATCTGGCCAAATTTGGCCATCTGGCCATCTGGCCAAATTTCCATATTTAACTGGAACTCGCTCAAGGACCACTGGTGGTCCCCGGACAACTGTGTGAAAACCATGGTACCCTTTCAGGGGCCGATCAGAGTCAGCCAAAGGGCCGCATTTGGCCCCCAGGCCGCATAATGCCCTGGAATGGTTTAGACCATAAACATTTTTAAATTTCACTCGCTAACTAGTCTGCCTTGGGCACAAAATGTTTGAGGGGCACAGGGACCTGCAGGGTGCTGATGAAATGTAATGCACAAAGAAATACTGCCCAGCATGGGCCAGACACACAAAGCATTGGTGAGTGTGCATGAGTGTGAGTGTGCACGCATGCGTGCATCTGTGTGTGTGTGTGTGTGTGTGTGAGAGAGAGAGAGACATGACCCTCTGTGTGTTGTCCATGTCCGTCCGTCCAACACTGTGTTTTGTGTGTGTGTGTGTGTGTGTGTGTGTGTGTGTGTGTGTGTGTGTGTGTGTGTGTGTGTGTGTGTGTGTGTGTGTGTGTGTGTGTGTGTACATGCGCGCGCATGTACATCTGTAACTGTTATGCATGCAAGTGTATGGCTGCACTGTCTTCATGTGTGTGTGAGACAGAGTCATATACATACACATACTGTACATATCAACATGCTACTGTGTACACATCTGTTGTCTGCAATAGGTGTCAGATATTCACAGCTCATGCAACGCCAAAACTGAATAGTGTACATCATTCTCTGGCAGGGAACGAAACGCAGGCCCACTGGGAAACGAAGAATAATAGTGCACACTGTTGTCATATTAGAGCACTCCTCCACAAGCACAGGCCTCTATCCTGTCATCCATAACCCCCGTCCCTCCCTACAACCAGCACGGATAAATAGACAGGCAGATACAGGGGCGGATCTAGGCATGAGCATGGGGGGGCAATGCCCCCCACTAAGCGACCAGTCTGCCCCACCAAACATGACGGCATGCAAACTAACCCAAGATATTTCAAATTAAAGTGCTTATATTTAAAATGAGTTGAAACACTAATACTGCTACTAACTAACTACAGCTGTGGCACCACTAAACCAACAGCTGCAACTTCAACAACAACTGATGTTATTATTGATGCTTTACTTGTCTAATAAAAATCCTGTAATCAAAAGTGGTATGGGTGCGGCTTCATCGCCCATGGTGTGAAGCAACACGGGTGATGAAGCCGCCCCCAATGCCCCCATTTTCTCCTGCCCCATAAATTTTGAAATGTTACATACACCGCTGGGCGGATAGAAGAAACAAAGCAGAGCGAGGGCCAGAACAAGACGCAGCATGCTGCACGCGCTTCCTGTGAACCGTAGGCATGGCCTATACTTGTCAATTACGCCGCTGAGCTATAGGCTGTAAGTCAAACGGAGGCCGAGGGCTGCAGATGCCAGTGGGAATGTATAGGGCTAATGTACCATGAATCAAACAAGACGGAGGGAAAATAGACAACTGCAGCCTGTAACCTCAAAGACTCAAAGAAAGACTAATGTGGGTGGGCGTACCATTGCTGGGTATTATCTCCGGCAGGCTGACAGGCTTGGAGATTATGGGCGCGATTTTCATTCCCCCCCTTGTCCCTAACGTTACCCGATACCCGCAGCGAATTCCCTTATTGCTATTTTGGTCACCTTTTCTCTTCCCTTAGCCACTATTCTTTATGCCGACACCGTTATTTGTGGCTGGAGGTGTGGTCATGGGCGTGTTTGTTGCGCAGTCCCTTAAGTTGCTAATTTCGTCAAATAGATTTGGGAACTAGATAACGCCACATCAGACCACCCTTAACCGATCCGCAAAGGCAGAGCCACGTGCGCACGATGCGCGTCTGTGCGCCTTTGGAGATGTCCACAACTCCACGTGGAAAGGCGCCAGTTCAATTCATCTCCTTATTTATGCTGGATTGTCCTATAAACAGCTGTAGATTGCCTGCTGTCGGTCACTTCCTTGTGTTTAGGTAATGTACAGTATATAATATAATTAAATACATTAATTAACTTGTGACGCAATGCTGTAAATTGCAAAAAACTCTGGAATTCGCAGCAAAAAAACGTTTTTTTTGATCATTGATTTCTCGGTCAATTCTGGACCATTTTTTACATTTCAAAGTGCAGCGTGACGGGAAAGACCTCCTCTCTCAGATGCTGTATAGTATATGTGGGTAGGTCTTCTCTACGATCCCGCATTGAGCAAAATGTAAGTGTCGGGGATTTGGTGGGCCGTTTCCACCAAAATCCCGACACTTACATTTTGCTAGATCCCGCATCGTAGAGAAGACCTACCCACATATACTATACAGCATCTGAGAGAGGAGGTCTTTCCCGTCACGCTGCACTTTGAAATGTAAAAAATGGTCCAGAATTGACCGAGAAATCAATGATAAAAAAAAAAACGTTTTTTTTGCCGCGAATTCCAGAGTTTTTTGCAATTTACTTTATAACATTTCGCAGACTTGGGATAAATGCACGCCACATACAGCAAAAAAAACATGGAACATGTTTTTTTCAACATAACATGTTGAATGGTAAGAAATGATTGAGAATTGACCGAGCTATAATTGTTTCAAAATGAGAGCATAATCTTTGAGAATAGGCTACTCATGCATGTGTGTGTCCTAAGCCCGCAGCCAGGCTGCGTGCTTCGGAGGGTCAGACATAGCAGTAGGGATAAGGGAAATAGATAAGGGATGAATTAAAGGGAATGGCAAGACCAACACGGATTGGATGAAAGCTAAAAACGCCCAAACCACACCTATGCATAATTTAACGGGTATAGGAGGTTTTTAAGGGACATAGGATGGTCACGAAATTATCAACTTTAGTGTGGGAACGCCTCTTCCCCAATGCTAAGTGCGTTAATTGCGCAGAAGGGCTAATGTAACCAAAATCGGGCCCCAATTAAAAGTGTGTGTGTGTGTGTGTGTGTGTGTGTGTGTGTGTGTGTGTGTGTGTGTGTGTGTGTGTGTGTGTGTGTGTGTGGTGTGTGTGTGTGTGTGTGTGTCTGCATGCATGCAGGTATTATATCGCTGCAGCGATTGGCATCATACTTTTGTATGCATGTGCACTCCCAGTAGTTTTCTGCGACACCAGGGACCACTATTTATTCAGCATTTGAGCAACAGACCACCATTTGAGGACATTTTAGCCCCACAAGCAGACCCCAAAACTAAAGATTTATTTTATTCACAATACCAGGCTGGATTTGAGAAACAAAACAGGTAAACATACAGATCAAAATGACCATGAATGTCCTCCACATTCTCTAGTTGTGTAGACTTTTAGCTCTAGAGAGTTACATCTGGCTAACCAACTTTTCATCTGGTTAGCCAACTTAGCTGAGGACCACCTGGAACCCTCTCAAGGACCACTGGTGGTCCCTGGACCTACTGGCTGAAGATCACTGCAGTAGGCCAAGGAAGAAACAACTCCAACCCAAATTCAAATAAATGCTTTCGATGTTGTATGAAATAAGTTGTATTGGACAGTTCATATTTACCGTAATAAACATCACTCCTTTGTGAAATCGACTGGTATTAAAAAGGGTAATTCATGAAAAACAAATAAAGGTCCCACATACTGTCTGTCAGACACTAGCCAAAAGATGCCTGTCTTAGATCGATGTTTTGGTCGCTTAGACCTTCAACAGGACAATGATGTCAGTAGATTCAGGGTACCAGCATAGGGGTTTGAGCTCTTATAACTGAACTCTCTTAGAATACTATCGCAAATTAAAAAAAAGCTACATAATGGAGTCATATAAACACTGGGCAGTGGAACGACAAGCTCACTTCCAAATTACAGTGATTTTAATTACTGTACTTCGGTGCACGGTGCATGGTTTCCAGTTCCCACCTGATGTTGTGCGGGAGTCCAGACCACTCCACGGCACTCCTGATAACAGCTAGCTTGGACAACATCTTCAAGCTAGGACTTAAGTGTAAGATTTGCACGTGTTCTTTGCTAAAGAAGAAAACACGATCTGCCACCACCACGCATAGCCTAGAAGACCCAGACCCAGGGCTGTCCCCATGGACTCAACCTTCTTCCAGGTAAGAGTCTTAGCATTTAATTTCCAAAATGTTCTGCAGTACGTATTCACATCATAATAGTTCTTGCCAACAATTATGTACAGCTCTCCGTTGCAGACAAAGGCTATGTGAGACCGGGCTATTTCTGGGAGATTTACAGAAGAAGGCATGCTAAGCCAACAGCTGGACTCTGTGTCAAACACTCTGAGGTGGTAATAGTCATAATGATCCCCTCCCAATGATCCCCCCCCAAATAAAAACATTTTTGCTCCCAGGATGGTAGCAGAATGAAGTGATGAAGGACGAGGTGCAGGTCCTCTGGCGTTAATCAAAGACCAGACCATAGTGCTGGTGTCCAACTTATACAAGTCATTAGTACTTATGTCCAACGTCTTTCCAGTCCGCCTGAGGCATCCTCCATGTACATACATGACCTTCCCCAAGACACAGGCTGAGGCGTTGTACCTTGCCTCTGGTACAGTACCTGAAGTCTTGGGCTTGGACCATCTGTGGGTGTCAACATCAAATGCATAGAGATCATTGACTGACTCAGAATCGTCTGGCATGATTCTTCCGTGTATCCTATACTGGGCCTCTCTTATCCCAGAGAATACATAAACAATGTCTTCCATCAGTGCCGCTGTGTAGCCACAGAGCACGGGAGGATTCTCGGGGATGTTTTCCAGCTTGACACTGTGCATCTTTAAAGACACTGTGTCGAAGACGTGCACACGCATAAGTCTGTTCCCGTTAAAATAGCCTCCAAACAAGTACACCTTGTCCCCCGCTGGACCTGCAGTGGCAAAAGTATCTAAGTCGCCTGCCAGTGGTGCCTGAAACCCTCTGGCCGATGACCAACACACCATTGTTCAATCCCTCTCCTTCTCCTTGTGTTCCTTTTTTGTTTTCTTCCCTGTCGTTCTCTCTCTGAGAAGTCTCTGATATTCTCCTCACTGGATCTCTCTCACTATCGATCTGTGCAACACTTTATACTATAGGTTGACAAAGCTCTGGTCTGTCGTCATGCCACACAAATTAATGCCATGCAGTTTTAATGATGGCCGTAAGTGGCCGCAAGTTATAGGTGATCAGTGTTCGGTGTTTGGTATTTGGCGGTCGGTCGTCCCTCGTCCCTCCGATTGGCCGGTTTAGGTGTTGACGTAAGGTGGTCAGTAAGGGACCTTTATAATAAATGTCATGAGTATTAGCTCATGAGTATTATAAGTAGGCCATGGCCTACTTGTGTGCAACGTGCAAGTTTGCACTCTACCGAGTGCTGATCTAGTTCACCCTGCAATCAGAAAAGTAGATCTACACCCCTTATATTCAGAGAAAAAACAGCCTGCCAACATCGAGTTCAACTCAAGTCAAACCTCATAGTAGGCCTAGAGTACATTAACCAAATTAAATGAACAAACAATTTCGTTCAATGCCAAAATGCTGCATTCAAGTTCCAGGAGACGTTGTGGGAACAGAAACAAAAAAAAAGCAATTCTCCCAAATGCTAGTTCATATAATTCCGGCATGGCTTGGAAAGGCAAAATTTGCATTACTTTCACTATATGGTAAACGCTGCATTGAGAGGGCAGTTGTTTAAAGGTGCAGTTAATTTGGGCATTTTATTTTGAAGTTTCAACCTCAAACGGAAGAATAATAGTTTCAGAACCAATCAGAGCGCCACGTCCCTCCAGGCTATGGGACCTCTGTGGACGTGATCTCTGTCACAACCGTCTTGTGACCCATGTGCATTTTGGTTTGCAAACAAAGTGACAGAGTGATGGGGAACAACGCCAGGCCATTATTTCTAGTTTATACACAACATGCACATTTTGGCATGATGATTAAGTTTAATCCGAGTCTGGATGTCATATTCAAAACAGACTAATTGTTCAACATGGAGGACATGCAGTGATGGGACTCTGCCTATAAATATATAACACAAAATACACAAAAGTGAACATGTTCATGGTGAAACACAACTTGATAATAGAGCTGCCTTTGGACTGATCCCACGAAGTGAACAGAGTTTGTAACAGCGTAACTCTGTCTATACTTCAGGGCTGAGTATTATTTGGGCCGGGCCTTCCTGTTACCTTTTGACCGTAATGTGCACACGTGCCTGACTGTCATGGCACCGAGGAGGAGGAGGATGTTGCTAAGTGGCACCAGGTCATTCCCTGTATACCAGAAAACAGAAGCTGCGTGTGTGTCAGCAGCTGCCGAGTCCATTTGGTATAAAGAGAGGGAAATGACCACGCTGCTGCTGGGCAGTCAGAGAGGCATTTCCTGAACGTTAAGGTAATTAAGGTCCCATCAAGATCGCTCCAGACAGGAATGACTCGAATCTATATCTAGCCACGCTAATTAGAGCTGTTAGCTCTCTGTGTGTAATCCTTTCTCTTTCTTTTTCTGTCTTGTTTTCTCTCTCTCTCTCTCTTATCTGTCTCTCGCTCACAAAAAGCGGGGCTATATCAGAGCCACCTACAGTACAAGTTGAACGCATGAGAACTGAAAAAGGAAAAACCATGTTAGCTCTCCTCCCAGAAGGGCCATTCATTTGCCAGGCTATTAGGCGGCGAAATAATATTAGCGATGTTAAGAAGGAAAGGAAATCATCTTGTGCGCAATCGTTGCTAATCAGGTTGAGGGCGTCTGCTGCAGTCAGGCTTTCTGTGGTGCAGACAGAGTAGGAAGACAGAGAGAGAGAGAGAGAAAATGTCCTGCCTTGTTTGTTATTCAGAAACAGGTCCGGAACTTCCTATATAGCCTCCTCTGTGTAGAGTAAAGGTCAAGAAGACCCCCACACACACACACACACACACACACACACACACACACACACACACACACACACACACACACACACACACACACACACACACACACACACACACACACACACACACACACACACCCCGCACATCCGTACAAACACACAAGGATACACACTTGCTGACATCTGCACGTCACACATGCAGTCGTGCACGCACAAACAATTCTACCAACAGTATTGCGGTGGTGTCCTTGGAGGAATGCGAGTGTGTGGGAGCTGGGAACGCCATCTGGGGACAAGCAGAGCTATATTTGTGTGTGTGTGTGTGTGTGTGTGTGTGTGTGTGTGTGTGTGTGTGTGTGTGTGTGTGTGTGTGTGTGTGTGTGTGTGTGCTGCATTATGCACATTATCACTGCTGCTACAACACAAACGCATCACATGTGACAAGATTATAGGAGGGAAAAGTGCAGGGTCATTCATCCAGCGGCTGTCACTCACTCATCATAAGGAAAGAAACACACCCATGTGAAGTAAGTGGTGCAACTCTGTGTGTGTTGGTGGTGGTGGGGGGGGGGCGCACAAGTTTTGCGCTGAGATGGACAGACCCAGCTATTAGGAAACCAGGAATCCACGGACAGACACACAAGGCTCTTTATAGAAGTGGTTGCACCACTAAAACTGGCCCTAGGCCTAAAGCCTCCTCTCCATACTTGACATGGCAGACATGCATCATTCATCAACGTTATCATCCTTATATGACTTCTATCCCCAGGGCTTGTGGACAGACGACGTTTCTGTCTGTCTGTCTGTCTGTCTGTCTGTCTGTCTGTCTGTCTGTCTGTCTGTCTGTCTGTCTGTCTGTCTGTCTGTCTGTCTGTCTGCCTGTCTGATGATGCAATGGTCAAGTAATTAAAAGGATCCCTAGCTAATAAGACAGATATGCCTTAAAACACTATATTGCCTTCTATAACTAAAACATGCAGATAAAAAACACCTTCAATGCGCAGGTACGATTCCATCTCTGCATACATGTAACCGGCCAACAACAAAATAGTTTGTTAAACTCCTGCTTCTCAACTGGGCCCTATTAAGGAGATCTGTTGTTTCGGCGTTGACCCTGCCATCACTTCTGGTCCTCAGAGCTTTATGAATGTCATTGTGTCACCATTTTGTTTTCCCATGTTTTATCCTAAAGACTTTAAGCCTATATAAAGCCAAAGTTATACTTAGTCGCAGCATGACTTATGGACTTATAGCTTATACAGTAGATCTACTATTTACTGTACGGTTTGTGACATCGGCACACGGCACGACTATAAGTGGCGGGGAAAAAACAAATAAATCAGGCATGACTCAATCCCTTAACCCAACCTCTAAATGCCTAATCCTAAAACATGGAGATCTGTTGTCGCAAACAAGTGGTTCATTTTACAACGTTTTGGTCTCATATGTTTCATGCACTGGTTGCCGTCTGTCCCAGTCAGGGACGTGCAGAGAGTGTTAGAGGGCTAGGGGCTGAAATCCTATATGAGGGCACTTTTGGAGAAAAATAGCAATAACAATAGCAGATGTACAAAATCACTGAAGGACTGATCTGCTATTATCTGGGCACAAACCCACTCTTTAGCTAGTTTAGGTGTGTACTTTAACACAATGCCAACTTTAAAAGTTTACTGACATTCATTTTCATTTATTTTTTTCTTTTACTTTTTTATGATCTCAATTGCACACAGAAAACCTGAACTGTGAACATGCAGTGGATTTTCTGTGGTCTGTAGTTTTCTGTGGGGTATGGAAGGCTTTTGAGCTGCAATCAAAACAGGCAAAACAGTGGAAACAGTGACATCCAATGGCGAATCTACTGTGAAAATGTCAGGGCCTTTTGTGTGCCAAAGACCCTTAAGCTCAGAAAACAACAAAGAAAGAAATAATAAAAAGAAAAAATACAAAAAAACACATTTTTTTAAGATAGAGGCAACTTTAGTTTAGGGGGGGTGGGGCAAGAAATATAGTTATATAGCTATATATCTATTTTGATTTTTGGCAAAAAAAAAAAAAAAAAAAGTTGCCTCTATTACATTTAAATGTCACAAAAAATCTTTCACAACCACAAGACACCCAATGCCTTTGCAAGGCAATGTCTATTTCCTGAATTCCATAGCAGTACAAGTGCACAACGATACAAGTACACACAAGTCACACTTTGCACTGGATACAAAAGAGTCTCTCTCTACTGCTCCAAACTGTAAATCGCAATGCAGAGGAATGCAGATTGGGCATTCATCTCCATTAGCCTGTATAACGTCAGTATATTATCCTCTACATTATCCCTGATAACTCACACACACACACACACACACACACACACACACACACACACACACACACACACAGGGACACACAGCTGGCACAGAGACAATGAGACGGGACCAGTGTGTGTGTGTGTGTGGGAGAGAGAGAGAGAGAGAGAGAGAGAGAGAGAGGAGAGAGAGAGAGAGAGAGAGAGAGAGAGAGAGAGAGAGAGAGAGAGAGGAGAGAGAGAGAGAGAGAGAGAGAGAGAGAGAGAGAGAGAGAGAGAGAGAGAGAGAGAGAGAGAGAGAGAGAGAGAGAGAGAGAGAGAGAAAGAGAGAGAAAGAGAGAGTGGAGAATAGAGGTCATGCCAGACCAGCTGGGGAAAGTGTGAGAAAAAAAAAGAGGAGGAACAGACTAGGGAATGAATGAGAGGGGGAGACAGGGGCGGATCTAGGCATGGGTATGGGGGGGCAATGCCCCGCTAAGTGCCCTGACTGCCCCAACAAACATGCTACTAACTAACTTCAATTACCGTACCATTAAAAAAACCAACAGCATTTCACCATTGAAAACAGACTCTCTGAGTCAGACCTTTAGCTTTATGCATGCTGCGTGTCTGTTGTAACTTCAACAATAACTGATGTTATTATTGATGCTTTATTGCCTAATAGCCCCCATACCATTTTCTCCTGCCCCCTAATTGGGAAATGGGGGAGTAGAGAACGGGGGAGTAAAGAGAGAAGGAAGGGGAAGGTTACAGGTCAGGGATGTCAAACTCAAACACACGGCGGGCCAAAATAGAACCATTCGTGCAAGTCGAGGGCCAGAGCCCACGCGGGGCACCGGATTACACACAGACGTGAATTAATAGAAAGATACTGTAAATGAAGCTGCATACATTCAAAACTGATTGCACTATCAAAGCTCAGTTTCCTGTTCTATGATCCTCACCAAAGCACCGCTTTCGTAGTAAAATGAGAAAGTATATCAATGGAGTTGAGAAAGTAAAACAATTAGTTTCATTCATGCTGTGTGCAATATAGCAGAAGGCCAGTTCTAATAGTAATTTAATATCATCCCCTGGGCTGAAGATAATTCATTCGGGCTTTGAGTTTGACATATGTGTTATAAGGAGGGACCACGCTGCAAGACGGATCAACAGGATCTGTACTGGTTTACGTGTGCAGGAAGTCGTCCCACACACACACACACACACACACACACACACACACACGCTCACACGCACAGACACTCTCCCTCTCTCTTTCTCTCTCTCTCTCTCTCTCTCAAATGACCAGACAGGGAGTGGAACCAGTGACGAACTCGTGAATAACACAAAAAAAGACTTTTTTTCTCTTTCTTTCCACTGTCTCTCAATGCCGTCGTCATGACAACGACGGCTACTTTGGCCACATGTTTCTTTTGCCCAGAACTAGGGTGACCAGATCCAAACAATTCATTTGGGACAGAAGTATCGCATGTGTGGGACAAGTGGGGAAAACGCGCTGCCAACATGGTTAGCACATTATTAAGACTGATGTCAAAACGCGGTGCAACGAGACGCGTTTTGAGCTTTTGTAGATCAACTATTTCTGATACAACAGTACATTTCGATGCGCCCCCTCTGGAGTGAGTGTGGAACTATAGTGGCACCAGGGGAATACTTGGGGTTATTTTAGCTTAACATAAAGACACATCTATAGCAGGAAAAGAGACAACAGAAAGCCAACTACTAGGGGCTTTTGAACACTGAACTCTGTCAGGGGCGGATGTAAAATGTCCCATTTGGGGGGGCAAGAGAACATGCTTGGAGGGGCAAGAGAAAATGGTATGGGTGCGACATCATCGCCCGTGGCGCGAAGCGACACGGGCGATGAAGCCGCCCAGTTACAGGACTTTTATTACGCAATTAAGCATCAATAATAACATCAGTTGTTGTGAAGTTGCAACAGACACGCAGCATGAATAAAGCTAAAGGTCTGACTCAGAGTTTTTTTGTTTTAGTAGCAGTAGTAGTGTAGTTAGTAGCAGTAGTAGTGTTTCACATCATTTTAAATATAAGCACTTTAATTTGAAATATCTTGGGTTGTTTTGCATGGCATCGTGTTTGGGGGGCAGACTGGGCATTGCCCCCCCATACCCATGCCTAGATCCACCCCTGAACTCTGTCAGTCACAATGTGGGACAGACAGGGTCTCAATTCATGGGACACCTGAAAAGTCTTTGAAATGAGGGAACTGTCCGTCCTACGCAGTGAGGGACATCAGGGTCACCCTATATCCAGAACGCGAGGCCAACACGAGGACACAGTCAGCAGAACGCAGCCTTCCTCCTCGCTGCCAAGTGAATGACTATATAATGAGGAACCGCTCCGCCACGCTCTCTCTCTCTCTCTCTCTCTTTCAACAGTGATCTCTCACGTCGGGTTTGTGCAACTCTCTCCCGTCGAGTCCGTGAGGGGTTCAAAGGTCACATTGGGGCACGCAAAGAGACGCGGAGAAGAGGAAAGGACCACGTCAGGCTTAGCGCTGCATAGGCCTTGAGCAGGGCCGGATTTAGCAGAAGAAGTAGAAAAATGGCAGGGTGGGCAACGAAGGTTTTTCATATGAAGAAGCGGTTTTCAATCTTTTTGACACCAGGGCCCACTATTTATTCTGCATTTGAGCCACAGGCCATCATTTAAGGAAATTTTAGCCCCACAGATGCAAAACTAAAGATTCATTTTGCGTTTGTCCACAATTCCATTTGGGAAACAAAACAGTCAAACATGCAGATCAAAATGACCATTAATCTTCTACATTTCCAGTTGTACTGTAGACCTGGGCAGATTCAGATGATGAATATTTTACTGTAACTCTTGAGAGTGTAAAATGAAACCAAATGGACCCGCAAGGGTCCATTTGGTTTCATTTTCACACCCTCTCTCAAACACTGGTGGAAACCACTGATATTACTAATTCATTGGGTGGGCAGGATGCACATTTGCCCCCCCCCCCCCTCCCCCCTCTAGATCCGGCCCTGGCCCTGAGAACGCTAGATATAGGTGTGTGTGTGTGTGTGTGTGTGTGTGTGTGTGTGTGTGTGTGTGTGTGTGTGTGTGTGTGTGTGTGTGTGTGTGTGTGAGTGTGTGTGTGAGTGTGTGAGTGTGTGTGTTGAAAGGATTAGGGCTGCTTGACAAACACTTGGCCCTGTCGGGGGACAGAAAGTCTCCTTGCTGACCCAGGTGACCCCGAGAACAACACTGACATGCACACAGTCACATGCACACGCACACACCCTGACACATCCACCGATATACATTTTGGACTTTATTATATACGTGGAACTACGTGCATGTCTTGCACTAATACCAGCCGTGTGTTGAGCGCTGTTCTTAAACTTTTTTCACTATTGAAAACAAAATGGAGTCTATATGAAAACCTGATGACTAAAACCAAGATTAATTATCCTCAACAAAATTTAAAATGTTAGGAAGGGAAGGGACTAGAGGACAAGTAATGTTACACTTGGTTTGCTGCTGAAAATAGCAGATGTACAAGCTCAAGACATTTGAACATGTAGATTTTCGTCACCGTTAAACCCCTCGCCCCTTTTCAAACAATTTTAAAAACATTTAATAGTTAAAATGGCCAGTCTGCAAGCTCACAATGTGTCAACATATGGGCACATTGAATTATTCCAAAAAGTTTTTCAAATTAGTAAAAAGGGCAAAGTTAGGGGGTTTAGCGTTTGACGAAAATGGAGCCCCAAGTGACTATA